>JAHLSL010000075.1:3663299-3790918 GCA_025920805.1 Petroica traversi | reverse complement strand
TATATACATGTGTAATAATGGCCTCTTTTATATCTATAAAGAAGGTGCATATAAATATCTCCAAGGTGGGTGCCACATGGGTGGTGCCAGACTCTTTTCAACTCCTGTTGCCCAGTGCAGGATGAGGAGCAATTGCCATGAAATAAACCGCAAGAAGTTCCACCTGAACACGGGGAAGATTTTTTTTTTGCATGAAGGGTGGCAGAGTTCTGGAGCAGCTGCCCAGGGAGGGTGTGGAGTGTCCCTCACTGGAGATATTCCAGAACTGTCTGGACACAGTTCTGTGCTCTGATGGCCCTGCTGGAGCAGGGAGGTGGGAACAGGTGATCCAGTATGGTCCCTTCTACCTGACCCATCCTGTGATTCTCTGCCTGGGTTACTGTTGCTGACAGATCTGTTGAGTCCAACAGAAGTAAATTATATGTAAAATACAGGGTTACTTCACCAACAGAGAAGGATTTTCTATTTGGCATGTGCATACAGTCCAAAATTTTAAGCTTCTGTCACATCTATAGCACTCTGGGAGCCCGCTTGGGCAGAGGTGGTCCTTGAGATGGAGGCAGTTGTGCCAATAAATGAAATAAGACAAGCTTTAGAAAGACTTGTCACTCTTTGTAGTTGAACTCCTGGTTGTTCTAGTCCCAGTAATTCTCAGCTTGTTTTTCCCTTGCAGTGATGAGAGTCTCTTCGTGTACGATTGCAGCAGCGCAGAGAAGCAGCCTCTAGGAGAGAAAGGGTGAGAAAATCTGCTCTTTTCCTGGAGGATCTCTGAGCTTGTGTGGCAGTGAAAGAAAGCCACAGGGTAACTCCTTGAGCAGCTGAAGGGTTGGTTTTGCTAACCCTGATGGATGTAAATGGATCTGGTTTTTTGTTTCTGTTTCATCCAGAGTTTCATTCCACTCTGCACCTTTTTCTGTGAGAAACACGAGTGGCAAAACCAACAGTTTTCTCTCTTGTCAGTCAAGGCATTTATGGAAGAGTTCTGCATTTTTTATTAGATATCTAAGGCCAAAAACCCCACAGAGCAGTTACATAAGTTCTCCTCCAGATCTGTTCTCTAAGCCATGAGAGTTCAAAACATACACACACACAAAAGAAGTATTTTTCTTCGTTCAGATTTAACAACTGGACATTGTTTAATTGCAGCCAGACAGGAAACACGTTACTGTTTTCCCCTATATATATATATATATATATATATATATGTATATAAAGGTGTGCTAGCACAAACTTTTTTTAACAGGTATTGATACAGGCTTAGACCTCACATCAATTCCCTTTGTCTTGGCTTATTTCTTGTGTTAATTCCCAATGTAAGCTCAACATTTTAAGCAAAAATAAAAGTGGTTAAAGCTTTATTTTGTTCTTCATGCTCCTGGTGGTTTGGGAACAACCTTCTCAAGGATTTTGGTATCTATCAGGTTGTGAACTGTTGTTCCCCTTCTCTTTATTAGGCAGGATGGAAAAGGGACAGATAAAGGAAGTGATGACATCCTGGCTTTTGCCTTCTCCCCATCAGGAGATTATTTTGCCTTGACTGATGACAGCAAACGCCTGATTCTGTTCCGTACAAAGCCTTCCTGGGAGTGTCTTAGTGTCAGGTAAGGAGCATGTTGGTGCATGCTGTTATGGAGTTATGGTCAGTGGATTTAGAGTTCTAAAATGGGAGTATTTGGGATGTTGATGTTTGTTATTGCTTAGCTTCCTTTTATTTTTTAATTCCCTCACTCAAACAAATGTAATGTTTTTGGGAATTCAGTGCATTTGTCAAGAATTGATGTGTAGTCTTCCCCTCACCAAGAATGGGAGTGCAGATGTTTTATCACTTGCCAAGGAAGGATAATCTCTTTCCTTATTTCAAATCCAGTGTATTTATCTTTAGGAACTAAAACTTTACCCACTCCTGGTACTGGGGTTGGGCCTGTAAGAGTGATGCTGAGCAGTTCAGTGAGAGCATTCTGTGTTCCTTCTGATTTGGAGGAGAAGATGTTTTGTGAACTTTTTAAAAATCACATCTTTAGAGATGCTGCAGCTGCTTTTCTTCAGTACGTTGCTCTAGAGGAAACGGCCTGTAGCTGTCCACCAGAGGTCCTCCAGTTACAAGTTTTGTGCTGCTGCTTGTGACAATTCTCTGTAGAGAAACCAGGACCATGGAGGGCTTCCTGAGAAAGTGCCTGACCGTGTGACATCTCTGCTTCTGGTGGTCTCTGACAAATGTGAGACCCTGGCTGCAAAATAAAATCAGCTCTCTGTAGCTTGGCTGTGTGTATGGGATACAGGATGGACCCTTGGGGTTCAACAGGGTTGTAGTGTTGAAGTGGTCATGGTGTGAAGTGTGCCAGAGGAGGTTTAGGTTGGACAATAGGAAAAGGGTTTTCACCCAGGGAGTGTTTGAGGTCTGGAACAGCTCCCCAGTGCAGTGGTCACAGCACCAGGGCTGACAGAGCTCAAGAAGTGTTTGGACGATGCTCTCAGGCACATGGTGGGATTGTGGGGGTGTCTGTGTAGGGCTGGGAGTTGGATTTAGTGATCCTTGTAGGTCCCTTCCAACTCAGGATATAATATAATAAACCCAGAAATGCCAAATTCTGTTCATTCTGTGTCCTGCCTTCCCTGCTGCCCTGCCTTACATGTCTTGCCTGTAACTGCCATTGGATAATTGTTTGGTGTTTTAGTTTCTGCTGAAAGTTAAATTAGGGCACCAGCTGGATTTTTTTGGGGATGTCATTACCTCATCCTGGGAAACTGGGAATGCAGGCAAAAGGTTTTCTGCATGGATAACCATGTCAAAGTTTGAGTTATGTGACTTGAGTTGGTGTTTTGAGGCAAGCTGTATAAAGGTCTCACACAGTTCTGCCTTTGTAGTCAGCTCATGTCAGACAAAGGGGGAGCTTTTGAATCTTTGTGCTCAAGATCACAGGTGCTACAATGAACTTGGAGCAAATTTTACTTGCTTGCCAAGTAACCTTTTTTGGAACTGTATTACCTGTGACCCTGTTGTTGTGGTGTTCCTTTAAACAGCCACTGAAAAGTGAGAATTTCTGTCATCCTACTTGAAACATGGTGTATTATCCTCTTGCCTCCAGATGGCCACTGAATTTCAGAGTAGGTGAATAGAAATATCCAATCCCATGATCCTTGGTGCCCCCAGTCCTGTGCTAACACACAGGATGTGTTTTCTGGCATATCTGGTCCTTATGTTTATATGGATGGTTGTAAGAAAACTGTTACATGCTACACTGGCAGCTGGAACTATGAGATGGTGGCAGATGATGAGGGAAGCCCAGAGCTCAAGTTCAGAGCTTTGTCTGGACCAGGTTCCCAAAGTCTGTGGCTCTGTGACTTGGGGTATGAGGAGAAAAGAGTTCCAAGGCTCACCAAGAAGGGCTTCCTTTTACAGAACAGAGTGGCAACTGGAGGAGTAGTTCCTACACAGTCTTTTAAAAGTGTTGCTGCAAAGGACTCCTAATAGGACAAATCCTACCTTGTATTTTGTGTGTGTGTTTAACTCATATTTTTATTATGTGGAGTGCAAGGAAGTGCACCAGCCTTCATTAGAGTCCTGGCATGCTGCCCAGGTGAGGTGCTCAGCTGAGAAAGTACCAAAGCAAAGTGCAGCCTTGCAGCTTTTAAAGGTCTCCTGGTCCTCTCCCTGCCCCAGGTGTTTGCTATTGCATAATTCACTCCTTTACTGGCCTCAAAAGTGCTATTTCAGCCCCATAATGTTACTCTCATTGCTGCCATTTCAGTAATGTTGCATCTGAGAACGTTTTGCTCAGTCTCTTGGTCTGTTTAACTTGCAGACTTGCTGAAGCTGCCATCCAGAGCTGTTCAAGCTGTGCCATTTGTCTTTCAGGTTTGTGAACAGGAGATGCACATCCCTGGTTATCACAGCTGCAGAGGATAAGATTTTTGTTGCAGACAAGTCTGGTGATGTCTATTCTTACTCAATAACAGAACCTCAAGCAGATGGAAAACTTGAGCTGGGTCATGTCTCTCTGCTGTTGGATGTGGTAAGTGTCTGCCTCTGTATTTACAAACCTGCATTCCTGCTTGGGTCTTTCACTGTTGCTCTTGTCCCAGATTTGTGGTTTGCTTTTTTTTTTAATTATATAAATGAAATGTGGTCCAGATTTCTTCCTACTGAGTTTGTGTTGGCAGAGTTTGGTAAGGAAACACGCTTATAAGTGTTGAAAAAGTCTTCATGTTACAGTCACAGAAGTCTTGGGGACAGAGGGTCTATGGGAGTTCACCCACTCTGCCCTGTCAGCTGAGCTTTTCCATGTGATAAGTTTCTTTTAAGATGCAAGGGATCTTCCATGTGTGTTGTTGGGGCTTTGTGGCTTTCACTGGACCTGGAAGTCCATGTTGCTTGTCTTAGTGAGTGAGGAAGTTACTCTCACAAAGATTTATGCTTCCATTGTTGGTGGAAAAGAGTGGCTCAGTGTTTGCACCTGCCTTTTGGAGGGAGGAGACACAGCTGCTTTACTGCTTATCTTTTTTATTTTCCTAGTTAGGAAGAATTTCAAGCCTTGAACTAAAACTCTCCCTTTCCCCACAGGCCCTGAGTCCTGATGACCTGTATATCCTAACTGCAGACAGAGATGAGAAGATCAGAGTCAGCTTGACAAAGGCTCCCTACAGCATCGTGTCCTACTGCATGGGACACAGAGAGTGAGTGCCTTGTGTGCCAGAGCCCTGGTGTGCAGCCATTCCCTGCACAGCAACCCCAGGCCCTCTCAGTGGGTGAAATCTCCTCCTCAAATCACATTAAACAACAGCTTGGTCTGTGACAGAATCATGGAATGGCCTGTGTGGAAAGAGACCTTTAAAAGTCATCCAGTGCAACCCCGTGCCATGGGCAGGGACATCTTCAACAAGATCAGATTGCTCAGAGCCCTGTCCAAGCTGGCCTTGAATGTTTCCAGGGATTTGGCTCTGCCAGATCTCTGGGCAACCTGTGTTTTGTCAACCTCATTGTAAAAAATTTCTTTCTTGTATCTAGTCTAAGTCTACACTTAGTTTAAAGCCATTATCACTCGTCCTATTGCAACAGGCCCTCCTAAAAAAATCTGTCCCCATCTTTTTTATGAGACCCCCTTTAGGAATTGGAAGGCTGCAGTAGGGTCACCCAGAGCCTTCTCCAGGCTGAACAATCCTCAATTCTCTCAGCCTTTCCTCACAGCAGAGGTGCTCCTAACCTCTGCTTGTTTTTGTGGCCTCCTCTGGATATTCTCCAACAGACCCTTGTCCTTCTTGGACCCAGGACTCCAGAGCTGGACTCAGCCTCCTCTGAGGCCTCACCAGAGCAGAGCAGCATAATCTCCCTTCCCATGCTGGTTACAAGAGGCTCCAGAAATTGTTAGCTCAGAATGGAGCCTTCCTTAGTCTTAGGAAGGGAAGTCTTAGGAACTGTTTCTGAGGTTTAAACATATGCTAATTTAATTAATGTCATCTAAATGCAGAACTCAGACTTGGGGGTTCTGTGGTAATACAAAAAAACCTGTCTGTGTCACCAGGATGGCTAGAGCATTCCTGCCTGGGCAGCAGACTGCTGTGTGCTGGAGACTGCAGAATGAAATATATTCAAGGAAGGGAGCCCACAAGGAAGATGGAGAGAGACTATTTTCAAGAGCATGGAGTGGCAGGACAAGAACGGACAAGAGAGTAGGTTTAGATTAGATATTAGGAAAAAATTCTTTACTGTAAGGGTGCTGAGGCCCTTGAACAGGTTGCCCTGGGAAGCTGTGGGTGCCCCATCCCTGGAAGTGTCCAGGGTGTTCAGTAGTGGTTGCAGAGTGAAAAGCAGTGTAACTTGATTGAAATATATTCAAAAATTCAATATTTAAATCAGAAATTAATAAAAAAAGGGTTGCATAAAGCAGTAATTGTCTTGTTTCACAGTCCTGGATTTTCTCCTCTCAGTGGGGCTCTTGGTGATTCTTGCTGGATCTGTTGTGCCTGCTTAGTCCTGGAAGTTTGTATTACAGTCACCAAATCTCTTCCTGTTATTTTTTCACTCTGTGCCTGTTCTCAAAGGCAAGACTGTCCCACTCAGGCCACGTTCTGCTCAGGTCACTGTATTTTAGGTCGGTGAGCTCTGAGATAATAATGATCCCTACAAGTTCAGGTCCTCATTTCTCACCAAAAGACAGAGCAGTATCACCATCTTCTGGAAAACAGAACTTCTGGCTGAGTGTGGGCTCTGCTAAACTACCACATTAAAATTCTGTAAAGATTGCTTTTAAATGATCTCCAGCTGTGGCTGGAGAGATGTGGCACTCTGGAGGCTGAGCCATCACTGTTGTGTTTTAAAGGATCTGTTGATTCATGTTTTTAATGTGCATCATGAACTGAGGAAGGGAGATGTGCTACCTTAGTAAATCTGTCTCCATTGGTATTTTTTGATCTAAATGACAATGTTCTCACTTGGGAGGAAGTCAGTAGAGTTCCCTGAGTGCAAATGGGGAAATGTAGTTCTTTATTTAGTAAAAAGTCAGTAGTTTGTGTAGTGCCTATTTACTAAGTACTGGTGACATTTTCTTCTTCCTCCTAATTAACTTGATGTGGAAAATCTGTTTGTTTATTGTAAAGTTCCCTTTGAAACAGGTGTTTTTTCTTACTGTGTTGTGTTTAAAGACCAGAGTGTCAAGCAAGGCTGTTCAACTTTTGACTGCTTTTCCTTTAGGTTTGTAAGCAAAATACTCGTAATACCCAACTGTCCTGACCTGCTGTTGTCAGCTTCTGGGGTATGTATTGCAATTTCTTCAAAAAAATATTAGTTTTTGTATGCTTGGGTTTTTAAATTATTATTTATACTAGTGTTTTGGCCAGATTCCTTGGGATACTTGGAATAATCTCTCATGGTTTACAGCATGGCCTCCCTTTCCCTCCTTCCTCCTTTTCTCAGCTTTGTTCAGCATTCACCATTCTACTGCTGGATCACATAAGAACCTTTTACTGTGCTTGTAGTAAAAGCCATCCTAGGATGGTGAAATTATCATTAACTCTTGTTTTGGAGAACAAACATTGTCTGCTTGGATGAGACCTGAAGAAATGAGTATTCCCCCCCCCAGCCCTTTTCCTGAACTGCTGGCATCCTGCTGCCATGCCCCAACTGGACAGAGATGGAGTTGGCCTAAAGCAGGGGAAAAATATTCTTTGTTCCCCAGACTCCCAAAAGTGCACAGGAAACAAATAATGTTTCCTATGAAGATCACAGTAACTCCTGGCATTTGGTTTCAGCTGCTGTTCTTGCTTCCCTAAGGCTCTTGTCCCTCTAATTATTGAAGTGCTAGGGCTGCACAGGGCTGTATTTCACTCTTAGCAAATGCTCCTGGATGGCTTTGTTTTTCCTGAGAAGTGTTCAGCCTCTCTTCAGGAGGCTGCTAAATCAAATGAGAATTTGGGTGATAACAAGAGCAGAGGGCAGAGAAGGGCAGCCTGAAAGAATTGCCATTAAAATGCTGAGCACATGCATGACTGTGCTACTGGAGACAGGCTTGAAATGCCCTCCTCCAGCTACCCAATTTTCACTTCAAAAGGAGAATTAGAATTAGCATGATTGAATAATTTAGAATGCAGGGGGAAATTATGTTAATTAAAGTGCTTTATCTGCAATTTGAGGTCTTAACTAAGTGACTGTTTAGCAGCTTCTGTGGGGAGCTCTTCAGGGAAGCAGGGTTTAGCTGAAGGCCAGGAAAGGCCTCTCTTTGCCTCTATGCTGGTGGTAATAGACTTGTGTCCAATTCCATCTGTCCAGGACTCCACTCTGAGGCTTTGGGAGTATAAAAGTGGAGAAGAAGTGCACTGCTGTCAGCTGAGTACCATCTGTGGGCCTCAGGCAGCCAAACCAGACCAGGTATGTCCACGTGTGCCAGTGCTTTTGCTGGGCTCCTGATCCTTGGAACTGCCAAACGTGTTGGCTGTATTTTGTTAGAAGTGCTTCCTTTCTGTCAGTGGGTTTAGAACTTATCTGAGACCTGAAATCTGTTACAATAGTTGGGGATTTTGGGAAGGGACAGTCCCCGAAATCCATTCCTGTGTTTTGTGTGAATTTCTAAAATGTGCAAAGCACTGGTCAAGAGAAACTGCTTCTAATCCTTCCCAAATTTAAGTTCTGCACACTGGACAAAGCCTTCACTTTATTTTTTTTTTTTTCAAAACCACAGGTACTGTAGTCTCTTAGGCAGAAAACATCCTGTGACACTGGGAAGACCTAAACACTCACCCATTTTTGAAAATGCTTAGAATTTCAAGTGTTAAAGTTGCAATTTTTCTGAGCAAAAAAGAAGCTTTGTAATATTTTTAACCAGTGACTTGCCCTGTGCAGTCAAAACGCTGGGCTTGTTATTTTAGGTTCTCTTGCAGCTGGACAGAGTTAAAAATTAAAATATGTGAGTGCTGCATAAAAACTGAAAACCCTGGTGGTCTCTCACACACAAGTTTGGGGTGCTGCTGTGATTTGAGATGCTCACCTGATATAAGCCATCATTCTGGTAGTGCGTGAAATTTAGTTTCGGTTTTTTTCCTGTCATTTAATTTGGCACAAGACCAGTTAGCAGTGAAATAGCACTGTCCTTATGCCTGCTGTGTGCATTGAATTAAACCACCTACTCATCTGCAGGGTTATTTGAGTTCACCCCACCACCCATCCTGCTGTGTGTGATTTTTCATGGGAATCTCTAAAAACACTTCTTTCCTTGCAGACCACAGCTGCCTCCCAGCTTTGTCACATGCCTGGGAAGCCATGCATGGCTCTTGAGGCAGAGCCACTGTGGAATTCATAACCAGGCAGGAATTGAGTTTTGAAATTGAAAACTTCTTCCTTCCCTCCTTTGTGTTGTGGTTTTGGTAGTGGAGGTGTGTTGTGCTTCACCTTGCAGCTGGGGAGCCACTTCAATCACAGCTTTCCTGTTTAAATACTGGAAATCTTGGGTTTGGCCTCAAGTTCCTTTTAGCAGGAATTCAGGGTGATATCCACATGGATAATTAAACCTGCTCTTGAAAGTTTTGAAAGCACACCTGAGCCAGGCAACAGACATTCATAAGGTCTCTGCCTCATTTCTGCTTGATTTTAGTGCTTGAAATCTTAGAAAAGGCTTGGGATTTTTGACGATTGAAAAACAGGAGGTACAAGATTGGGTGACAAGCCCATCTAACTGTATCTATTGATATTCTGGATACAGCAGGATTTGAGCATTTGTTTTAGAGGGAATAAGGGGGTTATTTTAAAATAGTTTGCCTTCTAGGTTGTTAGGCTCACTGAGGACAGGTAAGCAACTAACTGAAGTGGGCAATTCTGTCATTAATGTTACAAATGCTACTTGTTGCTCAGACTGGCTTAGCATTAGTAAGATGTTTTAAATGGTGCTTGATCTGACACTGAACCCTAATTCCACTGATTACAAACAAGTTTATAAAAAAAATAGCATTAACTATATAATGAACCTTGAATGTAGCATTGGATGAACTAAGAAATGTCACAAAACTTGCTGCTGCAGGTAGGAACTGATCCAAGAAAACCTCTGCAACTCTCTTAGAATGTTTTTGAATGTAGTTTAGTGATACTTCCCTTGTCTCCTAATAAAATCCCTTCCATGGGATACTCTTCATGCTGCTGTAGCCTCAGGAGAAATTTGAGGTTCCCTTTGCTTAGAGTCTCCATTTAGCTTCTTTACCTCAGTGTGAGTAAGCAAAGACAGAAAGGAAAAGCCCACAAACTGTGGGTTAATAAATAAAACCCAGCAATTAAATAATAAACCTTATTCCTGCAATGCTTTGCAGTTCTTCCATCCTCTGCCACGTGTGGTGGTGCTGGAAGCCACAAGGTGGCCTGTTCCTTGAAGCTGTGAAATCCTGGATGCTGCTCACTCTCACAGGTGTTCTACAGGGAAAAGGAGGCTGGGGTTCTGCTGGAGCTAGAAATGGGTTCTTGGTGCTAGAAATGCCAGGGGTGACATCTGGTGCCAGTTTGGTCATGTTGTGCATCCAGGTATCACAGATCATCTCCACAACCCAGAGGGACTTTTGTGGTCTGAATTTAAGGACACAATCTCTTGAATCAGCACTTTGCAGCTTGCAACAAGCACAGCCTGCAAAGGACTCTGCAGCCAGGGCTCAGATGGGGATACAAGTGCCTTTTAAAATTTTTTGTATTGTTACATTTCAATTTTACCATTGATAACCAGTGTGGATTCACTGAAGCTTTAAACACAGCTTGAAGCACAAAGAGGATGGAACCATCAGTAATGGTGGGTCACGTGAGCACAAAAATGTGGGCTTATTTTGCTTGGCAGATGATGAATATGTGTCTGTTTGGGGAATGTAGGAGTGTTTTGAGCACTGGAGCATTGATTTCAGCTGATGGCTTGCAGATCCTCAGCTCATTTTCCCACTAGAATGGGAGTAATTCTCTTAATTCCATAGTGCTACATAAATATTTTCCTGCTTCAGAGCTTTCACCTCATCTGATCCTCCTGACAGCAGAAGCTTGTTTAAAGTCCAGAACATGAATTGCACAACTCTGCCCCAATGCACCAGTACATCAGTTTTTTAATAGGGTCACCTCTTCGCACAGGTGACATCAAAAGTTAATTTTAAGGTGTTGGCAGGCTGATAACAGTGTCATATAAACACTGACTTGAGTTCAGAGAGTATCAAGTGAACATCTGTTTATCACAGAATGTTCTTGTAGCCCTTCCTTAAGTGATTTCATAGCCTTGTCCTTGACCACGGTCCTGCTGTGGGTCTTGCATTCATTTTGCAGATTTTTTTTTTTTTGTTAAACTTACCCACACATGGAAATGAAAGAACTTGGAAAGAAGATGCATTTTCCTGTCTCTTTCCAGCTGTGAATAAAACTTGGTTTAAATCAAAACAGCCTTCTCCTCCCTCCTCCAGTGGCCTTGGGAGAGAGCTGCTGCCTAATTCAAGTTCACAGAGCCCTTTGTCTCTCTGACAAAGCTCTTGGCTGTGTAGGTGGGCACTTCCCTGCATGTTTGTCAGGCAACAGGCAGAGCTTTGTTATTAGAAATAAGTAGCACAGGTTTCAGCTTTTCTAATATGTCTTGCCTTGTTCCTTTAAGTGTCTGAAGAACCCACTCATGGATTTCAGTAAATAGGAGCTGTCAGTTCTACTCCAGAGCTGTGGTGTAAGTGGCTCCATCCTGCAGAAACAGCATTTAGCCACATTAGCTGCAGAAAACCTTTCTGGTTCAGCCCACTCACCTACCTGGTACTTGGAACAATTTTTTTGTCCGTGTGAAATGGGTCTTGTGTCCTAATGCTAAACAGGGGGTAACAGCTTCACATTTCTGCACAGTAGCAGGAGATCAGCCCATCTGTTCCCTGAACTCTGAGCCATACATGTCCTTTTGGTAATGTTTTTTATTAAGTGCTCCTCTTCTGTCCAAGCAGGTGGTTGAGATGAGTGAAAGGTGTGTGCATTCTGTTCTTGCTTCCCCCATGAAATTGTATCACTCAATTCTTCTCATGTGCTAGAGGAAAAAAAAATTGTTTTCAACTCTGTTTATACCATGAATTAATTTTCTTTCCCACAGTTGGTTTATCTCTTAGAAGTTGCATCATAAAATAGTTAGCTCCTGGTGTTAAACTTGCTGACTTGAGTTTTTGGAAGCTGTACAGCTTGTTTTGCTTTCCCACATGGATTGCAAAACTGTGAAACAAGCACCCTGACAATGCCTATACATCAGCTGGTAGCTCCAAGGACAAAACCCTGAGGTTAGTCCCAAATTCAACCTAACTTAGTAAACCAGGGTTCTGTCCAGTCACCAGTGGTGTGTTAGGGAAAGAGGGGGAGATAAAACAAATATTTGAGGATACACCAGAATTCTGCCAGCAGAGTGTCAAAAAGATGTATTTTCCCTGCCCTAAAGGAAATAACTCTCTGCTTCTCTACTTGGAAGGTTTTAGTCATCAGCAGTGTTGGTGTTGTCACTGCTTATAAAATACACTTGAGAACCGACCTTTTGCTGTTGCAGTTTTGCCTTTCACATTATATAACAGACACTTTTGAAAAAGCACCCCAGGACATCATTTTGTAGTTTCTCTGCTCCTCCCAAGTTTTTCTCCACTCCAGGACCCTCAAATCAGTTGTTTTACTCAACTATCAGTTGATTTTTGAGGTTCCTGGAGTGGGGAAATAGAACAACAGTTCATCAGTTGTTCTATTTCAAGTAGAATGGTTTGTGCAGCAAAGGTGCTGCTTCTCTCCCAGGTTAAACTGTTTAACTTCTGAATTAGGAGTGTGATACGGGGTTTTTGTTGTTGTGTTGGTTTTCTTGGGTTTTTTTAATGAGGAAAATGGCCTCAGGCAATCTTTCCTTGTTCAGAACACATTTTCTGTGTGGAGCAGGATGGCTTCACCCAGGCTCAGGTTGAAACAGTGGCAGCACAGCAGGGATATTGGGGATATTAGCTATGCATCACTATCTTCGTTTTTTAACAAACAGAACAGCAGCTAATAGCTTGTGTTTGTAATATCTGAGCTGCTGGAGTGATATTCTGCCTGAGCAGGCTTAATGTCAATGTTTTTGGCATCAGCAATGCAGGAGAAAATGTCTGAGGGTGGTGAATTTTCCTTCATCTGTTGGTTGTCTGCTAAGAGTGGTTCACTCAAACCTTTACATTTGATCTCTGGACAGTGTGGAAAACTTCATAAAACAGCAGTCACTGGTACAAAAATAAACTCGACTGCAGTTAGAAGGTAATTATATTGCTTAACTCACTGTAAATTAAGACATCTGCTAAATTTTAAAGGCTCAGAGAAATGGAATGTGAATTTTCTGCCCATAGATGGTCTTAACTTACAAGGATGTTTTTGTTTTTTCTATTCCTAATAGAAATACACCGTGTCAAGAATAACCTACTGCTGTCAAGGTGGTTATGTTGCCATTCTGTGTGACAGGTAAGAATAGATGGAATAATGGCTGAAATCATCACAGCTGCTGCAAAGGCCAGGACAGCTTTCCCTGGTGGCTGTCCTGCCTTTCTCTGAGCCTGCAGTCCCTGGTACTGTGGATCTGCAGATGTCCAGGAATGCCTGTGGGTCACAGGGAGCCTCTGAGTGCAGAGGGGAGTGCAAGGCTTACCTGGCTTAGTTAAATTTTGTACAGTTTGTGATGCCTTTCCCTCAGTGGAGGGAACACCAGGCTGGGATGTACAAGAGCTGGGGGATGTTTTATTTTGGCTGGTATTCCTTCAAGTGCAGCCCTGTAGGCCAATGTGCCACAATACAAGACTCCTCATAAAAGTCCTTAGCAATCCTTATGAAATTCCCTTTACTACCCTTTCTTTTCAAGAGAAGGCAGCACTGGCTGTTTTTTCTTTCACATAACACTTGAAAAGCTGTTTGACACGTGGGGTATTTACAGCTTGTGACTCAGATCATGTAAGCAAACTGCATTTGAAGTACTTATTGTAACCACTTTGCTTTGGCTCTGTTTGGAATTAGAGTGGGTGTCTGTAGTTTGCTGTACAAGTGAAGGCTGTAGGTGGATTTGGTAATAATGGTAATTCAGTTTTTCCTCTCGAAAGTATTCCCACAGTCTACATCTTTCAGCTTGATGCCACTGCCCAGCAGCTGCTTTACAAACAGCAAATCTCTCTGGAACACAAAGCCTGGGACATTGCATTTGAGGAAACTGGAGCTCTGTGGATTTTGCAGGAAGACAAGGAAGCTCCTCTTCTTTCATACAGAGCATGTGATGGACAGTGGAAGGTACTTTTTAAATGCTGAAAATCCTGAGTGTTTGGTAATGTCTTGAGGCCACAGCAGAAGTGGAGTTTGCTGTTCCATAAAAGCTAAAAAGGCACCTTTCTCTCTGCCTTGAGATAGAGTTAAAAGCCATAGATACACATCTCATTCTTCTTCTCACCTGGGTGTGATGCAGAGGTGACAAGAGCTGGTTATGAACAGCAGTGTGTTTGTTCTCAGCTGAAGCTGCCATCTGGCACAGCAGGATCAGTGTGCTTGGCAGCACTCACTACTTTGAACCACTGCCTGAGTGTTCTGAGGGCTACACTTGATGGTTTCAAAAAAACAACAAACCAACAAAATCCCTTTGGGTTTGCTCAGGAATGCTTTGTACACGTCATTCCTTGTGCCTGCATCCTTTGCAGGACAAGGCATTCTGAGAGCAGTAAGGGAATTACTGTTATTTTCACTGGGTACAGGGAATCAAATTTGGGGTATGTGCTATCAAGTTCTCTTTTATTGCCAATTAAACAACTGGAAATTCATTTGTTATCGTTGTAAGTCCCCAGCTAATTATGGTCTGGTTGAGAAGTGGTTTTAAATGAAACTTCTAAGTATTTTCTTTGACCCTAACATGTTCCCTGGGATATTTCTTTTCCTCACAGATTAGTAAAAGGGAATCAATTCCTTTTTTGTTCAAGTGGCAGAGCTTTCCTAGCAGAACTTGAGATCTCAGGCCAGGTTTCAAAAGCAGTCCTAGAAAAAAGGAGCCTGGAAGAGGTCATGGAGGTTTTACACTTGCTCTGTTTCACTACACTCTTCTGAGAGCTGTTGCATTTCTCAGCATGCTGTGAAACAGGAAATTGTCTAATAATCCCAAAATAACACGCAGCATTCCTTCTTTTCCCAGGCTGTAACTGATGACAAAGGATTACAGAAAATGTCAAAATATATTCAAGACAACTGGACAGTGTTTGAAGGTGAGAAATTTGGCCTAAATGTTTAGGGAATGCAGTTTTTACAGCTGAAGCATAAGATTTAGGAACAAGATTGGAGTTGAGGTCAGTTCAGCTGGCTGGTGAAGTCACTCAGTCTTTGTTTTCCCAGTGTCATCGCCCTGTCTGGTGTGGAAGTCAGTGCAGATAATGAAGTGTGTTCAGGTCTCTTATCACAGAACGATGCAGGCATTAGAGCTGAACTGCAGTGTCATAACTTTTCCATAGGCCTTATCACAGGGATGTGTCCAGGCAGCCACTGGCAGAGCTGCTGGAGTCTGTCTTACTGCTGTGCTATCAAATACTGGTGTTTGTTGTCTTGTCTCCTGCCTTTATCACAGGAGACAGTCAGGATGGAACAGCTCTGCTGTAAAGATGGGTCCTCCTTGGCAGGGCAGATGATGTGGAGCCTGCTGGGGCTGCAAGGTGTGACCCTGGATGGGACAGCAAATGACATTGCTTAGTGTCAGGGCTGGCTCATTTTGTTCTTGCTTCCTGCCCCACTCTCACTCTCTGTCAGAAAAATAATGCCTGATTTACTCATTCAGAAGCATGCTATGTTTCTAGGATTTTTTTTGTGTTTAAAAAACACCCAGTGTTATTTAGAAGCTGAAATTAAAGCAGTGGTGTCTGCAGAGTGGAGAAATGTTGTGACATGTGCTAAAATCTCAATTATTGAAACTTCATTAATAGAAAACTTCTGTGCTGTACTTTGCTGGGAGACTGGGAATCTTCCTTAAAAAACGTGTAACAGTTCCCACCAGTCTTATGATCTATTCTTGGTAGCCATATGTAAAGATGGAAGAGCTGCAGAAATGTTCAGTGTGGTGTAAAATCTTAATATCTGGTACTGGATGGTTTAGCCTGTAGCTGTCATTAAGTTGGTTGTTAAGCTGTAATTAAGGTGGTGCAGCCTTCACAAGTCTGGTGCTCCTTTGGATGGGAGATGTTTGCATGGAGATGTTGCAGAGTTGATAGTTAGAGCCAGGCAGATAATTAGGAGGATGAGGTCTGAGTGAAAATGAGCACAGAGAAGTGAAGAGAGCAGGCAGGGGGAGAGGTTCTGAGCATAATTAGCCCATGGAACAAACGAGTGTGAAATGCAGTCACTGCCTCATCTGCAGCTGGGAAAGGAGCACGGCTCACATGATAGGGTTCATTATCCTTAATTAGTAAGGGGAGGCTCACTTGATGAACATTTATTCCAGTGCATAATTAGTGTTTCACAGGTAGTTAACATCTTCTGAAACAAGTGATCATTACACTGTTGGAATCCACTCCTAATCCTTGCAAATTGTCCTTTTATAAACTTTTCTCACCTGTTTGAGGTTTCTGTAGGATTTAAGATGTAATGGTCAATCTGGAAGCATCACAATGGTTTGGGTTGAAAGGAACTAAGCACAGTGAGGTGGCAACTCCCTTTGTAGTGCTTGGGTTTCAGGGAACAACTCCAGTGGTTCTAAAGCAAGAAGCCCTGATGTCTGCAAGAGTCCAGGGTGTGAGGAGAGCTGTGTCCTCTGTTTTTGCTTCAACATCAGGTGCTTGCCTCTGGGAATTTTTTAGCCTGAAAATGGAGGCTGTGCCTGGCTGGTGAATGCTGAACAGCTGCTTGCCAACACAAACCAGGCTTACTCAGTGTAAATGTTGATATTTAATCACAGAGTGGTTTGGGTTGGAAGGGACATTAAAGATGATCTCATTCCATCCCCCTGCCATGGGCAGGGACACCTTCCATGATCCAAGGTTCCTCAGAGTCCCATCCAGCCTGGCCTTGGACACTTCCAGGGGTGGAGCAACCAAAGCTTCCCTGGGCAGCCAGTGCCAGGGCCTCACCATTCTCACAGGGAAGAATTTCTTCCCAATATTTAATATTTAATCTGCTCTTCTTCACCTTAAGGCCATCCCCCACGTCCTGTCACTACATGCTTTGTGAAAATCCTTGTCCAGTTCTCTTGAAGTTCTGGAATGCTGATACAGTGGATGGGACCACAGTAAATGAATTGGATTGCTGCCATCTAAAATTACAGTCCAGGCAGTAATCAATGAGACCACTGAGGGATTTAACACCTGTGTTGTTGCTTTGCCCCACTTTGCAGGTTTTGTTGGTGCAGGGAGCTACTACAGCCACCTCTACAAGGCCTCCTTTGAGAACATGGATGAGTACCTGCAGAGGAAGGGGGAGAGGCAACAGCAGCAGAAGAAGAAAAGGCAGGATGTGCAGTGTGGCTCCAATGGACAGGCAAAAAAAAAAGGTGAAGACTGAAGAGCCATCACTATGACTGCTTGTGACCTTTGCCTTGAGGAAAGGAAGTGATCCAATTATGGACTGTTTTTATATGTAAAGTGGATTATGCAGAAGGACTGGTTTAAAATTTTATTCAGGTTTTCAGGCAGGCTGACTTGACAATATCCTGTTTGCAGCAAATAATGGATTTACAACATACCTAAACTTTCTAGCAGAATACAGTGTTAGTGGTTCAGTCCTGGGAATCTCTGATGCATGTTATATGAATATTGGAGATGGTATTCCTTGAAACAGGATTTTCTTTTTGCCTGCTGTGCTCAGGCCTTCTTTTTCAGGTGGAAACACACTGATTAAAATGGATGCAACTTTGTTTTTATTACTTTTGGTTTGGGTTGGGGTTTTTTTTAAACTTTTTTTAAAAAGTCTGTTAGTTATTGTAACTAACAGTGTAGTTAGTTACTACACTGTAAAGGGAATGTAGAAAAAATTCTTGCTGGGTCTGAGAGGTTTTAGCTGAGACTTTGCCTTCTCTGTTTTTATCCTTTAACTTCGGTTCATATGGTTGGAATTTTGCCTTTTCTAATCCATTACTTCCTACCTGTGGAACATTTCTATAGGAAGAAGCACAAAAGTTAATTTTGTGTGCTGCAAAGTAAAAGTGAAATGTGTCAGTCAACGCTGTGTTACTGGAAGCTCCTTCCATTGCAATATGATCCTACTGGTGTCTGTGAAAATCATTCCAGAGGCCTGGGAGCAAAATTTGGAGTGCATCTTGCTTTTTTCATGGAGGACTTTTCCATACATTAATTATCCAAGAGATATATCTACTTGAGAAGGTATCAGTAAGAGCCTTATGGGGCCACTTGTTGCTTCATCACAGGGCAGAAGATTTGTTCATCTAGCAGATGGTATCATGTTCATGTGGAATTTATTGTCCTTCACAAAACCAGGTGTGGAAATCTGTGCAGTCCATTAAAAAGACTCAGAATTAACCTATGCACTGTGAGTGTTCTCTCTGGAGTGTCTGAATTTTTGCATTCAAATGCAAATGTGTGGCCCAGCTGCTTGGTTTGCTGGTAGCTCCTTCCTTTCTCCCATGGAAGGAGCTGAATGTCGGTAATAGAGCTCAGCAAGAGGTAGGCAAAAATCCTGGTGGTTCACCCAAATTCCATGCTGATGGGAAGCTGTGATGAAAAAGTCTGTAATTTCTGAATTACACCTTCTGAAGGGAGGTGGGGGGTGAAACCTGCTGGGCTGTGCCTGGAACAGTCACTGCAGTGGTACCACACTGGTGAGGAGTATTTTTCTTGGTTCTCAGGAAAGGGTGAGAAGCTGCCATGTGAAGTTGCTTGATATTGGGTAGGAGTGGTGGCTTAGAGATATTTGGTGTCATGGTGGCTTTAAAACTTCATAGTTCTTGTGTTCATTTAATTGAAGAGGAGCTTTAGGGAATGCAGTTGGGGAGGCACTTAAGGAAGCTCCAGTCTGAGACTGTAGCTTTTATTTAGGAGTAGAGTTTGCTGGTGTGCAGATTCTGTAAAATACTACCAGAAACAGGCTGTATTCACTCTGCCTGTGAACCAGGACAGGAGGAAAAGGTTCTGACTAGATCTCTTACTAGCTGTGATAAAGAAATAATCCTATGATGAAGTTTGCAGATACATTACAAACTCCCAACATTTTGGAAAAAATTTGAATCTGAGGCAGGAGCCTGTATTGGATCCCTTCCAGTCAGTTTTCTCACTGGAGGAAAATCTGAGGAGAGCACAGGTAACTGCTTTCAGTGGTTGGTTGCAGATCCTGTATGTCAATATTGTTGAACTTCTAAAGGATCAGAGGCTGCCATGGCAATTCCTATTCCTGAGGGATATTTTTCCTCAGCACAGGATAGGCCTTGACAGTGATCTCCACTGGCTGCAGGCACTCCTGTGATCCTCACCCTGCCTGCTGTCCTGGAAGAAACCCAAATTTCCTTCCAGCACTTGAACTCATGACAGATTGTGGTGTGTGGGAGTGACATGAGCTGTGATATCTGGCAGATGGCTCAGGCCTTTTTGTTCTTCTTCCTGCAAGTTCTCTGCTATTCCATTTCATGTTTCCTTTTCTGCACACAGCAGTTCCTGAGCTTCGCTTGTGAGACCATGTGTGCCTGTGCATTGCTTTGAAGGGCTCTCTGCAAAGTGATCAGAGAAAGGAAACTTTGCTGGAAGGTCTAAATCCTTCCTTTAGGTGTTTTCCAGTCTGCCTTGTCTAACTGCAAAATGCTAATGAATCATTAAAAGGGAGTGGGGAGCAGTGCTGCAGAGAGGGAGACAGCACTCCTCTCCCTGGTATTTGAGCTATTTGTGTCTGGTGGTTAAACCTGATGTCACTTGCTTGTGTTTATTTTCTGAACTTGAACCAAGGCCTGTCTGTGTGCCTGGCAGAAGGGGGTGGGTCAGTGAGGGTGAGTTTTATAGCAGGACTGGAAACCCTCAAACCATTCCCAGAATATTTGTAGGCCACATAAATTCACCCCACGCTGCCCTGGAGCTTTCTGTGGCGATTGTGAAACTCCCCTGCTTCTCTCCAGAGCACTGACAGTCCAAGGAGCTTTTAAAAATGCAGGTAGGGGAAAATGTGTTTCTTTTCCTCAGTATTTCAACCCAAAACATATCCTTCCTTGGGGATTTCACCAAAACCCCCTTCAGCAGCACATAGTTGAACAGAGTGACCTTTTATCTGTCACAGCAGGAAGGAACCCTAATCAAACACAGCCCAGAACTATGCTTTTGGAACAGTCCTTACATTTTTTTCAACAAAACTTTGAAAACAAGCTTGTTCTAGAAACAAAAATATCTGTAAACAAAGATGTTCCTTTCTTTAAAAAGAAAAACCCCCAACACAATGTAGATGCTTTATCTCCACACTAATAAAAAGTTGCTGCCAATTTCAGTGCACTGCAAAATCTGCTTCAGCTTTCTTTGCTGAACTTTTTGTGTGGAGTGCTTTGATCTGAAGAGGAAATGCCCTGTGGGTTTCACTCTTACTGCTGGTCACTGCTGCCATCATTCCTGGTGATGTGGTGTGAAAGGAGACCAGGGTGACTTGGAGTGTGGTGAGGGAAAGCACAGTGTGATTTGTTAATAGTCATGGATGCAGAGGCTTGGAAACAGAATTAAATGTTGATTTTTAATGTATCTGCACAGGTTATCACCCACTACTGCACACCATTACTTAAAGTATTCTATTTTCCCCCTCTCCCTTTCTATTAAGAGAGATGATGGATGTGTTTGCACAGGTGGATGTGCCCATGGGCATGACCTGAGCACCCAGAGGGGTGGCTGCCCCTCATTTCCTAACCAGCACCTACAGCCTTGACTTTGAGCAGCTTTTGGAAAGTTTTTTAGAGCCAGTGCCCACTGGAAATGGGAGTTGGGTGCTGTTGGTTGCTTAATTCAACTTTGAATTCAAACAGCTCTTTATAGCTGGGTGGAGGTTATAAATCCAGAGAACCAGCACGAAACAAATACAGGGAGAAGCAAATGGAGCTCAGCCATGGAGCCTCCCTTGCTTCTGTCAACAGCAAGGCTCCAGCTCTCCCTGGAAAAGCTTTGTACAGTTACTCACCTGTCTGAGATTCATCAGATTTACACCTGCAGCAGGATCTAATATTTCTGCATTGTCCTTAGAGATAATAAGAAATTAATAGTCTTATCTGGCATGGAAATTCTCATTTTGGACTGTCAGAGCTAGTCTCATATATATATGTTTATATAGAAATATGTATATATACACATGCACACACTCATAAATATGAAAATAAATATGTATAAAAATTTATGTGTGTATATATATGTAAGAAACCCCAAACAACAAAAAAAACCCCACTGTTCATGGACTCAAACTTCTTTCTAACACAAAGTAACGAGATCCTAACTATGTGTTACATCTCTCTGTTACATCACCCTTTGGCTTAAGCTTCATTTGTACATAGGAAGGGAATTATACAGAACATGGTCCTCACTTCCTCAACCTTCATGGGAGAAAGAGACAACCTCAGTCCTGTGAAATGCCCAGGGAGCAGCACAGGTTGTCACTTTTGAGTTTTCCATGCCTTGTGTTTAAGAAAATGCAGTGTAAACAAGTAGCTTTTGCTGTTAATCCTTTCTGAAGTGACTGTTGCAGGGAGGCAGTTATGAAACACAATATTCAACGTGAAAACACAATTAAAGCATCCATTTCTGGCATTCCATCTGTGCAGGTTTTCAGGCTTGCAGCTTGATTCACTGCCTTTACAGCTGTGCTGCAGCCCACCAGCGTTTTGTGCTTTTCAATAAGAGCTGTGTGGCTGCATTTTCTCATCAGCAGGTTCTCAGGATGGCAGTATCCCATTTAAATTCTGGTTAGATTTTTGCAGGGCTGGATGTCTTGGATGTCTCCATTGGCATTTCCCCTTTGTCACTGCAGTATTTCACATAGCACTGCTTCCTTTGCTTTCTAATATTTCAAGCCTCAAGAAAGGCAGAATGTGACACACCAGCTACATCAAATTAAAATCAGCATTACTCTGATTTTTCCCCCTGTTTCCTGGCTTGTGGAAGAATTCATATTATTATCTATGTGCATTTAGTTTTACCTGAAGTAATAACTCATCATCACATCTAAAGCCAACAGTATTCTGCAAATAAACCAGCAATTTGAAAGTGAAAGCTTCTTATCTTCAAGGAAATAATGATTGTAGTAATTAGTCACTGTCTCTAAGATTTGCATTCTGGAATACTTCACTGGGAAATCCTGTTTTGTAAACAAGGCAGAACTGTTTTGTGTCAGGCAACTTCTAGTAAGAGCAAGATAAACCAACAGTACTTCTCAGCTTCCCTGAAATCTCTTATGAGTTTCTTTAGGTGGAAGAGCAGCTTTCACCTGCTTGTTTTAACACAGAGGCACAGGGACTTTGCTCATTACATCCTAAAATTGAATTTTAAGCCTTTTCCCTCTCTTGTCACTGCCTTCATTAAAAGCCAAAAAAAGCTCTCCAAACCCCAATGCGACCAAAAAAATAAAAACCCATCTAAATCCAGCTGAATAAAATTTCAAGATTTTGTGAAAAGCAGTGATATCAAATCAGGTTCTGACCCTTCTTTCCCCTCTCCATGGTGCAGCGGGAGGAAGTTTAAGCCACTTTTTGGTTTCCCTCAGTTTTGTAGCTGAGCTCAAGTACCACCTACAATAAAAAGAAAATATAAAAAGAGGGAAATCCTCCTGTTTCACCTTTGCAGCTGCAGAGAGCCCTGAAGACCCACAGCACACAGTCAGGTGTAGCAGCTCAGTTTGGAAGTGTGAGGCACCAGCATGGAAAAGCTGCTGCTGCATTTTCATTTCCTGTAAATAAACAGTGGGCACACTCAGGAAGGCACTGGAAATGAGCTGGCTAAATCAAAAAGCAAGAGGTTCTTTTCACCCTTGTCAGCTTTGCTGGGAAACCCAGCAGCTCTGTGGAGGTGGCAGAGGGGGAATCCAGGGATGGATCAATCACAGCTGCTGTGGCTCTCTGCAGGTTCCAGGTCACTTCTTGCCCTGTGGCCTCACACGTGGCTTTGCTGGCACCACAGAGGCACTGCCCTGCCTCCCTCCCTGTGCCACCCTGCCCTGGCACCTGCTGGTCCCACAGAGGCTGAGGGATGTGGCTGGGGTTGGGGTTCTTGCTGCACCCCATTTTGGGGTGATGTGACCCAGCAAGGGCTGCTCTCCTTGGCTGGGTGTGGGAAGGAGGCACCACGCCTGCTGAGGGATGTGTGAGCCATCAGAACCCTACACCCAGCTCTCCCCTCTGGTGTGAAATGTTTTCTGTGCCCAATTCCCCTCCCTGCATCCCACCTGTGCTCTGACACCGTGCCTAGTGCTCCTGCTCAGCCTGGCTGCTCACACCTTGTCACACCCACAGAAGTGACAAGTGCCAGGCTCTCTCCTCAGGTGTCACTGGCACCAAGCAGCTCAGTGGTGAGAAACAGAGGAGCTGCTCTCCTGACAGGGCTCTCCAGGAGCTACAGCTGCCTCCTCCTTCCCACACTCATCCTTCACCACTCCCTGAGGTGACACCTCTTTTTTCCACAGGCACAGGCAGGTCCTTGTATCCTGTGTGCTTGGGTGTATTCAGGGAAGAAATTCCTCCCTGTGAGGGTGCTGAGGCACTGCACAGGCTGCCCAGAGAAGCTGTGGATACCTCATCCCTGGAAGTGTTCACAGCCAGCCTGGACAGGGCTGGTCTAGTGGAAGGTGTCCCTGCTCGTGGCAGGGAGTTGGGAAAAGATGATCTTTAAGGTTCCTTCCAATGCAAACCATTTGGGATTCATTTTTAAAATTTAGGTCACATCAAAGTTGCAAGAGATGAAGAAATGGTCTGGAAATGGCACTGCCTGGAGCTCTGCAAGAGTGGCTGCCTTTATTCCTGGGTGGGAGATATGAGGGATGGGAAGGGATTTATGGCTGCCTTTATTCCTGAGTGGGAGATATGAGGGATGGGAAGGGATTTCACCTCTTGGACACTCAGCCCTTTCTGCTGCCCTGGGGAATGGGCTGGCAGTGAGAGCTCCCTGCAGGCTGCCCTGGCTGCTGAGCTCCCCTTGGTGACAGCAGGTCTGTGGGAGTGAGCCTGGCACAGACAGGGGGACAGCAGAGCTGGCAGGCTGGGGGAGCTGGCTGTGCTCAGGACACACACTGAAGGAAGTGTGGTTCTGTGTCCAGCTCACTGTAGCCACATTTTTGCAGGACTTTTAAAAAGTGGAGTGATAGGGCAAAGGATAATGGTTCTAAAATGAAAGACGGAGGGGTTAGATCAGGTTTTAGGAAGAAATTATTTACTGTGAGGTCCTGGCACAGGGTGCCCAGAGAAGTTGTGGCTGCCCCATCCCTGGGAGTGTTCAAAACCAGGATGGAGCTCTGAGCAACCTGGGGTAGATGAAAGTGTCCCTGCCCATGGCACGGTTTTTAAAAATGAGTTTTAAGATCCTCTCCAACTCAAACTGTTCTGTGGTTCTGTGATATTTTCCTGCCCCTGGGCAGCAGGCAGGGGGCCAGGGAGTGTCACTGAGGCTGGGAGCTGATCCCACCCTGCCCAGCTCTAAATCACAGAGAACATTTGCAGAAGCAGATGCCAGAGAAGCCAACCTGGCCTCAGGCTTTGCTGGCAGAGCTGCTCCTGAGCTGGATCACCCCGTTTGCAGCTCTCAGCTGCCAGACCCTGCACAGCCCCTGCCCACGCCCTCCTCACTCTGGGTGGGCTCCGTGTGGGACACAGAAATCTCCAGTCCCCTGCAACACATCACACACACCCAGCCCTGCCTGCTCTGCTGAGTCAGGTCCTTCAAAGCCTCCAACAAAGGGAGTTTAGCCCCAGTGAGCTCTGACCATCCATTTCTAGCCCTGACAGGGGGAAAGGCAGCTCTTGGAAAAGACAGAGCTTCACCACCCTGTGGTGGGCACTGCTTTACTCAGCCCTCACTCACCTGGGAGGGGGTAAAGTGTGACCTGTGATGACATTCTGCCCTGCTCCCCAGGGCACTGATTTCCAGAGCAATCACATGTAAAGGAAAAGCCTTTCCAGGGAGGGCAGAGCAGCCTGGTCTTGCCCCAGTGTTCTTTGCTTTGTGCCCATGAGTTCAATGGGCTCTTTGCACTCAGCTGGGCTGAGCACGGTGTTCCCAACTCGGCTCATCCACTTACAATAAAATGACTGATTCATGAGGAAATCATATCTAAATTATGCTGGTTTGAATTCATCAGAGGAGCTGAACGTGCAGGGGAACACAGAGATCTAGGGCAGGAAGGGAAGGTCTTTCTGGAGCTGAGGTCTCAGCCAAGCTCCTCTGGGAAGTGAGTAGGTCTCCTCTGTAGAGTTTCCAAGCAAGATTCTGTCTGTAGAGGAGCTGCATCAGTCCCTGCACACCCTGCCTTGGGTGGGAGTTGTGCAATCAGCAAATCATTCCTGAAGTACAGCAGGAGGAACTGTGGCCATCACTGCCTCTGCCACAAGCCAAGCAAGAAAGTTCAGCTAAAAATTTGTTTTAAAAAGTGAAAATGGCTTTGCACTGGCAACTTCTTTCTGGAGGAATGTAATTCATGTTTTACTAATTCTGATAATTTTGGGTTATGTGGTCAGCTCCATGAGGCAGAAACTGTGTTTCACTTAACACCTGCAGGCTGAAATTTGGGGCCACCACAGTATGAAACCTTCTTCCAGAAAAAGTGACATGCAGGATTAGAAGTGGAAAGAAAATTAATGGCATCTGCTCTAACTTCTCCTAGGAAAAGGAACCACCCATTCCCATCTTTTCCTGACAGGTATCTGTCTCCTGGTGGAACGTGGCTGTCCCTGGGGAAAGATGGGTGAATTTTAAACTGAGAAGCTCCAAGGGCAATGGGACAGTTTTAGGTACCCACCTGGATAAGCACTGAGGATGTGTTATTAGGAGTTTAGATTTGAGAGATTTAGTCTAAGATTTGAGGTCAAAGTTGCAACTTGAGCCAAACCCATTTGGGATGATTCACATCAGAGCCCCTCACTAGGACCTGTGATTACTGTAAAATTGCAAACTGGTAAATCTTGATATGGAAGAAGAAAATACTGGAAAAACTTCGTGGTGGACTCTGTGCTGAGAGGGTGAGCACTAGCTCCATTTCAGCTGTTGTGGTTTTAGGGCTTGTTTGTCTTTCTGGTGGCTGTGCCTGTGGCACCACTCAGGGCTGGATGGCTGATGCACATTTCTTATGGATTCATATTCCTGGCAGAGGAGTTTGAAGTGATCAGTAGCTTTTGATATTTGCAAAATTTACTGCCAGCACCATGTAATCACTGAGAAAAGTGGCTATTATCCTCCCCACCCCGCTAACTCCTTGAGGATAAAACAATAATCTAAAAATTTTGTGTAATTTTCTGCTTTGATCCTCCCTTGGCAATTCTTTAGAACAGTGGTTGTGCAGCTGAGAGTGGGGGAGACTGATGTGGGTGTCATGTGAAGGATTTCAGTGTTTTGTGACGGGATAATGAAACAGCCCTCAAAGATGGGGAGTCCTTTCAAATGATTAGTTCCCTTTTACCTGTGTAAAGACAGACATCATCATTAATATTCTTCTGGGACTTTCTGAACAGTATGTACCAGCATGAAAAGAAATGCCAGGCTCTTACACATGTCCTTGTTATTATGCTGCCTTTCCCTACATGAGAATTCATTTAGATGGGCTAAAAGGAGGTTCTTAATGGACTGGAGTAGCTAATACTATAATTCTGGAAAAATAGCTAATACTGCAATTCTGAAAAAAAAATAAGATACTGGAGAAGACAAGAGATTCCAGCTTTGGGCAGTGTGGGACATGGCTGGAGCTGATGCCAGCTGCTGAACCTGAATTTGGGCAGAAGGAGGTGTGAGCACTGCAGCCATCAGGTGGCAGGAATAAATCTGCAGCCATGAATCTCCTACTGGAATTTTGTGTGTTTGTGGAATTTGCAAATTCCTGTGCAAAGGGAGCTGCCAAACCTACTTTGCTGAAGGTTATATTGACACAGCAGCAGCATGGGGACATTTCACTGGTGTCCAGGTGAGCAGTGCCTTGTTCTGGCACTTTGTTCTGGTTAATCCAGCCCAGCCCTCAGTTTTATCCTCACACAGGCCCAGGTGAGGGGTGTCCCGGTGTCCTGTGTCCCTGTGTCCCTGTGGCTCAGCAGTGCCAGCTCCTGCCCCTGGGGCTGCACCTTGGGTGAATCCCCTGCAGCAGGAGGGACCCCAGTGCCCTTTCTGAGCCTAAAACAGAATCACAGACTGGCTTGGCTTGGAGGGGACCTTAAAGATCACCCAGCCATGGGCAGGGACACCTCCCACTGTCCCAGGGTGCTCCAAGCCCCAATGTCCAGCCTGGCCTTGGGCACTTCCAGGGTTGGAACATCCACAGCTTCACTGGGCACCCTGTGAGGGCCTCACCACCCTCACATAAAGAATTTCTTCCTAATTTTTAATCTAAACCCACTCTTTTCTAGTTTGAAGCCACGTCCCCTTGTCACTCTTTGAATCTGCCTGGGAGGGTAGATTGAAGCATGAATCCCCTTCCTGCAGACCCAAATTCTCCTGCCATGCCCCGAGGGAAATGACAAAAGGATTTGACTCCAGGTGCTCCTCTAAAGCCTCCTGTGATTCCTCCTCTGGAGCCCCAGAGCCCAGAGCATCCCTGGCTGTGCTGCCAGGCAGTGAAGGAATGGCAGCAGCTGGGACAGGGGACAAAGGGCAGCAAGTGCCACAGAGCCAGAGCAACCCAGGCACTTTCATCTACAGAGAAGCTCATTTTCCAGGCAGCTCTCTGGAGGCACCAGCCTGCAGCTTCAGGAGGACTGCCCTGTGTAAATGCACATTCAGAGGACACATTCTGGTGTCACTCACAGTGGGGAAAATGAACTTTTTTTGCTGAGCTCTGAAGGCTCAAAAGTAAAATTTGAAAACCTCAGGCAAACCCCATCTGGCAAACAGGCCTTGATTTTAACCCCTCTATGGAGTGATAAATCCACCCAGGATGCACAGCACAGGACTCAGCTCTTTTTTTTTTTGAAAGAATGTCCCAGGAGTTGTCATTCACTTTTACAGTCTGCAAACACCATTCTCACTCTGCAAACTCCCAGTTCCTCCTGCCAGTCACGCCACGGATCCCCTCTCCATGCACAATGTGTCTCTCAGAGTGATTATTGTCTCCCTGGTTAAATGTTAACATCTGGGATGAGAAAAGACCTTTGTCCCGGAGATAAATTCAGAGGTGTTACAAGGTTGTTGTGCTGGAAATAATGGACTTAATCTCAGCACTGAAAGCAGCAGTAACTCTGAGTTAGCCTGAAATAAAGAGCTGTACCACTGTGATTGCTACAAGCTTTTAATACTAATCAGCTTGTAACCTTTTCAATTTAATTTTAGGTATTTTCATGCAAAGGATGCCTGGATCTGTAGAACACCTATGTGAAGCCATGTGGATTCCTATAATTCAGTGCAGTTCAAATCCGTGGGTGCTGCTGAGTGCTCACAATTTTCTCCTCAGTAGAAACAGTTGGATAAATACATAGAAAAAAATGTAGGCTTAGAAATGCATTTTTTCCCTGCCTTTTGCATGTAGCTGGATAACCTGTTGTAATTCAGTGTTTTGTGAAGGTGCAGCCATCAGGCAGCACCTGATGCTTCCTGCATGGGTGGAAAAGGCAGCCTGAAGCTCAGGCCAAGGAATAAATCACCCTGCAGGGTGGAGGAATGACACAGCTGGCAGCATAAAATGAAAAACTGTAAATAAAGGGGAGATTTCTGTGCTTTTGGTCCATTGAAAGCCAGGATCTCCCCAGCTCTGGGTGACACAACCCTAAAATGGGTGATGTGTCCTCTGCAAGCAAAGGAGCTGGGAAAAGTCACTGCCCCTGGAGATCTGATCTTGGCCACACACACAGCAGGCAAGAGGAGGAGGAGGATTAAAGTCTTGAGAAGAAATATCAGCCTGGAAGGAATGAGATTGTCCTTCCTTGATGACACACATGTCGCCCTGGTGAACTTTCAGGAGCATGTAGTGCTTCAGACCTGTGACCTCATAACCTCTAGGAATGTACTCCTTCAGCTCGTCCCCAGGATAAAAAATCACTTCTGGAGGCACCAGTGTGTCCAGTCAGCCTGGACAGCACTGGGGAGTGGTTGGAGGGCAGCTGCCACTGGGGAAGCACCAAATTCCCAGTGTGAGCAGGGTTTGGTGGGTGCTTGACCAGCTCCCTGTGCCTTGTCCTTGTCTTTGCTGCCCACCACACTCCACAGGACCCAAGGACAGCAGGGATCCCAGCCACAACCATAAATTTCCAAGGTTGTTTCAAAGCCTGGCAAGGGAAAGTGGAAAACACTTCTAACAGACATGTTAGGGGGTTGGTTTTTAATGCAACTCTGCCTGAAATGAATAAATATTTTTGGAAGGGAAATGGTAGCTGGAACACATAAGCACTGCTCTGAATGCTCATTTCATTTAACTGAGGCTTGCTTGCTGAAGAAAATTAAATTCTGAGCTTATGAGTTTGTACTGGTTTTGGTTTTGGGAGTTTTCTTCATGGGGAAATGTACTTTTCAAAAGGAAAATCCTTACACCTTCCTAGAGAGGTGGGCAGTGTCCCAAGCCTGTGGGTGCCTAAGATGTATTTTGTCAATGCCCTGAATAACAAGCTGTAATTTTGGACAGCCCTGAAGTGGCAGCACGAGCACTGTGGGACAAATCGGCTTCCAGGGCTTGCCCAGGGCAGCTGCTAGCTGGGCATTCCAGAGCTTGGAATTCCACTCAAATTTGAGGAGGATTTATATGTTCCTGGTGTTGATTTTCTCATGCCATTTTCCAGCCTGGAGTGTGTCCCAGCTGTCCTGAGCCCAGAACACCATCAGTGGGCTGAGAAAAAGCTTTTTTTTTTTTCCTAAAAAATGACAGAGCTGCTCCAAGTAACTGTCAGTTTGGAGCTTTAGGGCAGAGGATCTGCCTGGTCTGCCAGCCAGGCTGTAAATGTGCTTCCACAGAGTTTGGAAAACAGAGATTTTTCCTCAGAGACTTCATAGCAAACCTTGGCTGTGACAACACCGGTTTACACTTTCCAAACCCTCCTGGTTCTAAGTTTGTCTTGCAACAGAGCCAAGAGTGGTGTTACAAAAATGTCCACAGATAGCTGCTTTATGTGTGTGCTCGTGCCTGAGTACACCTGTGATTCCTGACTTTGTGCCAAAATAGCCAGAAAGCTTTTTTTATGTGTGTGTGTGTGTGTGAGTTTGACTTCTCATTAACCAATGGCCAGGTCTGCTACACCACCAGGTCTGCCCTGCTGGTTACAGCTCCTTCATTATCCACTGATTCATCTAATAAATGGGTTTGGTCAGAAGTTTTCATTTTCTGATAATGGGAACTGATGGGTTTTGCAGCCAAAAAACCCCAAGGTGCTTCACAAATGTGGGTGTTTGAAAGGAGAGGGGAGCCCCGGCTTGCTGACTGTCTCTGGAAGGGATTTGAATCCAGTGGCAGATATAGGTTTTTTATTAAAAATCACTGGGTTTTTGTGCTATCAGAGCACTCCCACACAGACCTCCAACATCCCATTTTTTCAGAGTCCAAACATTTCTGTCTATGCACTGCCCTGGAGAGCTGAGAGAAAGGAGAGGTCACCTGTTGCTCTGCCATCCTGCCTAGAAAAGGAGCATCCGAGCTCTTTAATTTTAAACACACTCCAGAAAGTTCTTGCTTTATTTTGCAGGCACTGAACGATCTTATTGACCAAGGTTCTGCATGGGAGAGGGTGGGGCACACACAAGGGGGGCTCAGGAGGGCCCAGAACACCCTCTGGGACTGTAATTTTTTGAGTTGGGGGTCAGAGCAGCAGCTGGAGGGTCCTACCCGAGGCTCCTTTGGTAGAAACTCTTCCTGTGGGCAGGGGTTTGAGTGCTCCTCATCCCTGGCAGGCAGTTCCTTTTTTTATAGCCACGGGTGAATCAAGGAGGTGGGAAACAGGCAAATATGGGGAGATTTTGCTTGAGCGGGGTGGATTATTTCCCCACTCTGTTTGTTCTGCTTCCTGACAGCAGAATAAAAGCGGTGTCTGTGCTCTTAATCCCACAGACCAGGCACGAAGGTAAACGTGTTCTTCAGATGTTTTTAAGAGAGAATTTTGCAGTAAAAACCTGCTGTTTAAAATGGGAAAATTGAACAGTGCATGCCAGTGCTTCTCCTGACAGGCTCTTACTCCCACATGGAGCAGATGCTGTTGTTATTGCTGCTCAGAGGCAGCTCTGAGATGAACAATTTCCATGTACAGATATTCCTGTGGCATTACATGACCCCTGTATGAACAGACAATAAACTTCCCTCGTAAATTGGCTGCTGTGGGGAAACTCACATTTTTTAAAGAGCTGTTTCCCTCCCAAGACATGCAGCCCCAGTTTAATCTGATTATCAAACCATACTAAAAAAAGCCAGAGTAATGGGCTGTGGGATCTCAGAGCTTTAAAAAAAGAGAAGTAAAACCCCATTAGTTTCCCAGGCTAAATGGTGTGGAATTGTTATAACCCATTTCATGCTCAGCTTTGATCCCAAGTTTAGGATAGCAATGCAAGGCTGGGGTGCACCTGGCACTGTCACCATGCTGGAAGCTGCAACAGGTTATAGAAAATTCTCTGTAAGACACCTACTGTAAGCTGAAACAACCCTGAGACACAATATCCACTCTGATTCATTGGAACAGGGCGAGAAAACATCAAATCACATTCGAGACATCTGTCTCTCTCTGCCTCAAAAAACTTAGTTCTTATGCTAAGTCTAGTTTTGAAATGTCACCTTGAAAATGTGTGATATTTTAATGGGCTGATTGCCAAGATTCTCAAATCCTTTAATTAGCATATGAATCACAATGTTAAATATTGTGGGGGAAAGCATGAGAAACTAGAATTAAGAGAGAAATGCCTTGCATTTCCCTTGGTTAAACATATCTTGGGAGGATTGTCTCACAGAAATCTAATATTACAAAGACAATGAGATTAAAAAGATACTGTAGTAGTCCCATTTACACCATTAGCTGCTTGTGATTGCATGTTTGGGGCTTTTTTTACCGCTGCCTGGGTGTTGCCTGTTCTTTCAAAAACCCTCCCAGCACATTTCAGCATCACTGCAGCCCTGAGGATGGGTTGCATTCCCTTTTCCCACATTTCTGAGGCAGCACCAAGAAATTCAGCAGGATTTCACCAATGGCTTCTGTTCATCTCTCTCCTGTAAACAGCTTTTTGGTTACTCCTAAAAATGATGGAGCCAAAACAAACCATCAATTCCCAAAAATCCTTCAGCTCCAGAAAGCCAAGGAGCCTGCACTGTGCAAGCAGCTCCTTTGTGCCAGGGTCCATGGCTAAGCATATGGATAAATACTGGCTGGATTAGGGTCTGTGGTTAGAGAAAATCCTTCCAGCTGAAACAAAACTTCCCATAAGGATCTGACTCTTAAGAGATTTCAGTGGAAGGAGGCTGCAGTCGAGTTTGTGCAGCAGGTTTTCTCATCTGATGTGAGCAGCTCAGGGCAGGAGCTGGCAAGGCCTCAGCAATTGTTCATGGCTCCTGCACAGCTCATCTGCTCTGGGAGCTGATTTGGGACGGAAATCCTCTGGAATGGAGATGGTAAATTCCATTTACTTGTGCAGAATTCCACAGCGGAACAATCTGTGTCGCAGCCTACTTTGGATTATAAGAGTTAGGAAAGGAAAAGGACACAAACCACATAATTCAGATTCGACTTTCAAGCCTCAGAAGTTTGAGGTTAATCAAAACTAGGGTGTAGTTCATCCATTCATGAAGATGTCTGTGTGAGTTGGAGCTGAACCTGTGCTTGGATCTTTCAATTTCCCTTGGGATCTGCTCAAATCCTGGGATCAGAGCCCTTTCCAGTTTGCAGCAGAAAGCCCAAAACCACACACAAAAAGCTGTTTAAAGGAGGAGGCACCAGCAGGCAAAACTATCTGAGTCTGTCCTGGGTGTGTGGAAACTTCCAGGTAGGAACAGGGTAGAGGGATGGAAGTTTCAAGGTAATTTGGATCTCCCTGAGAGACTGGAGAGTATCTGAAATAATAGTTTGTGTGCTAACCTGAGCAACATTCACACTGTGGCTGCCAGTGAGGGAGGTGCCAGCACACCAGAGTGCAAGAAATCCCAGCAGCCACACCGTGATAGGGCCTGAAACACTAATAATTATTCAAAGGAATAATTCTAAGGCTTCTCCTCCAAGGAAAACCATGCCTTGCCTCTCCTGTACAGCCCCTTACCTTGTGCTCATGAAGGGAGAATTCATCTTTAGGAACATGGACAGTTCTCATGTGAACACACATGGAAAACAAAACAATAACAACACTCATTTCTGTAGAAGAATATATTATTTAGCAGATCAGTTTAAAAGTAAAAAAAAAAAATCTGTACATCTTTGAAGGTGTCTCTTGTTGTTATTTCTTTTTTGGAGTTTTTTTGCATCAACAAGGATAAAAATGTGTTTGTACCATGTATTTTTCAGCTTTGTGCTCCCTTCTTTGCTCCTGTTGAAGGGTCCCATGGTGTCCAGCTGTACCAGGCCACAAAGTGACCCTGCAAACTCAATAAGGTTTCTTCTGATTTCTTCTAATGTAGGAAAAAAAAAAAAAAGAAGAAGAAAATTGCATCCATTATGCTGGGCTTCTGAATGTACTGGGACCACTACAAAATTCAGAGAATAATGCAGAGAAATGTGTCATTAGGGCCTGCCAGGCAAACAAAAATGCATGCCAGGACCCTGGTCAGTGTATAAGCATCTGGTGAGCTGTGCTGTAATTAGCTGCTGTACACATATCCTGGCTAAAGCAGCTCCTGGTGCCAGTGGATCATTTCCCAGAAAAGGCTCCCCAGCTAAATTCTGATTTGTCTCTGCAGGCAGCTCAGTCACCAAAAAGGCAAGAAGATTGTAGCCCTGCTGGAGCCTGTGCAGTGGAGAATCCTGCTGGGAGGCTGCTGTGGGAATGCTGGAGCACGGAGAGTCCTGCCAGGAGGCTGTGGGGAGAATTCAGGAGCCTGGAGAGTCCTGCCAGGAGGCTGTGGGGAGAATTCAGGAGCCTGGAGAGTCCTGCCAGGAGGCTGTGGGGAGAATTCAGGAGCCTGGAGAGTCCTGCCAGGAGGCTGTGGAGGGAATGCCAGAGTGTCCGACAGCGGCGGCACCTCTGAGAGGAGGCTGCAGGCTGTGGATCCATCCCTGCCACCTCTCCCTGCACGGTCCCACTTGGATTTGGATGTAGCCACCACGTCTGCTTGGCAAATACAGCATTTCTCAAAGCCAGAGTAGCCTCAGGGCTTGTGGTTTGGTTTTTGTTCACAGGCTGCTCCGTCTCACTTTTCGGTACTGCCGGTCGTCAAACCTTCACTTTTCTGCTTCTGCAGCTGGAATGAAGAGCAAAGCAGGATTAACCCCCCTAAATCACACTCACAGAGCTGCTTTCCAGTGCTGCTGTGAGTCCCTCACTCAGCTGTCCACGAGCCATGTGCAACATTTCCTGGGAAATAATTGGCAGCAGCTTGGAATATCACAGGCATTGCTTCATCCAAACAGCTCTGGATGCATGTCCTGGGTAAACAGAACTCAGTCTTTCTCATCAGCTATTGTACTAGGCTGTCAGATTATTAATTAAGTCCTCTTGTTTCAGGATATTTCTGAATTCAAGCAGCTCCTATTTTTCTAAGACCCCTTGTGCCAATACACTGTAATTAAAACTCCATCAGTTTGCATAAAATGCTGTTCTGAGAGCTTCTGTAAACCAGGAGTAAAATCTCAACTCAGCTTGAAAGATGAGTAGGACTCAGAAAGCCTGGCAGTCATATTTGAGTTCTTTTGCCCTCATTTGATAAATGCTCCTCTCTGAACTGAAAAATGCCTGAAAGGCTTTGTTCTCCTTTAAAAATCAGTGCCCTCAAAGCCAGTGCTCTTTGATCAACAAGCCCCAGTACTTGAGCTGCTGAGGGGCCTTTCCTCCAAAGTCCTTGGGAAGAGATGGGAACTACAGCAAAGCTACTGCTCCACTCATGGATGATCAAGTGAAGGAACCTTCATTACCCTCATATCCAACAGTATCAGCACAACTGGTGCTCCAGGGCACTTCTCAATTTATATTCACGATGGAGTGGCTGATAGTGCCCTGCCTCCATGATGAAATTTTTCAGGCTTTTTTTTCACCTACTCTGTGATATCATTTGGGAAGGTTTTGTCGTGGGTCTCTGCAGGGAAGAGAGGCTCTGGAAGAGGTGTGCAAGGGAAGGGTGCAGGGCCGCTGTCACAGGCTGCAGGACCAGCACTCTGACTGCTGCCCTGGGCACTGGTCCCTGCCCTGCCAGGCTCCTGAGGCCATGCAGACATGCTGAGAGACAGCAAACATGGTCACCTGGAGTTCCCACCTCCCCTGAGCCTTACAGGTCAAAATGAGAGATGCTTTGCACATGAAGGACCCCAACGGGCCATAAAAGGGCTTCCCTGGTTGTGTGTTTAATCCTCCTGGGTGCTTTGCAAGACAGAGTGATTCCTCATAAAATGCCAAGCACATCCTTGATGACACACAAGTGCCTGGAAGTTCCTTCCCAGAAAATAAACTCATGCACTGGTGGTGCAGAGCCTGGAACTGCCCAACCCCAGGATATTTTGGTGCAGTATAACCCAGGCAAAACTCCTCCCCAAGGGAGGGCAGATCCATCCATGGAGAGGTGTTTGCCGATGTTCTCCCTTCAAATCCCTGGGGTTTATGCCTTGCAAGCAGCTCCTTTCCATGTCCATACTTGTGTTGTTCCTGGTACACTCTGCAAGGACATGTTCTTACTGCTTGTGGCACACACCCCTTTCCAGGCAGGGATAATGAATATGTTTCTCGGGACAATGATTATGCCATCAGCATTCCCACTGTTTGGCAATTAAGTTGCTGCTTAATTATAATGTTTGGCTTATTCAGTCATAGCGTTTATGGTATCAGAGAGATAACTGGAGTTTACCTCTTTCATTGCATCATCTATCTGTTTCAACCCCTCGTAGTGGTCCCTGGATTCCCACAGAGGCTGGAGCATCACCTCCTCCACTTCTGGGAACAGCTGGGTGGAAACAAGAGAAGGAACATCAGTGTTTCCTTTTGCACTCCTTAACTCGCTGCACTATTTAACCGTACACGCTGAAAACGGGGTGGCAGGCGGGGTGTGGAAGGCACATCCCTGTTTCCCTGGATAACTAAACACTCAGTGCAGCAAACACTGCAGCTCTGCTCTCCCCCTCTTTGCTTTCTGGCCCTGGATGGCTTTACCTTGGTGACAGTTTCAAACATGGGGATGAGGACAAACTTCAGGAAGCCGATCTGCGCCGTGGGTTTGGTCACTTTGTCGCGGTCCATGAACGGCGCCACCGGGAGCCCCTCGGATTTTTCTCTGTCGCTCTGGAACCAACCCAGAGATAACAAATATTAATCCTGGCTGGGAGCCTGCGAGGGGAGCCGAGCACTGAGCAGATCAGCAGCCCTCAGATACAGATCACAGAGGTGTTTTGGAGATAGCACAGAGCTTCCCCCAGGCCAATGTCTCTGCCTTGTTGAGAGCAACGTCTGAATAAAGAGAATTCTATTCAGCACCAGCATCAAAGTGTTCACCTCCAGGCTTACTGGGCACTCGATTCCCTTTGGAAACCCACTGGACTTGTGAGGTAAAACATTTCAGAGCATTCAGAAAGCTGGTAATGGCTCTGAAAATGCTCTGAAAGAGAAGAAAAAATGCTGTGATTTCCTCATTCTTCTCCAGAGACTGTTTATTTTCAGGGATTCAGTTAGAAATTGCATCTCCTTTTTTACTAATGATTAAAAGATAAAAATCAGTTGCATCTACTTGCTTACTGAGCAGGTTCCTTTGCTGGCATCCTTCTCTGACTTTCTGTAATAAAAGCTTTCCATGAAATGACAGAATGGTCTGGGTTGGAGAGGACCCCGAAGATCACCCAGTTCCAACCCCCTGCCATGGGCATGGAAACTTCCACTAAACCAGATAGTTCAGAGCTAGAGCCAGACTAGGCTGTCAGGCAGTGAAGCACCTGTGGGATTTGGAAGTGGCAGAAAATTGTGCAATTGTGCAATTGCATCTCTCCCTCACTCTTACCTGCATGAAATACTCCTCCAGTAAGCAATCTACCCAAGGCTCTGCTACTTCCATCGGGCGGACTTCGTTGGAGATGTCACAGCATTTTATCAGTACCATCTTCAGCTGGAAGAGGAAAATACTTCAATGCTGCAGTATTAAAGCCAGACCTTTCCCCCCTCTCCACAACCCTGCAATGCAGTGGGAGGCAATGCTTTCAACGAGAAAGGGCAATTTCAGGATTAAATCGGAGGTCTTAAATGTTTTGGATCTTTTTCCCCTCTCCCTGTGTAAGTTCTTTATCCCTTCTCTGCCTTGGTTTCCCTGTCTGCAGCACTGGGAGGTGTCACAGTCGGATCTGCACTTATCTGCTGCATGAAGAGATTCAGTCACAAGTGACCATTAAGTTTTTTATGGAGGATTTGGAGGCAGCTGGGAAAAAATTTCCCTGGAAGTCAAAGACAACTGCACTGGGAAGCAGAGGAGATTGCAGTTTGCACTCTTGTATCCACAAGATTTTTTGGACAATATCTTGTGGATATTGTAAAGGACAATAAGAATTTGTGACCTGATAGAGTAAAATTTTTTACTTTCCTCATGAGACTCCAGGATTTCTAAGGCTGGAAAAATCTATTTAAAATAGAGGACTTCCAAATTCTAATTATTTTTGGTGGGGCAGAGAATGTACTGAGGTTTATTTTTTTAATAATATATATTGAATATTTGTTTTGAAACAAACAAAAGTGAATCTACAAGCTTTCACCCCACGCACAGAAAAATAACCATCCACAAAACCTCCTTACACAGGTCATGTGTTCTTCATTTGTGTAATCAAAGTTTTCCATTTTTTCCTTGAAAGAGTCCAGAATTTCTGCATGTCTCGCCATGTCTGTCGCCAGGATTAACGTAATTATCCCCTAGCAAAGAAAACATGTTCACATATTAACTTGACATTCCTTACAAAGTCTGCTAATGCAAAGCCAAGTAGGGTCTGTCTTGCACATGAAATGCTTCAGATGCACTGAATTTCTCATGCTGGAAGGGGAAATTTCTGACTTGGAACTGCCAAGGAAACTGGAAGAGGGTTATAAGGAGTTCGTGGTAAATGAGGATCATGGTATTATGTGATATTCCAGAGACACTGAGGTTTTTCCTTTCTGATTGACTAATTGTAGAAAAGCAAACTGTACAACAGGATGTTAAAAGCCACACTCTGGCTGCCAAGATCCACTTTCACCTCCTTGGAAGGCACTGTGGGTTTTGCTGCTGACTCTTAGTGGTCCTAAGAAGAGACAAAAATCATGATGTGGATGCCAGCGGTGCCCATCCTCTTTGGATTAAGGGCTTTGAAACACTCAGATGAGGTCAAGGAGTTCTGCATCCTCCTGCTGGGCAGAGTTTATGATGGGAAATCATGTGGTTAATTTTAAGTTGTGGGTTTTCATACAGATCAATCAGTCTTGGGCCCGTGCCAGTTTCCCACACGCTGGCAGAATCAGGAACTCCAACCAGCCCTTGTACTGCTTCTTCACTGGTGTGTAAGGAAGGTATAATGTGGGAATTAAGACTAAATTTTGGCCCTTAGAGCTCTAATGGGAACTGTAACATTGTTCAGTGCCTCAGAGATAACTGTGATGGCTCCTGCTGCACCAGGGCCTCTTCCAACAGTACAAGTGCTCTGCTGCTGTAAATCTTTTCCCCTTTTGAAGCCCCTCTTAAAATGAATACAGAGCTCCCTTAAAGCATAAACTTCTGCCGTGAGAGCTTAATCCTTCCCCACTCAGAACTAATTGGCTCCCCCAACAATATAAATATCTACCCCCAAAAATGTCGTAGGCTTAATAGCCAGGATGGACTCATTATTCCTCAGTTGTGCATTCCAGGCAGTGCTGCTGTGGAAATTTTCCAAGAATCCCTCTTGGATCCTTCCAGCATGAGGGACTTTTTCAGCCCTGGGGAGAATGAACTACTCTCACTTAGGAGCAGAGAAGTCCACGCATGTTTGAATCCTTGGGAACGGCGTGTGCAGGAGCAGCTCTCCTACCTGTCTGATCTGTTTGAACTGGTCCTGGTCCACGTTGGAGAAGATGTTGAACTCGGGCTGGGAGATGATCTGGAAGGCCACGGCGCAGTGGTGGTTCTCCAGCGGGGAGATGTCGTTGTAGCGCACCGCCAGCTCCGTCCGCGCGTTGATCTGGTAGCTGGGGGCAGGGAAAGCCGTGAGGAAAAACCTCCTGCAGACACCCAAACCATGCTGCTTCCCCTCTCTTACATTCTTTACAATGCTTATTCAGTTAGCTGCAGCTTTGGGGTTTTTTTGGGTTTTTTTTGGTTATTGGTATTCAATCAGATTTTCAGAGAAAATCAATGTTATTTTAATATAAACTCCAGCACTGATTCCCCTCAGTGGATGAACCTTCCCCTATAGGTTTTCTCTCCTTCTTTAAATTTTACCACGTCTCTAGTTTAAAATGACATAGAACAAAACCAGAAGGAGCTGTTTGGGTTTAATTCAACCCCTGCTAATGGCAAATGCAAAGATTCTCACTGATCCCAGTCAGATTTGGGTTCTGCCCTTATTTAATGAGTGCTTACAAATAAATCAGATTCTCTCTCTTTCACATGCACAAAAATGTGTCCGTGGGTCAACAACACTAATTTCCTCACACGAAAATAAACAGAGTGAAATGCACTTCATGATTCATAATTATGAAATAATGTGTAAACTAAATCCCCCTTTGCATTTTAGTGTAATTATTCCATTATAATAATTTATAGCTCTCTTACCAGCTGTAAAGTATTTTGACTTGTTTTCTCAGGGGCTGGGGGGAAAAGTGGTGAAATAGAAATCTGAAAAAAAACCCCATTTGCTTTACAGAACCAAGGACAACTGGCAAACACCAACCCAGACCTGAGCTCTGCTTTCCCCATGTGTGAGTGAACAGCAGGGCCCTGGGAAAAGGTCAGGCTTGTGAGAAGGAAAACCTGATCTACCAAAAAATGCCAACAAGCATCACCTTCCCTATAAATTTTAAGGGTAGAGAAAGCAAGGGGACAGGCTCACGTGTTGTTATAGCCTGGATGGTCCAAGTCATGGCACACGGCTGCAGTCATGAGAATCAAGATGTCAATTTGGGAAAATTTCTCCTGTAAAATACAAAACATGAGCATGGTATTATGATCTCTACTTCCTCTATCCCTATAAATCAAAAGAAATATAGAAACCAGACATATTTACTTTTTAGAGAAATGCAAATCTGAGCAAAATGAAATATTTTTTTCCTTGGATGAATTTACTTCAGCCAAGAAAGAGAAATCTGCCTTCTCTTCCAGTAAAAATGACTCAGATTTGCCTTTGTTGCATGAAATAACAGCAGCTCAGAGGCGGCAATTTCCTTGAAACTTGCTATTACTGCAGATATCATATAAAAGCACTGAGACATTAGTAGAGTCTCTTACAAGAGAGTACATTTGAGCACCCTGATTACTTAAAGGGAGGGCTGGAAAATGGCTCAATTGTCATTGCATTCTGCATTAACTAAAGCTAGGAAAATAATGAGAAAAATTTAATGTTGTGTTCCCACAGCTTTTGAATAGCATGGACTTAAATTAAAGCAAATTTTTCTTCATACTGCTACTGGCAAGAAAACACTTAGGCAAGTAACTGATATGTTTAACTATGGAGAAGAAAGCGGGGGGGGGTTAAGTGAATAAAAGCAGTTTTGTAAAGAAATTAAACAAATACAGAAGTTCAGGGTACCCAGACAGAGAAATTAATTAATGTCTATAGTTTTGGACAATATAAAGGTCAAATGTGTGTCCTGCATACAATACTTGCCAGGCTACAGGTACGAGCACAGGTAAAAACACACATTTGGAGAGAACCTCTTGTGGGAACATTTTGTGTCCCAGATAAAGAACACATCCACAGACCATAATTCAATAGGGGTTTGGCTGTCCTTCCTAAATGTCTCACTCCATCTGTGCAGGCACTGGGGACGTCCAGGAGGTGAAGTTGCCTCCCCAGCAGCCTCGGAAAGCTGTGTGGGTGCTTGGGGTCAGGAGTGGGATGGCTGAGGTGGAAATGCAAGACCTCTCCTCCTCTCCAGAGCACTGAGCAAGTGCAACCACTGGCCAGCAGGCTGGTGGCCCATTTTGCAAGGGAACTGGCTCAGGTTTCAGGATGGAAAGGGAAATGTGCCATGAGAGGGCTGTACCTGGAGGCTGCAGAGGGAGATCATGCTGTACATCATCTGGGTCACGCAGAAGCAGTGCCGGAAATTGTGGAAGGGGTTGTTCCTGTAATTGTCATGGATACACAGCTGCAGAGAGAGGGAATGAAGCTGTCAGGGGTGGCAGAGCTGTTTCCCAAGCACTGCATGTCCTTAAAGGAGCCCTGGAGCCCAGGATTGCTCTCTGCTGGGACAGAGTGACAGCACAAGGCCTCTGACACTTTCTGCCTTCCTGGATGAGATTTGTGTGCTCCAAGAGTTCACCAGCAGGTGAAGCTCACAAAAAAATCCCCTCTCATGCTGGCCAGCAATGGGCAAACATCCCAGCACAGCTGCACCTCAGCCCTTCAGAGAGGACTCTCTGCTCTCGTCCTGAATTTATATCTCAAACCTTGCAGTGGCTAAATGGTGACTTTGGGACTGTAAAGGGCTCGGAGCCCACCCCTGTGCCCCTCTTCTGCTGAATACAAACTGCAGCTCTGACACCCTGAGGGCTGAAATGTGGCTGTTGTTTCATTTGCCAGTGCTCAGAGGTGGCACTTTGGGATGTGTTGCTTGGCAAAGGGAAGATGTGAGTGCACACCTGGGTGGGTTTCCTACGCCAGCCTGGGAGAGATTGAGCTGTTATAGGCTCACAGGAGCCATTGGAGTGTGGTTTAACTTCCTACAGATCCTGGCTTGGTTGCCCTCATTCCACAGGCAGGGTGCAGCCTGTCTGTCCCTGTGTCCTGGCTGCTGGCACAGGGAGGCTGGCACAGCTGGGTTGGCACATGCCACAGTCATTATTCCAATGCTCCTCTGGTGTCCTGTCCCTCACAAAGCAGCCAAGAGTCAGCAGCACTGCTGGACCCCTCTGCTGAATCCTCCTCCATGTCCTGGACCCCAGAGAGCCCTCATGCACATGCTGCAGTTACTGAGCAGGAATGAATGTCATGGACAGAATTCCTGTCCCCTTCCCCAGCGAAATCAGGAGTTTACTTCAGGAATCCGCACACCCCATCAGGATCAAACACTTTAACCCATCACTTAACCTCTAGGGAACCTCAAAGCCCTGCATAAGGTCAAGGGAACCATGGCATTTAAATACTTATTCAGCATCTGTGGGTTTCATTGCAAAAGCTGCTCAGATTATCCTGCAGCAAAGATTTTAGAAACACTTTTTATTATTTTAAGATTTATTATTTTAAAATGACGAAGGAATGGCATGATATGGAGGTGGCGAGTATGTCACAGCCTGCACATGGACACCTGTGGCACTGCACAAAACTGCCTGGATGGATGTAATGCATACAGCCAGCACTGGGGCCCAGAGCATCCCAGGGGACTCCTGACTCAGAGCACTGCAGGGATGGAGTCACTGGGTTGCATTAGTCACTCCTTCCTCCTCAGGAAGATTTCTGTAGCCAGTGCATGTGGGAGCAAGAAAGCCAGGTTAAGCATGAGGTGGCTTTTTATCTCCCACTTGGGTTCAAAGTGATGCCCATACTGTGCCTGGGCTTTTAAAAACCATCTCCCTTTCTGCAAGAAGATCGGAGACCTCACCCTGGCTTACCTTGGTAGGAAATACACAACAAACTCCCCTTGTAGCTCAGAGTGAGGCTGTCTTAAATGTTGGTGGTGACAAATTGCTGGGAGCCACGAGCTAGGGGAAGCTGCCTGCAGCAATGAGTGTGGGTGGCTGTTGGTGTGTGTTGACATATCACCTTGCTTCCCATGCTTTCAGGCTGTGAAACAGGGGGAGGAGATCTTCTGTTTTATCCTCTCTGTGCTACCCCTGTTTATGTTGGGTTTCATCCCACCCTTGTCTTCAGCTGCTTTGTAAGGTCAACACTACCCAGCTTTTCATTTTCCCTTCTTCGGAGAGAGGGATTTACCAGCTTTTGATCATTTTTGGTGTCTCCTTTAATGCAGACACACTATTTTTCTAGGAAGGCTTCAGCAGTGCTGGGAATAAGTTTCAGGTGAATCTCCTGCCTTCTGTTGTGACATTTTATCCCTTTTTCCAGGCTTTGCTCAGCCTTGTGCTTTGATGTCTCCCTCCTGCAGCAGTGACAGCCCCATGTGCCTCCTCCTGCCATTGCTGTGCTTCAACACGTGCTGAACTCAGTCTTTTCTTTGTCTTTTCCAGCCACAAAATTTCCTGATTTTGTGAAATCTTTTAGGAGTCTACACCCATCTAAAACAGTGCCCTCTGCTCTCTGCAAACTCCTCAGGGAATTAGAGGAGGTTAATGAGATGTGAGTCTTTAGTAAAGGAATCCTGTGAAACATCTGTGTAATGAATTCACACCATGATGTTTCTAATTGTTGTCTCAATCAATTTGTGAGATGCGAGGTAAGTTTTTACTAGTTATAATTCTTCAGGCTCTCCCTTGATCCTATTTAAATAATGGTTAAAATATTTACTCTTCTACAGTTCTCTAGGAACGTGATGGAGTTTTTTCTAAGAAAGCCAATATATTCTTCAGCTTTTTAGCCAACACTTTCTTATGCTCTCCCTTGGACCTGAAAATCTTTGCTTTTTAAATATTCCAGTGTTTCTCCCTTAGGCTTCTCACTTTTGGTATGATCTCATCTTTCCCACATTTTGCATCTCTGCAACATTCTCACATCAAAGACTGAAGCAAAGAAAGTTACTTTCTCAGCAATTCTTTTTCCTTCCTGACTTGCTCTTTTCTCTCCTTCCTGTGATTTAGTACATTGAATGATTATTGCACATATTGGCACTTTTTAGCTATATCTGAAGGCACTTTTCTTGCCTCCATCTACAGTAGGTATCAAGAGCATTCAGCAGAAATTAACTGCTTTCAGTAATAGAAACCTCAGCAAATGAACATAAAACAGTTAAAAAAGGACTCATTTGGGACCACAAGAATGCAAACATTTTCTGAAGAACTTAAATTTTAAGAATTTGTACAGACTGGCTGCTTTCACTGGGATTACTCATGCCAGTCATGTTAATTCCATGACTAAATGCCTTGCTTATTGATTTTTGAACGTGAAATAAAAAAACTGCAAACACCAGTAACTTGAAATACTCACCAACCATCTCTTCAATGTGATAGGGTTGATGTTGAAGTCTTTCACCAGTCCAAGGTCGTGGTACATGTGCTCCAAGCAGCTCAGCATCTGCAGCCAGGAACAGGCAGGTTATTGATGGCTCTGGAAATGTCCCTTGTGGACACCCCGCAGAGTGAATTCCCCCCTTTGCAAGCATCAAATAATTGCAGAGCCCTCTTGAGATGAAAGAAAGATGTTCAAAGGTTGCATGATTAAAGTCAGTGCAAGAGGAGAGGCAGAGAGGGTCTGAAAGCTTTTTGAAGCAGGCGTGCTGCTGTTGACTTCACAGGTTTTGTGCAGGGCTTTGAATAACACATCAGCCCTCTTCAGTAATTTGTGATTCGTGTGTACCACAGCAATTCCTGCTCACAAAAAACCAAAATATTGCCTTTTTTCTAGTTCAGCTATATGTGTTCTAACTATCAGTGAAACCAGTGGGAGCCTTACTGGCTGTACAGAATTGGATCAAGCTTTAGCTGGATGGAAAATGACAGCAGAAAGTAAGAGATCCCTCAAGAAACATTTATTTCAGACATGTGCCAATACCTTCTTTATTTATGCCTTCTTGTGAGCTCCTAACTCCACTATCTTAGCTCAGATTTCTTGTTTAAAAGATTTCCCATTATACAAAATTGCAGCAGTTTTGTGCTCATCCCCTCATGGAGATTGTGAGTCCCAACAGCTGAAATGCAAGGGCAAGCAGCTCTTGCAGTAGGAAGGGGAATGCAGGTAATTTAGCACCACCCCTCACATTTAATCATCTGTGCTTGAAAGAATTGGGAAAAAAAAATATATATTGACAAACTCAAGTGTTTGTCACAAACTGCTGGTGTTTAACAAGCTTCCACCAGTCAGAAATGAACAGGAGTTTCTGTCTAACTGCATCGCCATTTCTAAAGGCCAAATCTGCAGGGGATGGAATGTGGCCATTGTGTTAGAAAATGCAATTCTTAGACTGTCAACTGATTCGGGATTTTCAACATGATGAGAATAATATCACAAAACCAGCCTTGGAGGCATTTCCAGTGAGTTTTCTGCCATTTAGACTCTTAGAAACTCATCAGAAAAAAATATTTAATCTACTGAAACTTAAGATTTATCCAGGGAATAAATATAAGTCATAGAGTAACAACGGGGCTGATTTTGAGTCATCCAAACAGGAAGAGACTTTTCCTGTAAGACCTGAGGGACAATGCCATGAGCTGAATGCTGCTCAGTTCACATGGACAGCCTTTTGCTGAAAATCCCCTTGTCCTGGTAGAATGTATGTTTTGCAATAGTTCCATAAAAGACTTTCCAAGACAATGAACTTTATCCAGAAGTGCTGAATTACCCTTAGAAATGCAGCTGTTGCCAAGAGAGCTTTGGGTGAGTGATGAGGAGACTCTCAGTCCCAGAACTCCTGCCCCTGCTCACAGGGGAATCTCAGTTTTCACGTTTAGCTTTCTTGGTCAGCAGCAGAAACTTGAATATGGGACTCTTGTAAGGCTTGGAAATTGAGAGGGCATTTGAGAACGAGGGCCCAGGCTTGCAGCAAAGCTCTGTTTGCTGAGCTGCTGCAGAGCACATTATTCACTTGCTTACAGCTGATTGTGGTTTCTGACCTGCCTGTCCCACACTGAGCACGTGGGCAAACACTCACTGCTAAACAAGCCCTGACAGAACTGAAATATTCTCTGTAAACATAAAGCAGAGCTAAGCGGGTGAGATAAACCCATATGGTGCTCGGCTCACCACAGCTTGTGTGGAATCTCATTTCTGAGCAGGCTCCTCCTTGCAGGGCAAGTTTAACCTGCCCACCCTCCTGTTTGCCTTGTTCATGCCACCATATAATGTTTCCTAGCCCTCTGAGTGAGTTTCTATGCTAAAATACTGTTCCCCAGCCCCCAGGAATCCGTGGATAATGGGTTTTGTCTCTCCATATTCTTTTTAATAGTCAGAACAACAATAATCCAGCTGGGCTATGGTGCACCTGTCAGACTGTAATTCCCTCTTGCTCAAAGACCTGACAGGCATTTGTGGCCATGGAACAGAGAAAAGGGGCTGGAGAGGGAGCAGGGGAAAGCTCTGCCAGCCTCAGAAAATGAGAGATGGACCTAAAGCCACCATAGAACCCTTCTGTTGTTCTACCAGACATAGGAAGTATCCCAAAGGGAATATGCTGTTCCTGAGGATGGGGTATGGGGTGTTTTTCCTTGTCAAGCTGAGCCAGAATGACTCTGCATGCACAACCTCTGAGAAGGTAATGTGGGTGATTGCTGCTGGAGGTGCTGCCAGAAATACCCAAGACTTCCCCCGGAAAAAAAAAACAGCTCTAAACCCTGGTTTAGTCCTGTCCTCTATTATGCTTTCCTTAGCTGAGATTTGGTAGTATTTGCTAAACAAGGTTTTACATTATAATTTAGGCTGTCCACTCTTAACCTCCTCCTCCTTCTAGAGGTTTACACATGGACCTTCCAGAACCTTCTGCAGTCCAAGTGATGAACCATGAATAATACCAACAGCAGTAAGAAAAAGAAGTAAATTAAGCAAGAAGAAGACCCTAATTGGCTGTGAATGCAGCCTTGCAACCTGTTCAGAACAAACTGCAGGAAAAAAGTCTCAGCTGGAGGGGTGTGAATCAATGCCTGCACCTCTGCCTGCTGCTTTATTGATTTGAGTGGAGTTACTGATGATGTGCTTAAGCACACACTTGACTGGGGATTGATTTGTTCAGATGAAATGGTATGAGAGGACTCGTGTGGCAGTAATGACAGTGCACCAGTTGAGGGACTTTACTGGGAAGAGATTAAAGAGCAAATAAAGAGGAGCCAGGTTCTGATAAGCACCATAATCTACCTGGCATCTGCCAGGAAGAACTACTGCATTCTGGTGTGGTGTGGAAGTAAAAAAATAGAGAGAGTAAGGGGCAGAAAAGGGGAAAAACCTTACAGATCATCTCAGAGGGCTCTTCTGGCCTTGTTGGCTCTCAGAAAGTGCCAGCCCAACTAAGGTGGCTTCCTCACCTCGTTGGGCTCCCAGAGCCAGACGTCAAAGGTTGGTTTCCTCAGAGCCTCAATGGTCTCCTGGGACAGCATGTACTGCAGACAGAAAGGGAGGAGGTGTCAACAGGGCTGTCCCTGCCATGGGAATGCTGTTGGAATGTCCCTGGGACTCCCAGGGTTCCATTCACAGGGGGTTTAACCACATTTCCCAAGGAGAGAGCAAATGATCTCTCCCTCTGGCCACCCAACCCTCCTCACCCTCCCCACCAGCTGCTCATCCAGATCCTTGTGGAGGAGGGCTTGGGAGAAAAGGGACTGTGGAGGTATTGGGGAGAGGATCATGGCTAAGCCCAGCACAGGGAATCAAAGGCTCAGGGCACAGACCCATCCCTGGCTGCACGGGCTCTGCTGCCTGCACAGCATCAGCAGCACTCCAAGCTGCCAGTGCGGGAGGGGTGGTGTGAAGTGTCTCTGCTTACAGTGCTAAATTAGCTGGTGGGGATGATGTGTTTATTTTCAGATGATTTATGCTCTCGTTTCGAGTGTTTTTTTCAAGACTGCCCACAGTTTCAAATTGGTTGTCAGCCTCCAAGATTCAAGTGATTTTTTATCATTACACTCAGAAGCCTAAAACAAAATCAAGCGCATTCACCAGTTATGGTCGAATACAAAATGAAAAAAAAGGAATGTGGAGGGTTAAAAGATATGGCAATATCAGGACTCTACAGATCCATCTTTTCAGGGCTTTATTCATCAGTGGTTTTGGGACTCAAAAACCTTGTGGCTTCAGTTTGCCCATTTACCATGGCTGTCTCTAGTTTGGGTTTACTCTCCTGAGCAGATGGATGACAATTTCTAGGCCATCAAATTGTTTGATACTTAATCCAAGGAGGAACAACACAAAAGGTTAATTTTTCATCTTCAGAAGGCAAGGAGATTTGATTTTTCATATACAATGCATATTTACTGTGACTTTCTGCATAAAAACTGCAAATTAGCAGTGCAGGTTTGGTGTTGTAGTGACATCTTCCTTCAGCCTCTCTGATATTGGACAAATCCTGACAACTGATAACAAATTTTGCAAATCTCCAAAACCCCAGATTCCTATGAGCTTTTGTCTAGGAATAATGCAGAAATACAAACTACCAGTTCACTCTGGAGTGGGTCAGTGCAACTCTTTGTAGCCCTTATTCTGAATTCAAGATCCTAATGCAGCAGTCCATCAAAGTTTAATCTGACAAATATACTTATCAAGGGAACAAAACTGGCTTAGAACTGATGTGTTCTGTGAAATGGTGTGTTAGTGTCAGGAGCACAAGCCTCCTGGGCAAAAGTTAATTAAAAGCAGTCCCACGGTCTCTGCTTCAGTGGAGGTCACTTTGGCGAGGAGAGCAGAACAAACTGCAGAATTTCCTGCTCTGCAGGGAGATAAATGTGCACAGAGCCATGTCCATGTCATGGATCTGCATCACACAGGACCATGAGCCAGCTTTGGTGTGTGCAAAGAGATGCCCATGGTTAAACCACGATTTGCACATGTGTTTTGCAAATTCTGAGCTGGACACTGGGCAGGCATAACCTGGCAGCTTTTAATAATTCTTGTGGGCAAAGACTGCCAGTTCTGGGACCAAAGACCCCGTGCTCTTCATGGTTTCAGCCTCATTCATCACTGTGGATTTGTACTTGTACTTGCCCAGGAGACATTTTTCTTCCAGCATTGCTGTTTCCTCTAGCAAATACACTAGCTCACTTTCACAGGGACAATGAATCATTTTGGAGAGAATCCAATGTCGCATTTTCTCTTTGTTTCCCTAGGTGCAGCATCCCCATAAATTACTTTTTAAATTAAAAAATAATCCATTAGGAGAAAACAGGCAGCAGCTACTTTCCATCAGAACACAGCATTACAGGCTGTTTTTGATTGTTGCCATGAGCATGACGAATAAACAAATATAACCAGACAAAAGAGCGTTAAATGCTGATGAATGCACAATGTTCATTAACATTTCAAACATTAATGAGCCTTCAAGTATTGAAGACTACTGAGAATTAAACTTTAAGTCACCTCGGGCAACTGACAGCTTTTTCCATTGGTTTCATTTGGATCAGGTCTTGGATTTAGAACAACAAGGAATTAATGGCTAAGGAGTCAGGCATTGTAAAGCAGCACTTGTCAGGGTGGCAGCCATGCAGTAGGAATATGGGAAAAACAAGGATTGTGGGGTACCTTTGGGTAGGAAGGAACATCCCGCCGGGGAGCTGGCCTCTTGTTTTCATCCAAAAAGCTGTACTTGCAGGGACAGTTAGTCCTGAAATGAAATATTCATCTCTTAACAATGAGGGAACAGAAGCACAGTGCCTCAAAAAATGCCAGAAGAGCTCTGGTCTCCCAGAAGGCACCGCTCAGAGAATCATCCCACTCCACAACATCTCTTTTTAATGTGGTGTTGTTCTAACACTTGGAAAGTGTGATCCTCCTTTGGATTTTCTCCCCTTGTGTAACACCCCTGTTGCCCTTTCTTGGTCTATTTGCATTCAAGTCTGAGTTCAGTCACGTATCCATGGATACCCAACCACTTGTTAAACCAACTTTCAGTGAGCAGTTGCTGTCCATAGCAGGCATCCTTCCCCAGGGCTGCCGGGCACCACGCTGGCCATGGGCACACACCTGTGCTGATTTCCTGGTGAAGGCACCCACTGGGCCTTGCTGCAGCCCATTAGAACTTCCACTTTGATGGTGTGAGCTCCTTGCCTGCTGCCCTTCACACAGGACAGGAGCAGAGAGGCAGGGACTTGGCAAACACCTCTGCTTGGCTCCCTGATGCTGGAGAAAGGGAGCCACTGCCAGCAATTACAGGTAATTAACACTTGCCTGGTTATTGACTCCAGCACCCACTGCCAGTTATCTACTCTTCTTTCCTCTGCTTATGGAAACGCCAAGCTTTCCCATCTGTGCAGAGGCCCAGGAGGACCTTATTGCTCTTCACAATTCCCTGATGAGGTTGCAGCCTGGTGGGGGTCGGGGTCTTCTCCAAAATGACATCAAACTGTGCCAGGGGAGGGACAGGCTGGACATCAGGGAGAGTTCCTTCACTGAAGGGGTGGTCAAGCATTGGAAGGGACTGTCCAGGGAGGTGATGGAGTCCCCATCCCTGGAGGTGTTAAAGGACGTGGCACTCTGTGTCCTTGGGCTGGGTGACAAGGTGGGGATCAGTCACAGGTTGGACTTGATGGCCTTGCAGGGCTTTTCCCAGGCAATTGTCCAAATGAATGGACTTTATTAACTCTTGTGTGGGGCTGATCTTCTTGCATTTTGCATTTATAGAGTTATGGAATTGTTTGGGTTGGAAGGGACCTTAAAAATCATCCAGCTCCACCCACCCTGCCATGGGCAGGGATGCTGCTCACCAGGTCAGGGTGCTCAGGGCCCCATCCCATCTGGCCTTGGGCACTTCCAGGGCTTTATCCCTGTAGACCTAACATTTGGATTATCCTCCCTCAATTTTCAAGCCCCCTGCCAAGGGAAGCAAAAAGAAACCTCCCAAAAGAAGCCAAGCAAAGCATTCCATTAACCCTCTTTGTGCATTTTTGATTATTACATTTTGCATTGTATCTCTTTTGGGTGATTCTCTTCTGTGTTGGGAATTTGTCTAGGTCTCTTTTATCCTCTGAACATTGATGTCTGCTGTCATTTCTGGTGGCATGGTCTGAACCCTGTGAAAGTTATGTCATTTTGCAGCTCATGGTGGTCAGCTGACTTCAACCAGCCCTGTTTAAGGACATTCTCAGTTGATGAAAAGCTGTCTTAATAGTTTCTAAAGCTGTTTCCCCAAAACTCCACTGTGTGGGGTATTAGTAGAATAAAAATAGTGAGATTGGGGCATTCCTTGCCCTAATTGGAGCTGACTGCCAGGGTTAGCTGAGGGTCAGCCAGCTATCTCTAATTCCCAGCTGCAGTAGGATATTGAAGCCTTCCTCCCAGCACACTGGGGAGCTCACCAGAGCCAGGATGCATCAGACCTTCACAAATGTGAAACTTTAACTGCAAATGATCATGATTTTAAATGACACCATAATGCCATTAGCATCTGCCAGTGGTGAGTGCAAAAAGCAGACAAGCAAAAAAAAAAGCAATTTGAGGAGGATGCAAATGGAGCTCCTTTGCTCTTCTGAACAGAAGAATGCACAGTTCACTGGGCCTTCATAAACCTGGCTGCTCAGCCTTACTCTCTCATTTGGTAATGTAATAGCAAATATAAGGATAGGTAAACATCCATACAGTTGTGCACACTGTTGATCTTATTGAAGGAATAGATGCACTCACACATATTTATGTACATTAGTTAAGCTTACGCGTGATCCCTAATTGCAACCACAACACATTATCTAGCAAATGACACTGCAGAAGGGATGACAGGTCTAAATGAGAGCAAATACATTTCCACTTTCCTAGGATGCCTCTGTTCCTGTACATATCTCATGCTAAAGGAAGAAGGTTTTCTCAGCAAACCCTGGAGTGCAGCATCCCTGGGCTGGGGTCACCACAGGCTGGTGGCCTGGCTCCTGTGGTGGCTTGGGAATGGGGAACCTCAGCTCATTCCTCAGCAGCTCCTGATGGGAGCCACCAAGGAGTGTCCTCTCCTCAGCCTTGCACCCAAATCTATCTGTTGCTGCTGCTGCTTTGGGTCCCAAACCCACAGGGTGCAGATAATCTCGGGCAGAATTCAGGGCAAGCAGGAGGAGCTTTTGAGCAGCTGGGAGGAGAAAGGCACAGCTTGAGGTGGCCAAGAGGAGCTGTGACAGAGCCACATGGACACAGCAGCAAAGTGCTGCTGAGCAGAGTGAGCCCTGCTCCTGCTGCTGTGAGGGTGAGCTCAGAGCAAGCCAGGGGGATGTCTGTGCCCAGCTGAGCCCCACACCCATCTTTACATCTTTCCAGCTGGTCTGTGGCTTTTGGAGCCTGTCACATGTCACCAGGAGCCCTCAAGGAAGGTGACACCCCAGCTAGAGCTGGTTCCACCAAGCAGATGGAACACTCCCCATTCTGGCTTTTCTCGTTAACAGGTTGTTGTTTAGAGCACAAAATGATGTTTGGAAAGTGGCAGGAAATGGGATGAGAATGAGTCCTGGCTGCTGGGACAGTCTTGTACTTCCTGATGTGGTGTGGTGGCAATGGGGCAAAGCACAAACTTGCCAAAACTTCTTTGTTTTGGAGCTGATTCCCTGTCCACCTGTGCATCACTGTTCAGCTCTGCCAGCCCCTGCCACAGCTGAAGGGAAGGCACGTGGGCACACACGTTCCTCACGTCACCCCCAGCACAAACCAGCACACATGCTCTTGCATTTGCTGCCAGCCTGGGCTGGGATTTTTCCTAATGAGATTTCCCTGCACACCCCAGCAAGAAATGATGCAAGTCACAGGGCAGGCTGCATTCCATCCTGCTGGGATAAATCCGAGGCACACATCTGAGGTTAATAATGTTACTCTGCGTTTATGCTAATATGACAGCTGAATTTGGCCTTGGACTTTGTGGGAATGAATTATCATTGTGCCTCCTGACTTATCTGGATGGCAACATCTATAAAAGCGAGTTATTATAATGCCTGAATATTTTAGTACATCTCCTGTTGCCCTCAGCAGGAAACAGTTTTGATTAAAGGTCAGACAAGTTGACCCCAAGAGAGACTGTCAAGACAGCATTGTTATATTTGCTGAGAAAAATCCCCTTCACCCACATTTTGAGCAGCCTGGTATCTTCCTCTCCAACAACCTTCCCAGAAGTATTCCCAATCTTTTTGGAATTTGTGGTTTGTTTGTCCCAGTGGGGCACTTCAGGGACACAGGGGGCATTTTCCAGCTGAGACCACGCACTGTAGGAAATGCAATTTTTTCTGCTGGTATTTTAATTACAGCAACACCGAGTTTCACCATCACAATGAGCCCTTGCATTAGAAAGTAAATTCCCAGTTCCTCATTGAATTTGAAATGGATGATTTATAATAGCATGAGATCATAATTAGAGAAGCTGCTACATATTTATTTGGTAATTTCCCAGAATATATTGGAGCTGGTTCGAGCGTTAGCTGGTTCCCAACCAAAGGCTGCACTGTGCAGAAGTTCTTTTCCCATTCTCTCTCTCTCAGTAAATCTGGATGAAGAATTCCCATCCTGTATGGTGACAAATAACTCCCAAGACCTTTTTCTCTATTCCCATGGCCCAAGCTGATTTAACTGGTGAATGGCTATAAATCTTCCAACGGTAAATTAAAGCCACTGTCCTCGATGGTTATTGGTTTCCTTGCTCTTTTACTGCTAAGCCCAGGAGACAATTCTGTGGAAATGGTGCATTAGGGTTGGAAAACCAGGCACTTACTGCTGTGGTCAGGTCCCAGGCAGAACTCACCTGCTGCTCCTCGCTGCCATTTCCTCCCTCATCTTTTTAATGTCGCGCTTGCATTTCTCAATCTCCACCACTTTCAGGCCTTCCACTGCCAAGAGAGGGAAACAACAGGGGCGTTACCGTGGCGGAAAGTCGCGGGGATCTGGTTTCCCAGCGGTGCAGAATTCCAGAGAGCTGTGCCAGTGGGGTTATCCAGCGAGGCAGCCACGCTCTCACGGGCAGGTGCTGCCAAAGCCAGGGATCTCAGAAACCCATGGGAATTCTCTGCTGCCAATGCAGACAGCAGCCACAGCGCTTTTAATTCGCTGGATGGCTACAGCATCTCAGCTTTTCCACGGCAGCAGGCAGCTCTCCTGGTGCCTTCAGTTCTCGGCTGTAGAGCAGGAATCAGAGGAAATCCTGAGCAGAGAAAACAGCCCACTCCCGTGATGGGATGATAAGCGTGGCTATGCAAACACGTCCTAGTAGGATTAGAATTCCCATTAAGATAAAAGGTTTTAATTTGAAAGTTCGTGCAGAGCATTAAGGAGCTCTGAGCGGCATTGCTGGATACAGAAAAACCAAAGTGAGAATGCAGGAGGGGGAGAAAAATGTTGAAAATTTGGCTCGAAGGATAGATTTCTTTTCTTTCCTTTTTTTTTTTTTAAGTATTGAAAACCTGTCACTTCTTTTTGCCGATCAATTCTGTAATCAAAGGTCATTTCTACATGCAGCACAGAAAATCCTATATTTCCCTCCTGCATGTAATTGCGAGAGCCACGAGGCAAAAAGTTTGATTGCCTTTTTACGCAGCAGGGCACTTTATTCCACGGGGAGCATGAGAATAATTCTCCCTTTTCTTTCCCCCTCGTTGAGCTGCCAGCGTGATCAAGGGCACAGCACCATTTATTACGTCCATGCCATTCACATGCAATCATTTCACAGCTCGTTTGTTTACTGAACTCGGTGTTTGCATGGAACAGCCCTGGCTGGGGAACTCGAGGCAAAGTGTAATCCGAAAATCAGTGTTCAGCAACTTTGTTAGAAAATCGCAGTCTGGATCACACTTATCTGCAGAGCAGCATGTAAGTGTTAAAACCCTGCCTTGAAGGGCACAGCTCTGGAGATAAGCAGAGACCTTGATTTTGTTTTCTCTGTGAGATTAACAACAAAGATTGCAGCTGGAATTGAGAAAAGGGAAAGATGTGTATGAACTAAGCCCAGAATGCCACATATTAGGAGAGGAAAGGGAAAGGGGGTTGGTTTATGTTTCTTTATATAGATGTCCTCCTCTTAAAAACCCCATTTACAAATTTTTATTTTTTTGTCTGTCATCGTTACAGTCAGCTTTTCTGGGTGATCACAGTGTGGTGATACAGGCAAGCTGCTGTCCTGTTTTATTGGATATCTCCATTCTGGGTACCTGCCTGCACTTTTTTGGGTGCTCTGTCCAACAGCTGATGCTCAGCTGCAGGCTTTGTGCTGCTGTCTAACACCTGGCTGCATTCTCTGGGAGAAATTGCTGGGTAGCCCATTTGCCAGGATGTCTAAATGGTGGCAAGTGCCTGTTTGAAGCAGTGGGAGCTGAGCAGAATTACCAGAGCAAGAGGGACTGGGGCAGGAGAAGAGGAGTTCTGGTGCAAAATGGCAGCCCTGAGCCTTTTTTCATGTTGCAACTCTTTAGTTGTCATCCCAAATCTCTCCAGGGGAGCAGAGAATTTACATACTTATTTTCTTAAGGTCGATGTGAAGTGCTTACAAATTGCAAAAGGTTTGGTTTTGGGTTTTGGTTTGTTTTTTTTTTTTGCCAGCTTCTTTATTCTTTTGTGGGCTGCTGTGCAGAGTTAAGTCAAGCCAAGGGACAAAGCTCTCCCAGTGCTTGCTCTGCACGGGCTCATTTTCCAAGGGGAAGTGAAAAGCTCTAGCTGGGATTTAAAAATCAGCTAAAAGGTTGGGCTCCCTGAAAGCACATCTCTGGTGAGGTCTCTAGGCAGGAATGGAAGCTGAGAACATTTCATGTGAGGTGCAGATGTAGTGCTGTCATGAGCATTTATCCCCCCACACACACACATCCCCTCTGGGGGAGAAATCCTGGACAGCACATGTGAAAAGTGGTGGAAAAGGGATCTCTGAAGGAGGCAGGAGAAAAGGCAAAATAAAAGCACAATTCTTTCCCCATTTGGCTTGCAAATGATAAATGGCCTTGTCATGTGCACTGATTAAGGGCCCATTATATTATTCTGCAGCAAGAAATACCTTCTGAAAAGACCCTGTGCTGTCTAAAGAAATCCTTGGGCTGGGTCCAGCAGTGAAACATGGCCCTTAGAGCAGCCTCTGGGAGCCCAGCTCGAGCAGGGAGGTTGGACACTCCCTTTCTCCCACGGTTTTGCTTCCTAAACACGACAGCTTGGGGAATTATTTCAGAATGCTGCAGATCAGGCTCTGTTGCAAACTCTGGGAGTCCAAATCTGAGCAGATGGATGCACTGGCAGTCCAGGGAGCTCCTTCCCACAGGCTGCAGGAGCTGGAGCTGGGACAGGAGCACTCAGGAGTGGCAGCAGGATGCTCCATCAGCTGCTGGTTCCATCAGCAGTGGGACTCACTCAGGGGGAGAGAAGCCTTTGTGGAGCAGGGAGCTGAGCTCTGGGCAGGCTGCCTTCCCCAAACCAGGCAAAAAGTGCAGGAGTGGGCGAGTGCTCAGCTCTTCCCTGCCAGGAATGGTGTGAATGCCTTGGTTTTCTCCCTCCTCTGCCCTGAGCTGCCAGTGCTGGGAGGCAGAGTTTGTGCCAGGCATCCCAGGGGCTTCACCAGAGGCCAAAAGCAGCCCCCAAGCTGGCTGGGATGGAGGCTTGCTCAGGCTGCCAAGGGACTACAGAGACCCACAGGCTTTCCTCATCTTCTCCAATCCATGGCATTTAGCCCTGAGGAGTGGAGCTGGTGAGAAGTTTTGCTGAAAATGCAGAGTGACTGAGCTAATTTTCTTTTTTTCCCTGGTTTTTTTTGGGTCAAAGAATAAGCCAGCAGAGGCTTGGGAGAAGCAGCAGCCAAACAGGCAGGGAGGAATTCATACCTGAGTTCTTTTTGGGAGGTAGGCAAGCTGCAGGCTGCCCCCACCATGGACACCCCTCAGCACCAGGAGCCTGAGAGGCTTCCCTGCAGCTGCTCTTCAAATAAGGACATTTCTTCCTCTCCCTGCTGACAAAGGGATCAGTCTCCTCCAGCAGCTGCAGGGTCAAGGTAGCTTCTGGTCAGGGGAAGTTTCAGGAAAACAACTTCTGCCATGAACCAGAAACTCTTTTTTTTCCCAGCCAGCCCTAGTGGGAAAGTGCTTTGTGCAGCTGGAGTGTTGGGAAAGGCTCTCCCTGCTCTAAACTTCAGCGCTGGGCACCCACCAGGATGTGGGGTTTGGAGTCAAAGCTGGATGGCAGCACCTTATTCACACCCCATCCCTGCCTGTCTGAGACCTGGGTTCTGCATAATTACTGAAACAACTCAGAGGCTGCATAAAGGGAAGCAAAACAACCAAAAAAACCCAAAAAACCAAAAAACAAACACCCCAAAAAAAACAATAACAAAAACAAAACAAAAAACCCCAAAACCAAAGAAACAAATAAAAACCAAAAAAGACCACAAAAACCCCCAAAACAAAACAAAACAAAACAAAAAAAATCCCCAACCAACCAACCAAAAAAAAAAAAACAAACCCAGAAAACCAGAGGAGCTCATTGACTGTATTAATTTAATTTGGCTGTTGCACAGTAACACCGTGGTGGTGTTAAGGTGCAAGGATCTGGCCAGCAGCAGGAGGGTGTTACCCTGGAATTACAGCCCCAGTGAGGGTGGGATCAGCTTCCTCAGAGCTGGGAGTGCAGAGGGATGGGGAGGTCACTGCTGGGTGCAGGGAGGTGACACCACCTGGGACACAGGAGCGCTGGCCAGGGGCTGGAAGGGGGAGATGGGGAGGTGGCCACAGGGACATGGGAACAGCAGGGTGTGGCCCCAGGCCCCAAAGCTCAGGGAAGGGCTCAGCAGCCCCTCAAAGGGAGAACACGAGGAGCTCTGGATGCTGGCAGCACCAGCCAGCCCCCCCAGGTCCCCCCCCAGACTCCCACCATCCCCACGCCCCACCACGGGCTGACCCTGTGCCCTTTTGGGCTCAAAATTGGGCAAATTACAAGGGATTAGAGAAAGTGGAGGGGCTGTGAGGAACAGGACAGGTCAGAGGGCACAACAAGGCAGCGCTTCCCACTGTGATAGGAATAAAGGGACACTCACATTCAACCTTTTTCTCCAGCATTGCCAAGTGATTAGCTACTTCCGTTTTCAGCTCATTGATTTTAAACACCCTGGAAAGAAAACCCTCATGTATTAATGTTATACATTGAATGCTCTACCTACTTCTGCTAGAAATGTCCATATTTGTGTCTCTGCCATTAGGAAATGCAAACTTTCCATGGAAATGCTAACACTGGGGCAGAAAACACACCCGGGTTTAATTTTCAGAAAAAATTAACAAGTGATTTTTTATTTTTTATAACGTTCTGTGGCTCTCCAACACTTCATCCGCCCCTCTCTCAGCAGTGATTTGCTACTGTGCCCCCCCCAGGGAAGCCGAGTTAAATTGATAATGTTTCATCTCAGAGCAGCGTCTTGGTGTCTGCACACTCTGAAACCTCCTCCCCTCCTGTTGAGCTACACTGGTGATTTGCTGGGCTGTGGTGGGACTGATCTGTCTTATTGAAACCAGCTGGGATTAAATAAGCAGCTACACAGATGTTGAGAAATCCTCCAGGAGAAGAGACGTTTTTGGGTGATAAAAGGGGAAAATGAAACAAATCTGATGATTTGACTGTTCAATGGAGGAGCATTTCTTTTGCTTCCTAAGAGGGAAGGAGCATTTACTACTTGATCTTCTTTTTAGATCAAAGATAATCAGTGAAATCGCTTTTGGTTTAAGCTACTGTCTTGCTGTCAGCAGGAAATAATGTGTCCCAGACCTAAATTTGGCAGGCAGAGTGGGATTTGAAAGATGTCTTAAATGCCCCTCTGCCTCCTGTGAAAATTTCACTTCAGGCTGATAAAAGAAATAGCATTTTAAATTAATAATGATGTTCAGTTTCTTACCTCGAGAACTGCTCAGCAATCTGTCCCAATAAATTCTGGAACAATTCTTCTTTCTCTGAAAAAAAAAAAAAAAGTAGAAGGGAGGCATGATAGAAAATACCAGAGGAAAGAAGACACCCTCAATGCTTCTTCAAAGTGGTGTCCTCAGACTTCCAGTTCTGATAGTGGGGGCAAAAAATTGTTTTGGTCCTTTGTACAATCACAGAGTTTGGGAATGACTCCTTGTCTCTCCTGCCTTCCTCTTCCTGCAGATTACAGTCAGGGTTTTATTTTTGGGAGGCTGGGTCTCTGAGAGGTGGCTTGTTCTAAGGCAGCACTCTCTGGAGAGGGGAATCCTTTCATAGATCTGGGGTGGGACACCCAGAGCACAACTGGCTTTTGGAAATTCCTGCTCACAGGAATGGTTTTTACACCACCAGCACAGTGTGACAGAGTGCCCAACTCATCAGCACAAGACAAAACCCAGCTTGCCTTTCAGTTTTATCCTGGACACCGATTTTCCTGGTGAAAATTCCTAAGGATTGTGCTGCTTTGCATGAACTCCAGGCAAATGTGAGATGATGAAGTGCTGTCCCTGCAGAATGAGGTCTGCCCTTCCTGGTCTGTGGGATGGACACAGCAGGGTACAAGTTTCCCAGCCCCTTTTCCCTCGAGAACTCAGCTTGGACAGAGCTGCCAGAGGGTTCCTGTCAAGGTCCCATTGTTCCCTGAGCTCCTGGAGCAGTGGCCACTCTGGGAGCCCTTGTGGCAGCAGCTCCCCAGCTCCCACGGCCAGCTCAGGCTCTCAGGATCTTCCTCTGGCTCAGGAAAGTCAGCCTGATAAAGCCCCAGCCTCTTCCTAAGATAACCACAGGATTGCAATCACCAGCACAGGGAAAAGCAAACAATCCCTCCACACAGGACCCTGGATTTCGAGGGACAGCACACTTTGGGAAGGAAGAAGTGAGATATCAGTGTTTAGGGTCTCCACAGAGACAGGGGAAGCACAAATCACCTCTGCTGAGCCCCGAGCTGCTGGTTTGGGATTGTTCCCTCTTTGCCCCACCAGTTAATGCAAACTGCTCCGTGCTGCAGTCATTCCTGCACTGGGGATATGCTCAAGGAAAGGAAACATTGAGTGCACTCATAAACAACACTGCAGATTACAGAACACCTATTTATACCCCACGCTGAAACACCCCGATGGCATTTCTGCAGATACTTCTTGTCCTTCCCCGAGGGAACACAATGCCTCACAAGGGCAAAACACACCAGACAGAAACACAGCCCAGCATTTACCGTTTATTTCTAAATAATAGCTCCTGTACCTGTTGAAAGGATTTGCAATTTCTCAGGTATTGGAGACCTCAGCAATACTTGCCAAGAGCATTCACATCGCTGGTCAAAACAATTTAGTTTTTACCCCCTTTGTCTCCAAACTGGAGCAAGCATTCTGTGCCCTGAAAGTCTCAGATCTAATTCCCTTTTTTTCCCTTTTTTTTCCACCCCCCAACTCCCAGCAGACTGCCTAACAGAGAAAACTGAGAGATTGGTTCTTGTCACAGAGACCCATTTTCCAGTTTTCTCACAAAACTCAAGCGCTGAAACAAACAAATGCCGCGTCCTATTCAAGAGAGGAGGAAAACTCACCGTGTGCTGCACCTGGGATGGCACTGAGTCCAACAGTGAAAATAAGCAGAGAAACTCCTGTCCTCTCCCTTCGATGCTGCTCAGCCCTCTGACAGTGCCTGGAGCGTGCCAGAGACTGACAAGTTCCCTATAAACACTGTTCCAGTAAAAAAAAAAAATCTTACTTTCACTCCCTCCCCCTGTCAAAACTCACTGGGAGTACTAGGAAATTCTCATCCAGGGAACAGTCAGCTGCAATCTGATGTTTATGGATGCAATAAAAGACTTTCAAAATGAAGATGTATGTTTTTATAACCCTAGGGTGCAGTAAAGATATATGACTAAGAGTGGCAGTTCGTCTCATCTTAAAGAGACAAAGATCCATTTCTCTGCCCTGCTCCTGTCCAAGGAGAAGACCTTTGGTAACCCCTGTTTCTGAAGAAAACAAGACATTGCTCTGACATCACTTAGCCTTGCTTGTCCCCTCCTTTGTAGAACAGGAGGGTTAAGTGTGCTTTTGCTCGCTTCATTACCCTCTGCCTTCTTTTTATTTTTTATATCTCTGGGCAGGGCTGATGCCCCAGGTGCACACAGACACCTTTTCTTGCTTCATTTGCTTTGCTGGTATTCCCTCTCTGAAAAGGAAATCCTACTGCAAGCAGCCTGGCAGCAGCTCTGGGCACTTTGCTGAGGGTCCTGCTGCAGCATCCCCAAAAAGCCCCTTCCATCTCTCCTCGCCTCCCACCGGCACCGTGAACGCGCAGAGTTTACAAATACAGGTGTTCAGGCTCTTTGCACAACACTCTGGGTGTTTTAGCTGCAAATGACTGACAAATTTAGCTGACAAATGACAATTAGAACCCCCTCCCAGCCCCAGAAGACGCTGCAATGGTTAATGCTGGGCAGAGGACAGGCCAGCTCAGGCTTCCCCAGGCTCCCCTTGGCTCATTCCCCTGCTCGCTGCGGGCACAGGGACTCCGGCTCTTTGCCCTCTGGCCTCTGCCAAGCTCAGCAGGCAGCTTGGCCAGGACACCGTGGAGACAGGAGCCGTTCTGCCTCGTCCCCAGCCGGTTCTGGGAAGAGAGCAGGTGCGGGGGAATGTGGCAGCAGCGTTTTTTTCTGCGGCTCCCGCGGTGGCAGGGGGGAGGCTGGCAGGGAGAGCTCACCTTCCCTGCCAGACTGGCACCAGGTGCCCGCCGAGCAGCTCGGGTCACCCTGCACTGGCACAGATGGTTTATTACCCGTGGGCAGGCACCCTCTGCTCTGCTCAGCAGTGCCTCTTCCTCTACCCTCTCACCCGCTGGGGTCATGGCCAGGGAGCCACCTCCATCCTCCCGCTCTGCCTGGCTCCCCTGGCCACCCTGCCAGCCTCAGCAGGCTGTGGGCAGGGAGACCGAGGGGTTGGAGGGGGTGGCTTGGCTTCTTCCCTGTCTTTTCTGCTGCGGAGGGCATGGGCATCTCCCTTTCCTTGCCAGCATCAGGCTGGTGAATTCCTGCCTCTGCCTCTGGCTCAGGCTTCTGTCTGTATTTTGCTTTTCCATGGTTTGTTGGATCTAGGCAGTAGGAGTAATTTAAAAAGCCCACAAGCAGCCTGGTGGACAAAAGCCTCGGGAAGGGGTGAGCTTCAAGCCCAAGCCCACGTTTGTGATGCTGTCAGATGGAGCCCCAGATCCATGGAATTCACAGCTCAGGTTAATTTGGGCTGCTGCATGCAAAATTCCCCTCCAGGTGCGCAATCCTGAAGCAGTCGGCCGCATCCCGATGCACTCATCTGTGTGGGATGCACCCAAGGAGCAGCAGGTGGGAGGAGGATTTTTTCTCTCCCAGTCTCTGCCTCCTCAGTCTTGCCTGAGCTGCCAGCATGAAAAAGACTCCAAAAGCAGAAGAGAGAGATGCCAGAATAAGAAGATTCAGACATGGTGACAAAGCTTCTGTTGTTGTAGTGGTACCAAATCACACAGATATCGGTATTGAATCATCCAGGGGGGGAAAAGCATCAATGCAGAGCTCTAGTGCAGCCACTGCTGGGCTTCACTGCCCTGGATTTGGAGCAGTAGAAAAGTCCTGTCACTGTTTTCCTGCCCTTTAAAGGACCACAGTGGATCAGGCTGACTTGACCTCACTTCACAACAGCTCCTTCCTCTGCACTTTCAGGAACAGAAACACTTCAATTTTATTCCTCAAGAGTGTGCTGATAATAGGGTTTGTTCATTTAATTCTCATCGCTGTCAAATTTGTAAGTGACTGAACCCTACTAATTAGAGCCACACCACAGCCCTCAATTTGTGAGTTTTGAGCCAGTTCCACCAGGAGGACTCAGAGCAGAGCCCCTCTGCTGTTGGGAGGGAGAGGATGCTCACTCAATGGGCTTGGAAACTTAAATACCACAGAGAAAAGGGGTTGCAGACAAGGGGTTTTGATGCTCTGTTTGGATAGCCATGTGTCTTCGGGTCCAGGGCCATAGGAGGAGGGACAGGATGTGAACCAGCAGCTCCACAGGCTCAGAGCCAGCCAGCTCAGGCCTCTCCTAGCCCTGACCCTGACCCTGACCTAGCCCTTAACCTCACCCTAATCCTAACCCTCACAGACAGCTGATCCCTGACACAGTCATTGCTGCTGCATCCAACACTCTCTGCAATAATCATTGCTTTATTTCCAACCCTCTCTTGTGACCGTGGCCAGGAAATGAAGAACTGTCTCCTAGCAGGGCTCCGGTGGATATCTCCTCTGCTGGAGAGAAGCCACTGCTTATATTTTTCCTCCTGAAGGATTATATTTCCCAGTCCCCCTTTTGCAGCCTTTGTTCCCTGTGTCATTCTTCTGCAGCTGCCTGGGAGACTGCTGAAAAGAGGTGCATTACCTCCCACCACTGTGAAAATTGGGATGATCCCCTTTTTGGCACCTATTTGGATGAGTTGCTTTGGGAAGCAGCATCACACTGGCAGAGTTGTCTGAGAAGTGAAGACTAGAACAGAGCTGGTTTTTTTTTTTTTTTTCTTTTAATGAAGAGGAACAATTTCCCACTCTGTTTATTCTTCCTACTGTCAGCAAAATGTCAGGAATGCTTAAGATTAATGACAAGCCATGTGAAAGAGAAAAAGATACCAAGGAACATTAGTTCCATCACACTCAGCTCAACTTTCTCCCTCTTTCCATAGCAAACTCTGTCTTATGTTTTGACAATCTATGGCCAGAATTTTTCTTGCCCTTTTCAGCTCAGGTCTTTGGAAGTCCTTGTTTTATAAAATGCAAGAGAGATCTTGCTGACACAGTGAGCTGTGCTCTGCACAAAGCAGAGCCATGTGCTGTCAGCTGGGGATGAAAAATGAGGGCCTTAGGAGAGTGTGAAAAGTCATCCATGGTCCTATAAAAATACACTGTTAGCTTCATGTTAGGGGAATAAAAAAATTACATTAAGAAAGGAGTAGATTTTCTGGAAAGCCCCTCAATCAGCTTCCCAGTTGGCATAACTCAGAGGCATTCCCTGGTGGAGCCATGCTGGCCCTGTTCCCCTGCCATGGGGCAGCTGGAGGCTGGTTCCTCACACCAGCTGGGACACAGAGCCACGTGCTCCACCCCACCTTTTCTCATGAGATAATGCAAACAGGGTTCTCCCAGAGCAGGAGAGTGATGCTGCTGCAGCAGAGTTTGTCACAACAAGGAAATAGCTTGGCAGACAGCTCCTTTGCCTTTGCAGTCACACGTGTCCCTTGGCTGTGACTACCTCCTTCTGCAGTCACTGACATGGGACCTATTTATGGCCTGGTACAACTCTTACTGTGGGGAAGTCCTTCCCTGTTCCCTACCCTCTGTGCTCTCTTTGCTCTCTGTTCACCTTTGCTCCCTGCATCAACAATCTCCCTGCTGCTGCCTCTCTGCCTTCCCCACATCCTCCTTCCCAGATGTTTCTGCCAACAGATGCCTCAGAGAGCCCCCTCAGCTCCTGAGCTGTCAGACACTCTATTTCCATCCATAATTCAGGACCCTAAGCCAGAAGATGAGGTGGGACCACCAAAACCTCATTTCTTCTATCCCAGCTTCTGCACAGTAATTTTCCCAGCCCCAGGCTTTCTGTCTCACTCCTGTTCTGCCTGTGCACTCTGTGTTTCCAGGACAATCATAACCTCTTGCTCTTTGTCTCTCCTCTCCTCCTGCTCCAAGGAGTGTCCCCAGCTGGTGTCTCCTCTCCTGCCACAGCAGGCAGCCTCTCCCTGTGGCCCCAGAGTGCTCAGGAGATGCTGCAGCTGCACAGGTGAGAGAAACCATGAGCCAGATGCTCACAGGAATTGCCCCAAGCCAATGTTCTGCTCCAGTGTCTGAGAGCTGCCGGCCTGAGCATGATCCTGGCAGGCAAAGAGAAGTGGGAGGAGTGGCACTTCAGCCCTGCCTGTGGCTGGGGAATGTGCTCCAGATGTGTTCTTTCACCCAGGCCTTCTTTAATCTTGTCAGGTGTATTTAAATATTTATCACTCTCAGAGCTGCCATGCCTGTGATAGAAATTACATTCTCTCCTCAGCCATTTGGAAGTAGCATGGGGCTCAAATGTTGTGCTCAGCTTTCCAGCAGAGCTTTGCTGAGGAATGGGCAAGTTTAACGAAATACTGCAGGGCAGGCTTTATTTGTCTTGCCTGAAAAAAATCCCCCACAGCTCCATGCAAGGCTTACCCCAGGGCATCAGGAGTACTGAGGCACTGGGAAAGTCCTCTGGACCTCAGCCATTCACCTCACCCTCAAATTCACTGAAATTTAGGCACGTTTTTTAAACTTTCCTGCAGAGCATTGTGATCAAACACTCCTTATTCTGCTGAGGCTCCAAACCATGACACCGACATCTCCGGGTTTTTGCACCATGGCCACATAATTTCCACATGCAAATGTTTGTAAATTCAGCTTTAGTTAATTCAGCTTTAGTGGATTCAGTTCAGAAGGGTCATTTTACCTGAGAGCTGCTCAGTCCCAACTGGTATCACTTTGTATGGAGACCTGGAAGAGCCACAGAGGGTTGATATTAACAACATCAGTTGTATGCAAATACATACAAATGCAGTTTGTGTTTCACACTCCTTGAGACACAGGAAGAACTATCTGAACATGTTCTAAGCTCTCTTAAATTCTGTGAATTTGAATAAGCAATGGGCACCTTTTCTGAGCACACAACCCTGTGATTTACTAGAAACAGAATTTTAGAAATGTAGAATGTTTGGGTTGGAAGGGACTTTAAAAATCATGAAGTCCCAGCCCCTTGCCATGGGCAGGGACACCTCCCACTGTCCCAGGTTGCTCAGAGTCCCATCCTGCCTGGCCTTGGACACTTCCAGGGATGGGGCAGCCACAATCTCTTTTTGCTCTGCTTGTGCATTGTTCTGTGCAGGAGCTCCCTCCCAACTGCTGGGACTCCACCACATGGTATCAGTGATAAATCATAATGAAATATGGGCCAAAGCCAGCAATGAGAAGACCTAACCTCATCACAGGTTTTGAGTTTGTTTTCCAGGTGATCTGCTGGCTGTGCCCTAGGAGAGCAATCAGCAGTGGAAGAACAACAGACTCAGACAGCAAACAAGGAGGGATGGGAACAGATGTTCTACACTGAACTCCTAAAAGAAGTATTTTTTCCTCAGACAATTACTCCTGCTTTAAGAACAAGTCAAAATCTCCCAAACCAGCATTAGTGTTACAGGCCAGCAGGCATTTCTTACTACCATCCCCCTTTCTCCGGGGAGCTGCTCACCTCCCACTGCCTACAAAAGAATTCTGCAGGCAGCCACCTCCCTTCCCCTTGGAGCTGACCCTGTTTGGGAGGAGCAGGTGGCAGCAGGGTTTACCTCTCTGTGTTTGCAGGCATCGTGGGATCAATGGACACCATGCAGTTGTCTGCTGTCAGCAGGGAGATGGTGGTGTTCCTGAAAAGCGAGTTCCAAGGAGGATTATTTGACCTAGAAATGCCAGGTGACATTCTGTGCTGCTGCATGTGATGCAGGGACATCTTCCCTCCTGCAGATACAACTTTTCTCCTTGCTCCTGGGCTGGCCTAGGAGTGTCTGGCACCTCTGTTATCTCAGAAAGAGTCAAAGCACAGGACAGGGCAGGCTTGATGCTTCACCCACGTGAAATGTGATTGTTTTTGATCTCAGAGCAGACCTTGCTCCCTGCTAATTCATTTATTCTCTTGACTCATTAACTAATAATTTTTGTTAAAAAGCTGTGTTTTGTGATTGGCTCAGCTGCTATGTATTGACTCACACTATACAAATGACTTTTGGTGCTATGAATGCTTTGCAATGATTTAGTTACTCATTTACCAAAACAAACAGAACAAATATCTTGGTGAATATCTTTTTCTTTTTTAAATGCTGTGCTAAGGGTGATCTCACAGGCTCAGATGTAAACCTTGGAGGTTTACTTTGGCTCCAGGATCCTGACTGAAATGCAACTTTGCATTTGAAAATCTTCTGATGAAAATGAAATGCCAAATATGTGGTGAACACCCTGACTGTGAATGATTAAAACTGCTGAACAAAGTTTCCTGGGTGATGGAGTGGAAGTATTTGACATCACAGGAAAATGAGAGTTATTAACCTCTCTAATGTCAAATGGGAGGAAATAGAACAAACAGCAAAGGGCATGAGTTCTGTCCAGCAGCTTATGCAAATTCAATTTTATCTTTCAATCCCCAGAGCTGGAGTCATGCAATAAAACCATGATTAAAAGACTGGCTTGTTTTTCTCCTGCACTGTTCCTGTATTCTAAAGTTGTGTGTGCAGAGATAAAGACTTTGCCTTATTGCATCTGTGCTGCTCAAGGTCCTTGTGCAGACAGCAGATTCCCCCTGCTGGAGGTGATTAAGGGTTCTAGAGGTGATTTAGGGGCTTCCCTCTCCCTGCCACACTACCTGGAGGTGTTACAGGGATGGATAGAGATATGGAGGGATGGATTGAGGGATGGATGGAGGGAGAGATGGATGGAAGGATGATGGATGGAGGGATGGATGGAAGGATGGATGGATGGATGGATGGATGGATGGATGGATGGATGGATGGATAGATGGATGGATATTACACTGTGCCACTACATCCCAGCCTCTCCCACACACACATCCCTGACCCTGGACCCCTCTCAACACAGAGGTTTCAGCCCTTTAGGTTGGAGGAAAAAAGTCCTATCTGGATTTTCCCCAAATGGGAAATTACAGCAGAAGGGACTTCACAAGACAAAATAAATTAGGAAATACATAGCCCGGGCAATGGATTTGAAGATATTTTTCTCTATAAAATTGTTCAACTGAGCTACTTTGTGTTTGACTATTCCATACCTGAGACTAGATTTTAAAACAACTAAAGAGAAAGCTTATTACCTAGTCACAATACTTCTTGTTGGCCCAAATTTTTCCCCTAAAAAACAGGGTCTAAACATGTGGCTGAATTTCACTCAATATGGGCAAAAATGTAGTACTGAGATATAAGTGCTTGGTGTGCCCAGCCCGTGTGTACTCAGGGCTGGGCTTCTTCATTTGCTTTTATTTTAGATTATTTCTCCTCTGTTCCACACTATTCCACTCTGTTCCTCATGTGCAGCCAACAGGCTCAATTCCCTGCCTCCACGCTTTCCCAGCTCTGGATTGCCCCAGTTTCTTCTTCCAGCAGACTGGAATGAGAGAGAAGCCTGAATAGCAGCTAAATAAATAATTTGGGACCTGTGTTCAAATCGTTCCCAAAGGAAAGAAACAGAAGTGAAATGAATGTCACAAATGACAGACCCACCTCGGTAACCCTGTTGCAATGCAGAAAAGGTCCATGATATCTTTGGAATTGCAGTATTTACTGAAGATCACCTTCCAAAAGGAACAACATCAGAGAGGGGGAAAAAAAAGAAGAAAAAGAGAGAGTATGGTTAGTTCCCAGTGAGAAATGAATCCTGTTCAGGCATGCACTGGGCTAATTTTAAGGCACAGTCTGTGATTTCAATTATCTGGTTTGATTTGTGAGCTGGAATGTTTCTCCACTCCTGAACAACGCTGAGGTCTCCAGAGCCTGCTTGCTTTATCGACAAACACACAGGTATTACACAGGAGTGGAGCAATAATGTGTGAGCTGAGAGCTTGGGGTTTCTCAGAATGCAGGGTTGCTGTGGGATGATAACAACTATAAATGTAAGGGTGTAAGAGCCTGGATTTAGGAAGAACACTGCCCAGATTTGGGCAGGTGCTTGGGTGGTATAAAAGGGCACTGTTTTTTGGACTATACCAGCTTACACTAAAGACAGTTTAAAGTGAGCAGAGCTTGTGCCAAAATTCCTACTGGCTGTCAGCTGTTCCTGCTGTAAGGTCAGAGGCCAGACCTGGAATTACAAAATTTGCCATTGTCACCTTCCCATCCCCCCAAACATCTCTTCATCCCCCCATTCTTACACACAGACCAGGCAGCCCCAATGCAGAGAAGACTGAGCAGCACTTCTAGGAGCACAACATTCCCATTTTTGCTATTCCTGTGCTTTCAGTGGCACAATCCCACACCACAATTTCCCCCAAGACCCCTGTGTCCATCAGGACTTGGAGGTGATGGTCCTACCAGTCTGAGAATCTCTTCTGCAGTTAGAAAACACTTTAATAATGCCATTATAGTGCTTCTCATCAGTCTTACTACGCCCCAGTGCAATATTTAAGCTTTGTAATCCGAAGTTTGTTTATGTTAAATTACTTGCTCAGTATCTTATCATGGGTGAGTGGCAGGCCAGAAACAGAACCCAGGATTCCTAATTTGATGTCTTGTTGGATTCAGAGACAGCACACTGCCTCTGAGAGAAAAACACTCCAGAATCCAACAGCAGCATTCTGCATGACAGGAGTCCCATTCCAATAAATGCATATTTATAGGATGTCTGTCCTGTTGACTGAGGTTTCTGAAGCTGCCTTCAATCCAAACCCACATCTCCTCTGTTGGGTGCGTGCTGCACTATCAAACCTCCCGGTGTTCTAAAGCAAAAGTCTTGTTCCTAGTGGGCTTATCAGGGAAAAAAAAAAAGCCATTGAAAATATCTCCACTGCCAGTGTGGGTGGAACAAAATGAAAGTGTAGACATGAGAATAAAGGATTGGGTTTGAATTCTTCTGCCAGTGTTGTGTCCCTTTTCTCACAGCAACTCTGAGTCCCTTTGAGTGACTGTGGTGGAGGCTTTGAACCTGCCATAGAAATTAAGTTCCTCATTGCAGCCAGGCTGTCCTTGAAGCCAGGGAACAGCTACAAGCAGTGGGGATGGTTTGCCCCGAGGCTCTGGAGTTGCTGGAGTGGCTTCAGGGGCTTGCAGGGGAGAGGGGCAGCTCCCCTGCCCAGCACTGCAGCCCTCTCCTCTCACGTCCCTCAGGAAAGACCCCCAGAGCCTCTCGATTCAGGATACAGCAGCTCGAAGGCACTTGTGGAGTCTGACCTAATGGAAAACTCAGGAGGAACAAGAAACTTGTATTTTGCAGATGAACATCAAGGTCAAAATCCTCCTCTCCTCGCGAGTGTTGGAAATGCGATTTTCTACCCCCTCAAAACCACCCCGTATCCTCAGGCACAGATTCTGTTGCCACCCATCGTGGCACGAGGGGTGTGCATGTCCACAGATGAGCCTGGAGGCTGGTGACCCAGGAAATAAGGAATGTGTCACCTGGGACGATGGCTGGGAGGGAGCAGGTAGGCTGCAGCGGGCCCTGCGTGTTCAGTGAGGTGAGGACCATGCTGGAAAAAATAACACGTCACCACCTAATTAAAGCCTCCTCTGAAAGATGTAGGTGCCAGGAGGTAATTAAGCCTGCAGCCTCACTTTGCCAGCTCTGACTTTCAAGCGCTTTAATTCCCAAATTGTCACAGCGTTGGTGTGACACGGGTCCCCTGCTCCTCCTCCAAGGTGCCTTTCAGCCTGCAGGGGAAATCCCTCACCTGGAGGGGTCACAGGGTGCCAGCCCCACCTCTGCACCTGCACATGGCAGCTCCCAGGGTGTGCAGAGTGACCTCTGCCCATCCCAGGGTGGCCTCTGCCCATCCCAGAGTGACCCCTGCTCAGAGCCTGAAGGACCAGGACAGTCTGGACAGCACAGCAAGGCCTGGCCAGGCTGGTTTGTCCCGCATGGACACTTCAGCAAAACTCCAGCCTTGAGTTTTCACTGGTGGTGAGGAGCCTTCTTACTCCTGAACAAAGCATCAGGGGTTTTGTGGCAAAGAAGAGGATGATAATGGTCACTTCCAGAGGTGACCCACACCTAACACTCACACCCACTTTCCCTGTGCTGAAGATGAAATTACTCCAGGCAATATCTTCACAAAACATGAACTTACTTGACTGCTGAGGCAGGGAGTAACTGCTGGAGAAATGGGTGTGTTTTGAAAGTCTCAGTTGCCCAGGGATTGACCCTTGGTTATTAAAGCACAGAAGCAATCAAAGCAATAAAACACAGCCAATGGAGTTCAGACAGGGCTGAAATCCTGCTCCTAGCAGAACCCAGCATCCTGACTGACTGAGAGCTGCTAGAATTGGCTGGCAGAGTATTGGACAGTACAACTGGTACATGCAGTAACTGGGCAGATGATGTTAATTGTGGCTGAACAGAGGGTAAGGCTTGTGATGTGCCAGCAGTGCTATTTCAGGTATTGAGGTTTCTTGTTATGGAAATCAATTATTATTGACCAGGACAGACAAGGGAAGAAAAGATTTAAAAAAAAATTACTAACAAACATTAAAGTAAGAAAGTTGGTCTGACTCAAAGAAAGCAGTAAGAGGATGCACTGAGGATGAATTTTAATGTTTCCTTTTACTCCATGCAATAGTAAAAGAGTGGGAAGCAAAACAAAGGCTGTGATACTAGATCACGAGCTATCTCCATACATGCTTTCTAGTTTTCCATACTTGGAATTTTTTACTTAGGTTTGCTAAAACTGGATTTGTGAATCACCCACTGCAGCTTCATACTCATCTCAGGATGCTCGTCCTCAGCTGGTTGGGTTTTTTTAAACAAAAATCACATGCTATTGAAGTTTCCTTCTTTTGCAGCCTGCTGAGCTTTTCTGAGCATCTTCCTTCTGCTCTGAAACTCAGCAGCCAGCCTCAGATGTTCTATAAACGTGCAATTGTTCCTGTTATTGTGTTCCCAGCAGAGCCAGTGCCAGTTGTGCTGATGGAACACCACTGGAATGTGTTTTAGGGGATGGGAAGACAGCACTGAGTGCTATTGATGGCCCCAGCTCAGTATAGGAATCCTATTTGCCCTGTTTATCACTGGGGGGATACCAGTAGCAGGAGGACAATGTGGGGATGCTTGGCTGGTGGCCACGAGGGGCACGTGGGCTCTGCCGTGAGCTGCAGAGGTTGAGCTGCAGCTTTGAGGACAGGCAGCCCTGCTGGCCCTGGCTGCAGGACAGAACATCTCACTCACTCCTCTGGAGATGTCCCTGCTTTGCAGGTGTCCCAAAACCTTTGCTGCTCAGCCTGGGTCTCCATGATCATTTCTGGCACTTTTTGGGGGTCTGGTCCATGAATTCCATCTCCCTTCAGATCTATCTCAGCTATCTGTGACCCACAGTCATCTTGCTTAGGTTCCCTGTGGGTGACAAACCACTGCTAGATGTGTCTCACAGGACCTCATTCCCTGCATTAATGCCTGGTGCTGGGAGATCTCTTTGCTTAGGAGAAGATTGAGATCTTGTCTAACTCAGGTCAAAGTTAGGAGACCACAGCAGTTCCTGCAGCTGGGGTGGTGGGCTAAGATCATGCTGTATATGATGTAATGAAGTCCATGTTCCCTTGTAATACACATTTAAAAAGTGCATAGTCCTGCAAGTCAGCCAAAAAATCCTGGGATGAACATCCAGGGATGGAGAAAAAGAGGATACAGGGACTCTGATATTGCCTGGTGGCCCAAAAGTCTCCTGTAAGGCCAGTCAACACCATACACTCAGTTTCTGAAAGCAAAGGCAGAACAGAAATCCTGTCTGAGCAGTCACAGCAGTGACAAACCACGTGGGAAAAGGAAATAGAGGCCTCTGCCTCAGCTTGCAGATTGATGACTAATTGCCATGAAGAAAATCAGCCAGATATAAACGCTGTTAACTGCATTTCCCTTGGATTTGTGCCAGGAGGAAAAGGCTGTATTCCTGAAAAGTCATGCAGCATCTGCAAACAGGTTTGTTGTTGTTGTTTTTTTTTCCCCCTGACAGTTGACATGATTTCATTTCTCTGTCCTTGCTGTTGTTATCAAAACCTCTGAGATGGTGGATGGCCCAACCCTGGGAACATTCAAGGTTAGGTTGGATGTGTCTCTGAGGAATCTGATCAATTTTTAAATGTCCCTACTCAATGCAGGGGGTTCTACTAGACCCTTAAGTGATTTTTCCAACCCAATTCTGTGATTCTACTATGTGTAGAAAAAAAAAAATGACAGGAAAAACAGCCTTCTCTGAATGCTTAAGTTGTTTGTGTCAAGGAGTTTCCATCAAGACCAAGGAGCAGCCATTCCATTTAAGTGGGCAACGTTCTGTCTGCCTTGGAAAGCAACGTGACACAAATGGGGGAAAAGCAGAATGAATAATAACTGAGACTTTTTGGAGTGGAAATAACATTTTGATGAGGCATGCAGGGACTGCAAAGTAGGACAGCGTGGCTCGATGGGGGTGCCTGGTTCCTGGCCTGGCCCTCACTTCTGTGGGACTGGTTTCTTTCCTGGAAACAGTTCTGCATTTTTAAAAAACATTTCCTTCTGAAATAAGGAGCCATTGTGTCTTAATCCACAGGATCCACCTGTGGTCTAGGACAAGGATTTAAAAACCCCTCTCAGGAAGAGCAGGGATTAAGACAGGGCTGGCTTTCCCAGTCAGAGTTCAGATTAAGGACTGTGAGGAGGTTTTACTAAAGGTCCTTTGTGCACAGACTCTGCAGCCAACCAGTTTACAACTAATCACATTATATTTTGCTTTCAGATAGTATGGGTAAAAACACAGCTTACAAATCCAATTTCTGTTCTATATTTGATGCTCAGAACAGCTAATCCTCTCTGTAAACAGCAAACCCTGTCCAGAACATTATCCTGTTCTGACCTACTGTCCGTAATTGTGTTTTCTTCCAACAGTTTAACTTCTGTTTGATTATTTTTATTTTACCCCAGTAAAACTACTAAATAAATACTGCAGAAATATCTTTTAAGTCAAGGTACCCTCAGTTTCCAGTTCTACTTCTTTTTTCAACCTGCTGTCTTCAACACTTTAGCACTTGGTCATGTCTTTCATTCAGTTCAGTGAGCAATGTTCAGAGTCAGGGCTGAAACCGCAGAATTTAAACAATCTAAATTACAATCTTTCACTAATGAGATTGGGGGATAGTGTGTCAGAAAAGATTCTAGTAAAACTCATGTATCTTGCATGAACTGTGAAAATTGCTGCTGCTTCTGTAAGAGAAGATTTCATGGAGGATTTCTGAACTGTTAAGGCAAAAGGTTGATGTGAAATTTTTCATTGAGATTTTCCCTGTCTTGCCAATGGTGTTTGTTGTCCATATCAAAATGAAGAAAAATCCAGAAATTTTAGGTATCCCTCTGTAGCAATCCCTGGAAGGAATTCATGCTTCCCAACACTTAAGCAAATAGGTCTTCCTCAAAAAAAAGTCAATAAATGACCTCTCTGTTGTAGTCCCCAAAATCCAAAAGAAGCTTTACCTAAAATCCCGTATTTAAAATCACTCCAGCTTTCTCATTCTTTAAACTCAGATACAAACATAGCATCAGCCCAACTATACCCAAACTCTCTGTCTCCTTTTTTTTTTTTATTTCTCGCACTAATTAACAGCTGATATTCAGAAAAAAACCCACTCATTTATCCGAGCCTCGAACGTTAGGCAGCATTAAAAATAGCCTGCCAGATTTGCCATCTGTTTGCTGCAGTGGGAGCTTGTCCAAGAGAAGAGCAGAACACCAGTGCATGTGTGCATGTCCATGTGTGGGGGAGAAAACACCACAGCCCTCAGCTGAGGGTCTGAGCAAAAATGAAAACACCCCCAAGCTCTTCAAACACTGACAGAGGATGAGGAGTGTGGGAGATATTTTATCCCAAACGCCAGAGCTCTGTAATCCTGCTGATTCACAGTGTTTTGGGCAGGGACGAGGCTTGACAATGTTCATTTCAACACGAAATGTTCATGTGGGCCTTGTGTGATGTAATTTTAACCATCCTCAGGCTCTGCGTCTCCCAGGTGTCTCTCTGCCAGGTGCCCTCTGTTGCCAGCAGAAAAGGGGGACAATCTCCCAATTAGCCCACACGTCTTCCCAAACCCACTTTAGGATGGGATTAATCATCCCCTGGGATGAATCAGCCCCCCCCAGTGACTACAGAGGAACCTGGATGACTCTCCTGGAGCAGTCATCACTCACTTTGGGATGCCTGTGGTTAACTGGGGTGAATCCCTTCATTTCCTAATCACATATGTTGCCCTAAATTGAGAAACAGGAGCTGCCAGACAGAGCTGATGTACCAGGATCCTGAGGTATGTGGCATGTGGTGAGTGGCAATTCCCACCCCTGAAACATCCCTGAAAAGAGAGCTGTGGGAAAGGAGACTTTCCTCTTTTTAGGAAATATAAATGTCTACAATGCAGTCATAGATGTGTGACCCAGGAGAGTCCTGGAGATTGTCCTCTGAGAGGGGCAGCACAGCAGAGGTTGGCTCTTTCACTATGAGCAGAGAAGGATCTCTGTAATTTTTAGAGTAATTTGGGCTCATAGAAGAAGGGAGGTTACATTCAAGAGAGTCTTGAGCAACCTACTGACTCTACCAAGGGACACATTGCAAATATTCCATGCCAGTACTAATGATTAATGGCAGAACACAACCAGGAACCAGCAAGGCTGATTGGGAGCAGCCAGGCTGAAAGTTTCCTATCTTCTGCAGCAGAAATAAAAACATTTCATGAAAGTATTTCAGCCTCTGACAAACAACACAAATGTCTATATCCTGGCTTTTCTTGACACACATTTGCTGCTAATGGAGTACTGAGTGCAATTAACCCTGCAGCCCAGGAAGGCGTGAGGCTTGGAATGTTTTGTAAACTGGATGATAGGGATGCTTTAGCACCAAATGTTCTCAGTAGTTGTGAGTGAAGCTGCTGTTTCCAAACTGCTCACACGATTAAAGTCTGACATTGGAACTGGCTTGGTAGCAGAGGCCTGTTAGAAGGAAAATGTTAATTAATGGAGTGAGGAAAAGCAGGACTGGGGAGAGACCAGCAAAAGGCTGAACTTGAATCTGTACAAGCAAGTTCATGAGGAAGGTTCTAGAAACAGATTTTGTCTTGTTTGTACTGAGCCAGAAGAGTTGTAAGTGAGGAAAATAAATTGCTATATTTGGCTGGTCTGAACCAGTCAGTGATGCCAGAGTTACCTATGAGAAAAGTGTCAGACTGAGAGTGTTAAACTTACACTTTGTCTGGACTGGTGTGAACATAAACTGTAATAAATATAATAGACTGAGTGTGACTTCACAAAGATAAACAGCAGTAAACAAGCCTCTCTGGGTGAGGGGTATGGAAGAATTTTGTTGCTGTGCTGGAATTACAGAGCTGTGCTGGGATTATGGCTTGGTCCCCTAAAAGCTCTGAGGAGCCTCCACTGGGGAGGAAGGAGAAGGGGGAGTAGGGGAGAGAGAGGCCCATGTGTGACATTATCTTTCACGTTTTTAAAAGCGTGGTTTTAAGCCATCTTTACTCCTTAAAATATTTATGTGCTGCAATGTGAGAGAGTTCAAGGAACCTGCTGTTCATTTCGTGCTGCTTCACCACAAGAACAAGCAGGCACCTCGAGTTCAGCAGGGCCAGCTCAAGTGAGAAAGCCAAGGTTAGCCCAGAGCACTGGCCAGACTCAGGCTGTGCCACCCTGTACCCTCCCACACCCACAGAGATCTGCCAGCACCAAGAAAAAGGCCTTGATCCCACAAAAAACATTCTGTGCTAAAGCAGGATGTGGCACAGAGCAGCCCCCAAAAGTGTCCATGTCCTGAGTGCCATGAACACCCAGCCTGTGCACCCCTTTGGTTTCTGGCAGCTGAAAGAGTGTTCCCCTAAATCCTTACTCCAAGCAGACACAGGATGGACCCATGGGCTTGCCTTGCTGTGCGGAAAGAGTCTTTGGGATGCAAAAATTCTTCATGGCCCTGAAAGGAATCATTGTGCCATTATTATTTCTTCTGTGCTTTGTTTTTCATCTGAATCCAGTTTTGCAGGTTAAAAATAGCCTGGTGGAAAAAAAACCTGTTGGTTGTGCTGGAATCTGGGCATTTATACCAGAGATGCTGCTGTGACTGAAAAGAGAAGCTCACATGGCAGGAGCAATTCCTGAGCGCTGATGTTTCGGTGCCACAGCCACAGCACCAAAACCCAGCCTGAGCCTTATCCTGGTCCTTGGGGACCTCGGGCCAAGAGGAACAATGTCTGTGGATGGCTCAGTGTCCTGCTCCACGGGTCAGGTCAGTAGACACCCAGAAAGCTTGAACTCTCTGCATTTCTTTGAGAGGAAAAAAAAAAAAAAAAAAGAAGGCAAATTTTCTGCTCAACATCAGGATGATTCAATAAACCAGCAAAATGGCTCCAAAATTCTTTACTTGCTTTCTGCAGAGGAGGAAAATAGCACTGAGTGATTTCATAGAATCCTTGACAAAGACAACAGTCCTCTTCCTTTTTTCCAGTTACTTCAGGCTCTATAGCCCTCTGATTTTCCATACTTGTTACAAATTTGTTGATTAAGCCACTGGAAACAGAAATCCTCTTGAAACCAGCATTTTTCTCAGAGGAACTCCTTAAAACTCTGCAAGCAAAGGCACTGCCCTGTGACATTTGAAAAGGAGAGCCATGAAGCCATCCTGCTGGGAATAAGGCCACTGGCTGGTTCATTTAAATCTCAAAGGTCAAAAGAAAACGTTCCCACTAGTTTCTCCATGGAAAAAAAGACTAGGCATGAGCTGGGGAATTTTTTTTCCTGGTGAATTTTTAATTCAAAACACACTGCATAGGAAATTTTCTTCAAAATTCAGCCAAAGGGTTAATAAGAGTACAAAGGAAAATAAGACTCCAGATCTAGCTTAAGTTTGGCACCTTTCCACTGATGTTGGGGGTTTGGGTGCTTGACCCCCTTCTAGTGGCACTGCAGGAAGCAGGAGAACTCCCAGTCTATGCTGGTTTGTCAGGACCACCTTATCCTCCATGAAACAGAGCCACAGCTTCCCCTTGCCCTGCTGTGTCCTCTTGTGCCTGGCAGCAGAGCAGGGCTGGCACACGGAGGTGTTTCCCTGTCTGCTCAGCCCCAGGTACCATGAGGAGTGCAGGGGGACTGCAGTTCAGGCAACTGCTGGCTGAGAAGACCCTTTAGGAATAAATAAACCAAGCAGCACTTCTTCCCCCCAGCCCAGATGGGCACCCCTTTATGTGGGCAGGAGGAGCATTGCAGTGGAATTTCATTTTTCACCCAGCTCCAATAACAAGTGACCTCTTTGAAGCCGGTTTGTGCAGAGCCCTGGGTCTGGAGTGAGGCTGTAATCTCACAAAATCTTTGATCTTCCCCCTCCCACAGCCCCTGCATGACCCAACCTCTGCCAGCTTGGGGTCCCACGGGTGGAGTTGGCTGGGCTGGAACACCTCAGCTCCCTCCCAAAGCTGCCCCAGCATGGAGAGGTGTTCAGCCAACTCTGCCCACTGGAGGAGAGCCCATCACTGTGGCAGCTTTGGTGAGGACAATTTTGTGCCTGGCTGTGCCTCTGGAAGGTCAGTTTACCTCAGGTCCACTCTTCTCCAGGCTGAACAGAGCAAGTGACCTCAGCTGCTCCTCACACTGCTTCCCCTCAGGGCCCTTCACCATCCTCACAGCCCTCCTTGGGACACTCTCTAATAGTTTAATGACTTTTTTATATTGTGGTGCCCAAAACTGTCCCCAGGCCACCCCAGTCCAGTGCAGAGCCTGCCTCCCTTGCCTGGCTGGTGATGCTGTGCCTGATGGCTCTCAGGACAGGGATGTCCCTCCTGGCTGCCAAGGCTCTGCTGGGTTATTTTCAACTTTCTACCAACCAGGACCCCCAGGTCCCCTTCCTGGGTGCTGCTCTCCAGCATCTCATTCCCCAGTCTGTGCACACAGCCAGGGTTGCCCCATCCCAGGTGCAGAATCCTTCATTTTCCCTTGTTGAACTTCACACAGTTGGTGACTGCCCAGCCTTCAGACTTGACAAGGTCTCTGCAGGGCCTTGAGGGAGCCAACAGCTCCTCCCAATTTAGTGTGATCAGCAAATTTACTTAGAATTCATTAGAGTGCTGTGTGCAGGTTGTTAATGAGGGTGTTGAAGGGCACAGGGACCCTCCAGAACCCCACCAGTGACTGATGGCACCATTCACTACAACCCCGAGTGCCTGACCTGTGAGCCAGCAGCTCCTCCATCACTCCCACACAGTTTTCCAGCTGTGGGGTGGACACTTTGTCCAGAAGAATATTGTGAGAGACAGATATGGACCTCAGCCCTTCCTCTGGGACGTGCTGGCACCGGCATGGTCTTGCTTTGACCTGGGCTGATGGTGCCTCCTTCATTTTAATAACTCCTGGGAAGGATTTCAGAGACAGCCAGCTCTTCTTTCGTAACCACCACGTCCCTCTGCCCTCCCCGCTGTGCCCCTCCGGGCCTGCCAACACACAAACCTACTTGGTTTAATGCCCCTCTCCTGCTTCAGAGCACTTTGCAGCGCTCATCGCAGGGTCCCGGGGGAGGCGGCTCCCGGGGCCGGGCTTGTCCCTTCCTTCACCCCAGCTGAGGTGAAACGACTTCTCCCAAAGTCAACAGCACACCCTGCGGCTGCAGCGGTGGAAATTCAGGACGAGGCCATGGAAACACAAGAATTGCCTCTGAGCAGTTGCCATCACCCCACAAGTAGTGCTGGGGTAGGATGCCCAGTCCTATTGCAGGGCCAGGGTTGGTTGCTGAGCCCTTTCAAACTCAACAAGTGCTGTTATAATGAAGCTCGAACCTCGTTACTGCTTGACAAGGAGCTTAGCGTTGATTTAATGAGTTCCCTTTAGAAGCCTCCAATGCTGCATTCCTTGGAAGATTAAGGGCTGCTGCTTTCTCTTTTTTTTTTTTTTTTTTTTTTTTTGCCTCCCTTCTGCTTCTTTCTAATGATGTTACTGAGAAGGCAGGAGAATCTGAGATATGCCCTGCTTACCGCTGGGTGAACCCCATTTACACGGCATTTTTACTTCAGGAATCCTTCCAAACATTACCCAGGCGGGATTTTACATCTGACAAAAGAAAGAGATAACATTTACCGAGCTTAAACCCTATTAATGCTGCCTGAGTTTGCATTTGCTTGCTCATGTAACTGTGCCACTCCCGTGCCTTTCGTGTTAAAAGTACTCTCCAGAGGCTGCTTAGGGAAATGCTGTATTTTTTTTTTTAAACCAGCCTAGATAAAAGACACTGTGCATTACCGACATCTATGGAAACACTCACCACCCTTTCGGGATGCCAAAACATTTTTTGTGCAGAACTGTAAAGGTACCAGGGGGCTCCATACAGTCCGTGCTTCAGGAGGCCACCAGGCAACCGATTTATTAAACCCAGGCAAAAGAGAATCCGAGCTCTCAGCTCCGCAGAGCCGGCAGGGAAAATCTCACAGGGATCATCATCGCCACTGAGCTACGTCTGAGATGGATCAAGAGGAGCAGCTCTCTGGGGAATCCGGCACAGATCTGGATTCTCCAAGCTCTCGTTCCTGAGGACACGACTTTTAGCGGTCGCCGTGGGTCTCCAGGGCAGTGGCGGAGGGGATTTGGGGGCGTGTGTGGTGGGATGGGACTGCGAGTACCAGCTCTCCATTCTCCTCCCGCTGCGGTCACTCACAGCACAGGGGCAGGGAAGGGACGGGGGAATCTTTGCGGTTTCTTTACAAAGAAGAAACAAAAGGCTTGGCTGTGTGAAAGGCAAATTTAGAGCAGCAAGACGGGAGAGATTTGAATTTTGCGAATCGGAGTTGACTTGCTCGCAGCAGCTCTCTGTTATAGAAAAGGCGCTTGGTTTGCGGCCAAAGAGCTGCTGACAAAGAGAAGGGAAAGGAAAAAAAAAAACAGAAAAACAAAAAAAACAACAAAACCCCACACTTGCAGAAAGGGTCGGCGTTGTTTCTGTTTAAAAGCAGAGCGCTGCCAGCTCGGCAGCGTGCGAGCTCTCCCTTTCAGCCAGGACAATTTCCCCCGCAGCTCTCCCAGCGCTGCCAACCGTGCTTAACCCGACGCGGCGGGCGGATGGCGGTGAAAGTTTTAATTATCGGCATCCACGAGCAACTTCGGCAGAGGCCAAGGGGACCCCGGCCCCCCCCGGCGATGCAGCGGCACCGCACAAAGCGCCGGGCACCTGCCCGACCTTCGGCTCGGGAGAAGCCCGGGGCAGAACCCTGGGGCAGGCGGTGTCCGAGGAGCTGGGCACGCTGCGCTTCCCTGCTCCCACTGCTTGGGAAGGGGGGGACCTCGCCACGGGCTAAACTTTGTAAACACGGGAGTGGAAGCCAAGGCGGCTGCGAAACCGAGCATCCCCACGCCGGCAGGGAGAGCTGGCAGCGACTTGGTGTTGGCAGCGCGCAGCCCTCCCCTCTGCCAGCCTCCCCTTCCCCTTTAAATAAACATCCGTGTACAAAGCAGAAGCCACGCAGGGAAAAAAAACCCCCTTTCCCCTCAAAAAGAGATTCGGAGCCCGCTGGGTGCGCGGATGACTCGCGGTTCGGGGATGGGTCGTGCAGCAAACACCGCCCGCAGCCGCGTCCGGAGACGCCACTTGGTGAAAAACAGCGAAAGTACCTTTTGAATTCTTCCATCAATGTCCAAATAAATACATTTGGGCCGGTAAGTCGAGGAGGCAGATCCCATCTTGCTACAGCTGGGCTCTCACCGGACTTGTTTCCAGTGTCAAACAGAGCGGAAAATCAGGTTTATCCTACCCAGCCGAGCCACCGCTGCCTGACAGTTTGGTGTCCCCGCTCTTCTGTACTCTCATTCTGGGAAGGTCCCTCCTCTAACATGCATGCATTTTGCTGTGCCTCTGTCTCTCTCTGCCACCTCCTTTTAGTTTTGCTTCCCTCCAAATCCAGCTGCTTCGGACAGGGAAAGGCTCAGGCTCCAGATGCTGCTTGCAAGCCCCCTCTCCATTCCCATGGCAACAACCCCTCTTGGCTTCAAGGCTGAGAGCTGCTGGGCATCCGCATTCGGGCTCTGACCCTGGGACTGACCAGCTCCTGTGATGCACAAGATCAAGTGGCATTGATCCCTCGGGACGGGGGGGGCTGCGGAGGAGGAAAAACCTCCTTCATCGGGGTGGCGAGAGATGTCATTTGATTTTACGCTGAAATACGACCGTAATGATCACTTGGTGCCTCTCCTGGTGAGCTGCTCGCACAGTGATGTGCAGGCTCCCGTCTGGAAGTGCTGGAAGTGTCCCTTTGGACACCACTGCCAGCCTGGGCTTGGACCGTCTCGGTCCAAACTCAGCAGCTCAATTGCCACATCCCTCCCGTTACCATCCCAAGGAGAAAGCAGCAGCTTTCCGCCCCTCCGTAAGCTCCAGCAACACGAAGAAAGCATGAAGCCCATGCTCTCGCCCACCGCCATCCGTGCCACCCCCGGAGTGAAGGAATTTGTTATTTAGGGGAGCGGGAAGTCTGCAGGCAAAGGCGGGGAAGGCAGGAGGGAGCGAAGCCCCGGCGGATCCCGGAGCCGATGCCGAATGCCATCTGCCGTGCCCGGGCTGTGCCGGGCTGCGGTGCCGGGGACAGAGTTTGGGGACATCGGAGAGGCTGCACAGCCACACGCAGCCCGTCCTGCGAGCAGAAACTCCGGGTTTTCGGGGCTGTTGATGGAAAGCATCTCCTGGTCTCTGCTGTGCTGCAGGCTGAGGGAACCGGGCTTGGGGCAGCGGGGTCGGTGCTGCTCTCCCTGCCCACCCCGGGCACTCCCTGCGGCCAGAGAGACAAAACTGACCCCAGCAGAGGCCACGGGGCTTGGCTGGGACTTGTCCTTGGCCGGGGTTTGTCCTTGGATGGGGTTTGTCCCCGGCTGCCCCTGCAAACACAGACAGGGCTCTGCTGCTCTGCAAAGGGGATTTGTAGGGGCTGCAGGGCTGGGTGGGTCCCAGAGCTGCCTGGGAGCCGGGCTGACCTCTCAGGCTGAAGCTTCTGAAGCTCTCGGAGCCAGCAGCAAGGTGGTTCTTTTGGGAAGTGCAAGGCTTTGCTTCACATCCTTCCTCTGCCAGCCGGGAGCAGGCGCTGGAAGTCTTTCAGGAGAGAGCCCTTGCACTGCAGGGGTGTCCTGGGGTTATCCTGTGGGCTGTGCCACAGCCTATCCCATATCCCACTGCCCACTGCACTGCAGTCTGTCCCACAGACTATCCTATAATCCAATCCCTTAGATTATTCCACAGGCCACCCCCATGGCTGTTCTGGGGTGGGCACAGCTTTCTCCGCTTCAGCAGCCCTTCCACAGCAACCCCACTGCTCTGATGGACCTCTGTGCCCCGTCCCTCCTTACCCTGCTCTGCTGAGCCCTAATCCTCTGTTCTGCTGTGATTCAGCCCTGAGTGACTCGATGGACCCAGCAGGCTCCTGAGGAGGATGGCCATGGGGACAAAAGTGCAGCCATTTGGAAAGTGACAACAAGGACACTCACTCAGGGACATTTGGGGCTGTAGAGGAGGAGACTGAGCTCTCCCACGGTGATCACCCACTCCAGGAGGGGTCAGACAAAGTCACTGGTGCATTGCAGGATTTGATCACACCTCACTGAGATATCTAATGATCAGTCTCACACTGGTGAGCACCTGCTTTTTGATTTTTTTTTTAATGTGACCAGCTTCTCCAGTCAGCAGAAAGACAAGCTCTGAAATCCAGGTGCTCATCCCAGTCCTGCCTCTCCACTGTCCTTGTCTTTTCTACTCTCCCCGTGTATTTAAAATTGTTTATTAAGCTCCAGAACACACCCATCTCTCCCTAATTACATTAATACTTGTTGGAAAAGCTGCTTTGCTGTAAAACTGCTGCCTCTGGCTCTTTTCAAGAACTTTTCACGTAGAAGTGAACCTTCAAAAGCTGAGCACTCAGAAATTAGACAAAAGCCTGATGCAATCGAGGCTCAGCTCAAGCCCATGCCTGAAAGGAGAGGAAAGATAACATTCATCAGAGGATGTGCAGCCCCAGCAGATCACTGCCTGCCTTGAGATGGTTTAACCTTCCACAGCCTCCTTATTTCAGCATACACTGGGCAGCGTGGGGCAAAAAATTATAGGGAAGCATTATCCTACCTCATCAGATCCTTCAAATCCAAGGCCAAATCCAGGCATGACAGTGCCAGACAATGGTTTTCCATAAATTGCCTTAGAGGAAGGTTTTGCCCAGCTCATGGCAGCACCAGGCTCTTGTCCCCCTGAGCACAGGTGGCAGGTCAGGTATTTCTCAGCTCTGCTTTGCCCTCCCTGCGTTGTTTCTGAGACCAACACTTCACTCTGCACACTCAGACCCTGGGATGTGCCTTTTTTGGGAGCTGCAGGGCTCAAGTCTTGGGCCCAGGGGTGTCAGTGACCCTGGGGGAGTGAAAACCCTCCTCTGTCTCTGGGGCCAGCTCTGTGTGTGTGGCTCAGAGTTTTGTCAAGGTGTAACTGGGGGATGTTCAGGTCCCACCTGCTCGAGGCACAGCTCACCCACGCTGGCTTTGCACAGGCTGAGATCTCCCCCTGCTGCAAACCCTGAAAGCTTTAGGGATGAAAAGGGCTGCTCAAGCCACTCTCCACGTAAAACTTTCCATGAAAGATGTTGTGTTCAGTTTTCGTCAGAGAAATGCATTTCCACATTTCATTGCTGAACCCACTTCCCTCATTCCCTCCTGGGCTCTGGCTCTCTTTACCCTCCAGGATGGATTGGGGTGTCCAGGTGCCCTTCCTGGCCCTGCCCTGAGCCCCAGGGCTGAACAAACACCAAATATCTCACTCCACTGTAGGGCAGGGAGAGAAAATCTTGGGGTTTGTGCAGAGCACAGGAATTACCTGGTGTCCTGGAGGAGCCTGGAAGGGTCTAAGGTTGTATTTGGAAATGCTCTTAGGCCACTGTGACTGGGAAGAAGTCACAGCCTGGCCTGAGAAGGTGATGGGCAGCTGGAGCATGACTAAGCCAAGTATTTTAAGGCAGCGATATGTACTTTGAACAAAGTTTGCCTACAATTAAAAACAGAGAATAATGCTTTTTTAAAAAATCTGTTTTTTTCCTTTTTTACTCCATATCTAAGGTTGCTTCCTTCGAGGTGTTTTCTCTGCCCTCTGATCCCTTCTCTTGCAGATCCCTTGCACGTGTCGGTCTCTCCCCATGTCCCCACAGAGCCTTGTCCTGCTGCTTTACCTCTCCCTGCTCCAACCTGCCAAAGTGCCAGATTGCCCCTGGAGCTGGGAAGGTTTCCCTTTCCCTCCCACAGCTCCTCTTCTCGCTACTTCGCTCAGTCTCCTCTCCCTCTTTTCACCCTCTTTGGTGTTTTGCCATTTTTGCTTCTAAGTGTTCCTTCCCCACAGACCCGGAGCCACGCAGACTTTCTGCAGGAATTAACTTCCTGATTTGAGCTGTTAGCAGCCAAATGATGCCTGTGGCAGTGGGAGCTGCTCCATGCTGAGCACGACTGACCTTTCCAGCCCAGCTCTCACTCCTCTCCAAAACCCACAGACAGAGCATGGCGTGCTGCACATGGAAATTTTGCCTCACCCCTTTGCACATTTCTTTTGCACACTGCCAGATTTCCAAGCCAAGTCCTGCAAGTCATCCTAATGAATGTTAATTAGAGAATGACTGGTTATTAATATTGGGACCTTAATAGGATTTCTCCCTGTAAACCCTGGGAACACCTGAAAGTGGTGTTTGAGCCCTCCCCACTCATCAGCACAGCTCCCCACCTCACTCCTGGCTCCAGCCCCGTTTTTGGGTCCTGCTGCTCACCCCAACCCCATTCCCAGCACATCATCCTGGTTTCCATGGCAAACCCCAGGAATGTGGGCTGGGAGGGGGCTGTGACATCTGACGTGGCTGCTCAGGGCACTGGGGTGCAGAGCAGAGCTCTGGGGTGGGAGGTGTGGGATTTCTCACAGGGGAACCAGCTCTGCTCTTCCATCCAGCAGCACTGGCCACCTCGAGGGTAAAGCTGCCTTCGTTCTCCTCACCACTGTGGTGCATATTCTGGCACCTCCCAGCAATTCCCAACACTCAGAGCCAGTTAAGAGGCTCAAATCCCATGGAAGTGCAAGCAGCCATCCCTGTTACCTCAAAAATGCCTATTCCTATGAAGGACTGGCCCAGAGAAGAGCAGACTGAAGCCATGGGCAATCCTTGCATTTCATAAAGCACTTGTCCAATACAGCACCTGGCATTTCTTGGCCTTTCTCTTTTGTCTGCTGAGGGAAAAAACCTTTTTTCTCCTGCTCTGTGTTAGCAGTTTTTTTTTAGTGATCTGTTTTCTTCAACCTGGCAATACCTGGCAGGTCCCAGCTTGGTTTCCTGAAGGTCTCCCCATTGCCTTTCCCTGCTGTGTGGAAGGAGCTCACTCTCCACAAGCATTTCCTTTCACTTTAGCAGAGGCACCAGGTCCTTGGCATAGCCCCCCCTCCATCCTGGTTCCACTTTCCATCACCTCCAGGAGCCTCAGGGCCCCAGGGATCTCCTTCTGTGCCTACAGAGAGCCTTGGCTGCCCTCCCTTCCTCTGCTTGATTTCCAGCCTCCCTTCCCTCTCTGCTTTCCATTTCCTACCTTTTCCCTTTGTTTCTCTCTCCACTGCCATCTCCTCAAACCAGCCCTCTGTTCTTGGGCTTTCATTTAAAGCAGGAGAGAGCAAAGTGTGCCCCAAAAATCCTGTCCCAGGCACTGCTGCAGCAACTGGAGCTCACATGCAAAGCACACACACACTGGCGGCTGATGACCCTGCTGCATCCCTGGGACAGAGCTGCTGGGAAAGCCCAGCTCTGAGAGCTGTGTTTTCATAAGGTTATGGAAGAAATTAAGAGACCCAACTGAAACTTTCAAGAGCTGATGAGGAAAAAAAAAAAAGAAATGAAATGAAGTGTGCCTGGAGTCACCCACTAGATCATTCAGAGGGATGATGGCCAAGAAGTGGAAAAATCAATTCCCTCTACAGGGCAAGGTTTGTGCTCTTGGCAGCAAAGTCTGAGTAGGGGCTGCAGCCCCTGGTCCCAGCCTGGAGGGAAGGGATGTAGGCTCGACTTGCAGAAAGATGCCTGGCATTTCACGTGGTGCAGGGAAGGGGAGTTACTTGAGATGCCTGTTTTGGGAGGCTGCCACGAGAGCAGCTCAGAGCTGGGCATGACTCACTGTAAATCAGCTCCTCCATTTCCCTGACAGGCAGGCAGCCCTCAGACACCCCAAAGCCTTGGCAACCCAAAGATTAACCCGAGGGCTGAGGGCTGCTGATCCTGGTGCCAGCCTGGGGCAATCTGTCCCACAGCTCACAGAGTGGGGACAGGGGGTGTCTGGGCCAAGGACACAACAGCAGGAGCAGGAGGAGATCATTGCAGCATCCCTGGCTCATCCCTGGGAGCCTCCTTGCTGAGCACCCTCTGCTACACCAGCCCAGCAGCAGCAAAGTCTGCAAAGTGTTCCACTGCTTTTCAGTGGGGATTGTCCCTCAGCTGCATCACTCCAGAGTGAGCCACATGGAATTTCATTGCTTTTCACTGGGGATTGTCCCTCAGCTGCATCACTCCAGAGTGAGCCACATGGAATTCCTGGGAATGGGGGGTCAAGCAGACTGTGCACAGGTCTTTGCACTGCATTAAAAATCAGACTTTCTGCGTTAACATTTAAAAAATACCAGTCTTCATAAATAGCTGGATAATCTCTCAGATGTATAATACTTTTTTCTGTGATGTAGGGTATTGTCTCATCTGTCAAACGGTGCTGTTTGTGCAGTGCTGTTTCCATTAAGGGGCAGGAGAACATTTTCTCAACAGAAGAGATTAAAGAGTCTCAGCTTTTAGGGAGGGAAGCCAAAAAAAACCGCCACAGAATCCATGTGAAAAGATGACAAAAGCCTCCAGCAGCACTGAAAGTGTCTGATCTGCTCTGCCAGAACATCTGAAGCCAACATGAGATGGGGACATTTTAAAGTGAGTTCCCAAAATTACCTGTGCTTGAGTGTCATTTTTCCTGGGAGCCACACAATTCTCCAGTGCCTCCTCACCATCTCCAAAAATCACAGGTCATGACCAAAGGAACTCAAAAGTTTGGATGACAAATCATTACTGTCTGCCTTCAAACAACACATTTGTGGCTTTTCTGTTTGGTTGTCTCTTCTTTCCCAAACCTGACTCTTCATCCATGGCAGGTACATAAGATTCCCTCTAGAACTGAGAGCCAGAAACTCTCACTGAAGAAAATTGAACTGAGATTTTCACGCAATAGGACAGTCCAATTTCCTGAGGAAACAGTAAACATCCTGGATTAATGGTATGGTCAGGAGAAAGGGCAGAGCTGAAGTAATGCAGAAAATAAATGGAAGTAGCTTATGGGGGGAGGGAGTGCCTCCTACAGAACTGGAATTTTATTTTATTTTTTGATTGCTTTTCACTCTGCTTTCCCCAGCTTCCATTTGATTTGGCACTGCCCAGGTTTTAATCTCAGGGCTGGGTTTCAGCCCATGCCTCCCCTCCCCTCCTGCACCCTCCTTTTCTTACAGGTGGCCCCAGGCAAACCTTTCAGTGAGAAGCTTCTTCTAGAGGGGCTTTGTTAGAGGCTGGACCCTCCCCAGTTACACTCCAGCACAGCTGAAGCCATGGCTCCTGCCTGGACCTTCATCCTCCTCTTCCTTCTTCCCTCTTTTTTCTTCTCCCTCAAATGGATTTCACCGTTTTCACAAATAGAATGTTTTTTTTTCCTAAATCCTATCAGCTCACCTTCAGCTGCTTCCACACAACCCAGACACTGAATGTGAAGGTTTCCCTCTCCTTGGACCTTAGCCCCTGCCTGAAAGCTTCCAGTAGGCAGGAAAGAGGTTTTTAGACAAGAAATTGAGATCAGGAACAAGAAAGTGAGATCAAGGACATACAGAAATAAACACACAGAAATAAAGCAAAAACCCAGCTAAAAAAGGCACAGCCCTTTTCTCCAGCCCCACACGTTTTCCCTGCACTTTTACCCATTTGTTTTGCCCTGCTGCTGTTTCTCCATCACCATCCTCTCTGGCCAGTGCTCTGCTCCCCTCTCTGCCTTCACCTGCCAGGGCTGAAGGGGCTCCACGCTCTTCCCTCTGCCCCACTTCATCCTTCAGATGCCACCCAGCCCTTCTGGCAGCAGAACCAGCAGCTCTCTGCCTCCCTGTGCCCGGGGAATTGTGCCCAGGGGCAGCAGCAGAGCCCCAGAGCCAGAATCCCCCAGCAGGATTCCTGCAGAGGAGCCCAAGCCCTGCTTTCCTTGGAGCGTGTGAGCGCCTGACCCCAGCGCTGGGGACAAAGCCAAAGGCAACACATCACTTTGTTTCTCTTAATAAAATGGTGCTTTTGGTCTGTTTTATTTCTCCACTCTGCTCTCCCCTCCTCCCACCCGAGCACATCACATTCCCAGGGCGAGTGGCTGAGGCTGGGGCTGTGTTTGAAGAAGAGGAGCTGCTGTTGAGGGGAGGGCCAGGGTTGTGTGCAGGTCTGTGAGCTCACCCATGCCTGGGAGAGCCTCTGCAAAGCTTTAGGGCTTGGCCTGCACTGTGAACAGGCTTCCTTCCCCTCAAACACACACAAAAATCACTGGGACATGTGGTGGCTCCGTGAATTAAATCACATTGCAACAAACATCAGCATTATTAGCTGCTCCAGCATTGCTGAATAATCATTTTAGGAATTTCCACTGAGCCCTCTGCAAGGACACACAAACCTCCAACGAGATTAAGACATCCCAACAGTACCCAAGAGGAGCCCCACGCTCTCCTCGTGCTTTTGGAGCCCAATTTCTCCCCAGTGCTGCTCCCGGGGTGCATTTGCCCAGTGATTCTTTGGCCACGATCCCTTGGGAGCCTGCTGGCTCCAGAAACCAGCTCTGCCTTTAGGTGAGGAGGTTCAAACTCGATCAAGTCCTCCTGAGACACAAACCCAATCACTCAGGATCACTTTGTGAGAGCACCCTGCCCTGGCATCCCAGCCCAGCCTCCAGCAGGTGCTGCTCCAAAGCAGCTCAGATCCCTGCACAGGCAGAGCCCAGCAAAAGCTGCTCCAAAACAACCCAGGACTGGACTCTGGGTGAATCAAACTGTAATTCACCAAGTAATTGCTCGGGCAAACTTGCTTGGAAACAGACTCATGCCACAGAATACTAAACTTGCAGGGGAGTCATGCAGCACAACATAATTTAAAAATTTTATTTATTTTATTTATTTCTTTTAGCCTAAAAAATAAGGCCAGCAAGGCAGTTTATCATGGGGGTGTTTTTGTGCTGTTGCTCCAAGCAGAACCCATTTATGTGGACAATTTCAACTGTGCTTGAAAAACAGAGACAGCAAAAACAGTGCACAAGGCAGCTCCTGATGTTTACAGAGATGCAGAAGGTGAATGTACCAGAGCTGCTAATCATCCCTTTTGACTGCTTTAATGGATCTGAGAAGTCAAAAAAAACCAGTGTTTAGGAACAAGTCTGCATTTTGGAATAATATTTCCCTTTTGATGACAGAGAGGAATGACATTTAGATGCTGCTTTGACAGATGCATTATTTTATTAGAGGATTTCAAGCAGGAAAACAGAGGAGCTTTGTTTTCCCTGTTACTGTAAGGCTTGCATCATCTGCAACCTTTCTACCAGGAGGTCTCATTTCAAATGACAGTGAGTATTGTTCTGAGAAATGCCTGTGTTAGTTCTGCTTCAGATGTTCACAGGATTTCATCCATTCTAACTCTGTTTCAAGGTGCTTTGCTGGTGATGGATTTCCCCTCCTCAAAAGATTATTTGCTGACACCTGGGGCAAGCTCAGACCTTCATGATATGCCTGACAGGGGTTTGTATGGGAATTTTATCTCTCTAATTTAGCTCTAACACAGGTATTGGAAATTAAACCAAACATCCTTGGGCTTCTCTGCCTGCACCCCAGATTTGTCACCACCCTGGTTCTGCCTTTTGGGGCTGCTGACATCTATTTTGAGAACTGCCACTGTAAAAATCACAGCAAGGAAACCCCAAGGTTTCTATTTTTCTCTGCTTCCAGCAACTGCACAGAATTACAGGCAGACAGACAAACCAGCTGTGATAGTGGATCTCCCTCAGTGCCAAGCAAGTGAGCAAAATTTGGAAGAGTGAGTACGATTTTGAGACATTTTTGTGACCTCTTTAGTTCTTTGTTACTGAATTTCTTCCTTTCATGTAACTGAAAAGCTGCAGCCAGAGGGAGAGGGGCAGGAAGATTTTATAAAGACCTTTAACAGCAATGGCTAAATTGAATCCCATTGTTACCTCTCAGTATCAAACTAAACCCGCAGATTCTGCCACAGAAGGGCACAACATTCAGCTGCTTCCAACCAGATGATCCGAGCAATTTAAGAATAAAATTCAGAACCTGCTGTACTTACTGAGCTGAAGCCTCATGTGGCCTGTGGTGAAATTGGGTGACTCAGACTCAAATATAATACTCTGCCCTTGCAGCAGGAACAACAGCAGTGTTTTTGGGGGGGAGGTTCAGAGGGAACTCAGCCCTTCCAAAGGTTTTGCCTGTGTCATTCAGCTGTGGTGGGCTGCCCACACCAACCACCCTTTGTATCACAGGGAAGAGAAGGGGAGAACTCAGACATTTTTGATCCCTTTTGTTTCAACAAACTCAGGCTGCTGCTTCCAGTTCTGGCCCCAACACCGGGGGCAGCTGCTGGTTTTGGAATAAGCCATGAAATTCAGACCACCTGCTCAGGGTTTAGGTAGCAGAAAAACTGGAAATAATTCCAGCCTGGTAACAGGGTTCCAAAGTTCATTCTTACATGGCAGTACATGTCAAGTCAGTTTAGTGTCCTCCTCTGCTGAAACAAACAACTGGACCAAAGGGAGCATTGTGGAAATGTGGGTATTTGTAGGAAAAGGAGGGAGAGAAACCCTACCCCAGCATCATCATGAGGTGAGGAAAACATCCTTAAAATCCTCAGCCTAACAGCACCAAGAGACTTGGCACACATTAACAGCTGATCTGATGCAGGAGATGAAATATGAAATAAGCTAAAGTTTGGCTCTTGTATTCCCAGTTTACAGAGCAGCCTACGTTTCACTGCAGCCAAAGGGTAACTGGTAGACAGAGGAATTAGAGAGGAAAAAACCCCAGAAAACCCCCAAGCATCAACTAATTATCTCTTTACTCCAAACTAAAAGAAGGGAGACAAAGGAGGAAACAACTAACACTTTTAACAACCCAGTTTATCAAACTCTTAGGCAGTGAGACACAGAACTCAGCACTTAAGGTCACTGGACATGAGGCTGAAGGACATCAGCACTTAAATCCTTCTCTTCCCTCTCCCCAGCCATGACAGTCACATTTTTAACTCAGCATGGCAGCAAATGTAATTGAAGGTCCCCAGAGCCCCAGAGCAGCAGACACAACCCCCAGCAGGGTCTGCAGTCCTCCCAGTCCCTGCAGGTGACAAATAGGGCAGGACGTGTCCCCACCATCCCTGGCCAGCTCAGCAGAGAGCAAAACAAAATCAAACCAGCCTTGCTCCAAGGTGAGAAGGGCACAGGTCAGCAATCAGAACATCCTGGCAGAGGCTGGGACAGACCATGAAATAATCTAATTTAACATTTACATAATACACAGGCCTAAAGTTAGTTCAGAGCAGAGAACGCCACCATTACCCACCCCGGGCCTCATAATTGGATGGAGTTGTGATCAATCTTCCCCAAATTAATTCCACATGAAAACCAGCAGCCTCCAGCAGCTCTGGACACCCTCTGATTTCATTTACACCACCTTACAACTGTTAATGAGCAGCACCTCTCACACAAGCAGCCCCAGGCATCAGCCCCTGCAGAAACATCCCACAGCAGCCGAGCACCAAACACGACGGGTTCAGCCAGAGTCTGAGGCAGCTCAGCCTTGGCACAAACACACGAGGAGGATTCCCACTGTTATTCCAAGGATGTGATGCCAGAAGCACATGCAGTAATCTCCTGAAACGAATGGCAGAATCCCTTCTGGAATTTCCCTGACGAGAGAAACACACAGGATTAATTCTCGCTGCATGGAGTGGGTTCGCAGTTTAACTTACAGGCAAAAGGAGCCTCCAAGCAACTTGTGAGCAGGACCCTGCTGTCCCTGCTACTCATTTACCTTCTTCCCACCCTCTAAACCCTTCCTGCTCCCACAGACAAACCCTCCTGCAGCGTGTCCAGCAACAGCTGGGGCTTTCACAAGGACTTGCACAAGGGAAGCTCCTGCTTTCCCCATCAGGCAGAACAGAAACTGGGATTTGAGTCTCTCTTCCTTTATAAGACACCCCAGGTATTATTTGCTTATTCCTAGGAGGCACCTCAGGCACATTCTGGTCAGAAATTCTGTGACCAGGAATTGTTTTCCTTCCCAATCAGTTTTTCCCCACCACATCTGTGGTTTGGACATTGTACATCAGGCAGAGGCACAAAAACCCCATCAAAAATTGCAACAGAATCGAGGCAATAAATGTTGGAGGTGATCAGGGATTGACAGAAAGGATGAATCTTTCCCATGTCAATTCCACACTGAAGAACAAGCAAAGCAGACAAAAAAAGTCACATTAAAACAACACCACAGGAGCCACATTCAGGCCCTGACTCAGGCAAATGTCCCAGCAGGGATGTCTGGCCTTACAACCAATAAATGGAGCATTTCTTCATGGAGATGTGAAAGATAAAGAACTCAACACTTCTCTGTTTAGAACAGAATCTATTTTTATTCAACACAGGATGGTGAATGGATAAAATTCACAATAATCAGCATTAAAAAAAACCAACAAACCAACCCTGCAGACGCATTTAAATTTGGCTGTACCTAATGGTCACTCACATTTTTACATACAGAATTTTGTCAGTCTTGCCCATTTCCAGATTAATGGATACAAACACCTGATACTAACAAAACACACAGTTTATTCACTATCTGTGGGACCTTTAGGGATTTTTTTAAAAAAGAAAAACTAATCTTTATCTTTTTGTCCAACAGATTTGTATCCTGGGAGGAGCTGAAATGTTTTCTGTCATTACCCCATACCCGAGTCACTGCAGTGCAAAAGCTATCCAAATAAATAAATAAATAACAGCAGCAGTCCCAACAAGTAAAACCCAAAACACAGTTAAATATCTTTAGAAATACAACCAAAAGCTTTTTAACCTAAGACTTCAGCCCACAGGGAATATCTTCTCAAAATGTGAGTGCAGCAGAGTTTGAACTGTTTCAATAAACTCTGGAGTATAAAGCTCCACATATTTTTGGGGGAAGGGATTGGAATCCCCAGCTAAAGGGTCCTCCATCCATCCCACCCCCCCTCCCTCCCCACACAGGCACTGAAGTTGTGCCAGGACAATTTTGGGGTTGCAATGTTATTTTTGCCCCATCAGAGGCTGTTTCAGCAGTGCCCCAGGCTCAGCCTGGCTGAGTGAGGAGCAGTTTGACATTCCAGGAGCAGTTTCCCATCCCAGGAGGATGGAAGTCCTTTCAAATACCTTTACTGCTGAATTCTGCCACATTGAACCACAGCCCAAGCACAGCATAGATTTCTGAGCTCATGTGTTGAGCATTCCCCCTGGTTTACTCAAAATGTGTGAGGTCAACCTTCCATCCAGGTAAGTGCAGGGACAGGATCCTCCCAGAGCTCCCTGCAAGGATCTGGCACCTTCCCTAAGTCCCCATGGGTCTGGGGTCACTCCTGCTCCTCTGCTCAGCAAAAAGGTTAAAAATGAGCCCATTCTGCCATGGTTCAAATCAGGCATGAAGCACGAGCTGGGTCACACCAGTGAAGCAACTCAGAATTGAGCAGGAACTAAACAGCCCTGGAAATTGAATGTGCCAGCACATGGAACACGACTCCAGCAGCTGATGGGGCATTCCTGAATATTTTTCAGGGCTTTTAAGAGTGTTCTGCTGATCAAGTGTAAAGACTCTTCCACTGTCTCACAAAACTTAATAGCATAGAGCAAGACAAAGGCCTAGAGCTTTAATAAATACAGTTAAGGATAACACAGTTTAAATTACCATATCTTTGTGATCCAAGTATAAACACCCCATACAAAAAAAAAGATTTCTTTTCACTTTGTACATATTAAAAAAAAGTCACAGAAACATTCTGTTTGCAAAGCAGACAGCTGTATAAAGAAATGATATGTTCTGAAGACATTAAACCATCTATTTTCTGGGTAGCACTAGGTACTCAAATGTTCTCTTACAAACTACCACCCACACAGGTAATTCTTCTTCTCTGATATTTTGGCTCCAAATCTGAAACCCAGAGCCATTTGAGAGAGATTTCTGGATATTAAGGCCCAGATCTAACAGTGATTTCACACCAGCACTGAGACTCCTGTGCCAGTGAGCACCAGAGCAGCTCTACCTGCTCAGTCCCTGGTGCTGAAGCACAGGACAGTTCAGAGCTCTCTGCCACCCCAAAAAAACCCCCTCTCATGTCAGGCCAGCTCAGCAGAGCAGCACAACCAGTTCATAATGCCCTGGAAAATCATTAGAGCCCCCGCTGGAAATTCTGACTCATAAACTGCTTTGTGTTGCTTAGGACTCCTTTTTATTTTTATTTTATTTTTTTTTTGCACAGTCCTAATGGAGGACTAACATCCATCCAGAGGATCTGTGAGAACTGCTAACTGCAGCACACAGCAAGAGTAAATTCTATTTTATCACCTAGCAAAAGGCTGGATGCCGTCCTTGGGAAGTGGTACTGCAGCTAAAAACTAATAATACAAGGGGGTGATTATTGTCTGAGCAGCTTCAAACACTAATAGCAGCACATCTTAATAACCAGCTGATATTGTCCTCCATAAAGTGATGCTCTCAATGTGCACAAGATGACATAAGAGACACAGACTTTGCCCACTGACACTGGGACAGTCGCACACACAGACTGCTAAAAATTCAACTTCCTCCTGCTCTAGCTTTGCCTCGATTTTTGGCAAATATACAGTCCACAGTTTCAATTAAAAACATCCTATCAAAAGAAATAAAAAAGGCACTTGATATTTCTCTTTGGCTCAGTCGAGGAGTGCTGCTGAAACCTTCCCCAAGTCCCCATCTCTTCAGCTGCTGAACAGTTGCCATCCTGAGGTACTTATTCATGTGCAAAAACCAGAGCTTCAGGGATTACCAGCTGCATTCTCACACTGCTCCCAGGAAACCTGCAAGGCTCTTCACCACACAGGAACTCTCAAACACAGAATAAGGTGTCCCGTGGAGTTTGGATTTGAGGGAAGAGCTCCAGCCACTGGCACACTCCTCATCCCAGCTCTGGCCTTGTAGCTCAGTGCTCTTTGAACCTGGGGAGGAACAGCAACCAGGCAGGAAAAGCTGAGGTGAGAGGCACAACAGACACCAAAAGGCAGCATCCAGCCCCTGCCATGCATTTCTCTGTTTTCTCCATTTTATTTCTCCAAAATTCTACAATCAAGGGGCTCAATTTAGGTTTTGTGTATTGATACAGTGAATTTTTTTCCTCAATTCAAAACACTGTAAATTCAGAGTCATCCTTTTCTTTAAGGAGAACTTTTGGAAGAAATTGCATTTTAAACTATTATTAAACACAGGGCAGGCAATCCCCACCTGCACAATGAAACCCAAGAGGATTAAATATTTCGGAAAAACCAAACCACAAACAAGAGACTGTGACAGAGGTGTTTTTAGATATTTTTTAAAAGAAGGTGTTCTAAAGGAAAGTGTCCATGGTTTGAAAACACCAAACTGAGGTTACTCTTTTGAACCAGAATTAAAACAGACAGAAATGGATATACACAAACCTTAACATGTCCAGCCTACATTTAGGTATTATGGGACAAAGGTTGGAATTGATCTTGGAGGTCTTTTCCAACCTTAATGATAATTTATGACTACACATGGAATGCTTAGTAATGTGCTTTGGAAGTGTTATTAAAGAGCAGCAGCCGTGCAAAACACTTACAGGGTGTGATCTGCATGACACTGAAGTTCCTTCTGGATAAGACGGAGCAAAAGCTGCAAAAACAATCACAAAGCCTCCGTTAGGAGCACTCAGAAAAAACAAGATAAGAAACAGAATTATTCGTTGTTATTTGGAGAGTTTCACATTTTAAACATAACCCCAAAATGCTGATCTCAGTATAAAAAAAATAAAAATTTACAGATGCTCAGTGATGTTTGGAAGTTGAGCCTTCACAATAAACAGGCAAGAGGAAAATAATTTCCTTTTTGCATCTGAGAGATCAATCTCTTCAGAGAAACCAGAATGGTTTTCTGGTTACTTCACCAGCAAACGAGTAAAGAAACCAGCAGAGGGATCCCGAGGCTTCAAGAAAACGTGTCAGAAAGGAATTTTGGAGCACGGAAGCATTTTAGCTGCAACTTGCAAGAACAGCTCTGTGTGTGAAAAGCTTTAATCCCACAATTAGTCAAGGTGAGTAGAGACAGCCACGTTTGCTTGTCTGAGCAGCATCAGGGCTTTCAAATGAACTTCAAAAGGATTTCTGAGGTAGTAGCAGGAAAGTGATGTTACAAATACAATTTGATGGCTCTCAGGTATGTTAAAGACAGAACTGCAGCTTCCAGGGTTCATCACTGTTTCAAGTTGTTATCCTCAGAGTCTCACTGTTATATTCTTATTATAAGGAAGAATGTTTTAAGAAGTTAAACCTTATTTTTCAGAGGCACAGAAGTGGCCAAGAACAAGAGAACTGAACACCACATTAGAGGCTAAAGCCCCTCCAGGTACCCTTGAGAAAATAACATTTGAACACAGGTATCTGTGTGCTGCACTGCAAGAACCAGGGAAAGCAGAACAGTTATGCAAAAAAGGATTTATTACAACTGCAGAGTCAAACCTCTCAAAACCAGAGCTTGGCAAAGACGTTTTAACTGATTCTGCAAAGAAATATGGCATTTTTTCATTTTAATCAGTAACTGTAAGAGAAAAACAAGGAGAACTTTTTCTTTCAGCCTCCCAAGCCTCACTCTGCAGCATGAAATACCAAATACTGAAACCAGCACAAACTAGGATTTCTAAAGCTGCTGACTACCACTGGCAACACACTTCAACTATTAACTCACCTAATTCATTTATTTAATTTCCAGAGATTTACTCCTACATGTGAAAAAAAAAAAAAAACAACCCAGCACTTTTAAAGCTGGGGTTTAATTTGAATTTAGAATAAAAGCCTAAATTGTAAATCAAAGTCTTTCTGATTTTCTTGTGTCAGGAAGAGAATGGTCTGACACTCTTTGCTCCTGTACACAAACCCAGAGCTCAGTGCTTTGGACCAAGCCACCACCTGTGTGCTTTTTTCCCCCCCAAACATCTGCTCCTGGTTACTGTCCAAAGCCAGGATTGCCAGTTTTTATCTAACTTAGTACAGGTGTTTCAGGGCCCATCTGGAAAATGTGATGCATGAATTTTCAACAGCTTCATTATCAGAGTGATTTTGCTGATACAGAAATGCACAGCAGAACATTTTTATGGCTTTGCTAAACTGGCTTTAAAGAAAACAGACGTGATTCTTCCGTGAGTGGAATTTGAGACAGCTTCTAGGTCTAAATATGAAGGTTTATTTGCAATTATGCCTGCTCTAAGCTGCTTAGCCAGCAATTAACAGCTGGCTATTTGCTCAGGAATTGAAGTGCATCAGAACTGATCTGCACTTTTGATTAAAATTAGATGAGAATTTCAAAACGAGCAAATTTGCTGTTAGACTGAAAATCTCCTACACCACTGGAAGTCTAACACAACACAGAATGTTGAAATGACAAAAGGGCAATTTGCATTTTAGGGATAGTTTAGCACAAAGGAAATACACAGCAATTAAATAGTGATTTCAGACTTACTAGCAAGGCACATGCATCTGCCACCATGAGCATGTAAAACACATTGTTCCAACCAGATGGGGAAATCAGGCCAGCCAGGAGAGGCCCCAAAGCTGCACCTAAAATACAATACTGGTATTAAATATTGGTATTTGATATTATATACTGTCAGAACTGTGCAATGTAAGATTTACTGGATGTAAAGTAGTTGTTCTGAATTAGAGTATCCATTTTTCCACCTAGTTCAATCAGTATTACTTTATGTACTGGAAGGTTCCAGGAAGTGCAAAGCATGACTGGTACTGATGGGAAGCCAGTGGGAAACCTAACACAGGGAAGCTGAAGACTTGAGATGTGTGATAAACATCTGCCTGTGGCTCAACAAAATGCCCATCCACTGCTGAGCTGAATGTTACTCAGTTTTCCCTTCCACTGGAGGGCATAAATAAAATATCCCTGATCCCAGTACAGCCCAGGGCCACCTCCTCTTGCTGTCTGTGCCCACCACCATTGACCCCCTCTCCTCCTCCCACCCTCAGGCGTGCGACCACTGGAGCTTTCAGGTTAAGTTTGTGCTGTTCCCCATTTCCAAAACTGTTCTGAGTCCTGGCAAAAAGTGACCTGAAGAGCCCAGTTTCTCCAAAATGCTCTGTTTTGACCTGTCCCAGGAGGGGCAGGTGGCCTTGGCTTACCCACAGACCCCGTCCCATCGATGATCGCCGTCACGGTGGACAAGGCTCTTGCGTTCCCTTTCAGGCTTTTATGGGTACCCTGGAGGGACAGAGATGGCTTAGACCCACCCTGGGCTGAGCTCTGCAGAAGCCCTGATAGCATCATCCATCTCACACTCCTCCTCAGCAGATCTGTGCTGTGGAATTGCCTTAAGCACCTTGCAGTGCCAGCCCCTTGAACGAGGCTAAGGATAAAATGGACATTGCCTGGTGGTCACCTTGGTCTTGCCAACAGCTCCAGCCAAGGACAGGGCCACAGAGAATGCTTGGAGATTTCTCTCCTGCTCCTTTTAGCACATTTGTTTCAGGGATTTTACCTTTTGCTTGGTGCCCTAAAGAACCAACACCTTACAGAGCAAACTTCCAAAGCCCTCCTAAGGAGCAGCAGCAGTTTCCACATGGCATTTGTGACTTGGCTGACCTGATCCTGCTGCAGGTGCTGGCAGCCTGAGTAACTGCAGGGCAGGGGGCAGCCTGAGTACCTGGGCATTTTATTTTTAAATACCCTTAACTTCTGGAAAGGTCTGTGCCAGGCACAGCTTTCTGCACTGATGGGAATTAAATCACCAGCTCATCTCTCACACAGGTACAGCTCCTCCCTGTCTAAAAATGCAAAATAGAAAAGGGGCAAGGCACCGGAACACAGGCCTGGCTTTGCATGCAACCTTCACATTCACTCTGGGCTGTCACACACAGGATTTGCTCACTTTTGTGAGTGGTCAAGAATAATTTAGAAGCCTCTCACATGCATGGCACTTCTTCATACTAAAACACAAACTCTAAAATAACCTCAGTGGCTCAGCACTGCCTTTCCAGCTCCTGATTCCTTTGCTTTGGAACAATGCAGCCCCTTCCCTGGTGACCCTGCAAAAGTCCAAGGGCTCTCCCTGGAAGCCAAATGTCACAGGGGAAGCCAAACTCACCAGGTCAGCAGAGACAGCAGTGGTGATCAGGGCATAAGGGCCATTCACCAGGGCACCACTGATGAGCAGCATCACTGTTCCAAGTTAAAAAAAAAGGAAAATGTGAGTTGCACGAAAAACTGTTCACCACAAACATAGGAGACATCACAGCCTAAGGTTCCCAAAAGGTTTAATCCTTCCCTGTCTCCCCTGGCCCTGTAAGAGAATTGGGAAAGGAAGAAAACCAACACCCATTCCTCTCTCTCCTCAATGCTCACTCCATGATGTGAATTCTCAAACACACTAGAAGATGGGGCTGAGACAAAAAGCACCTCCCAGGGCCTTTATTGATCTTGGTAGGTCAGGAAAGGGGAATATTTGAGCAAACTGACCACGAGGGCAGGGGCTGCTCACAAGATGCACCCAAAAGTCCCTTCTCTGCTTGTACAGCACCAGGGGACCCTAAAAGTGAACGAGGCCTTTGGCTGGTGAGACACCACTGTCAGCACTTGTGTTTTCATTTCTGCTTTGAGGCACAGACAGAAAGCCACAGGTGAATTCAGCCTCTTCAAGCAAAGTTAATGCTGCTGTCAAAAGCACTACAGGCAATATTTAAACACCTCTGGAACTTGGCACAAGGGATATTAAAAAGCCTCTGCTGACACAACAAGCTCCAGAAAGAGTAATGGTATTAACTAAATCTGTTCTCTTGCCACCCCTTACTCATTTCCTACCTTCCCCCTTCAACCTGTAAAAGGCCTGCAAGACCAAATCTAAGGACTTTGATTCCATACTTCCTCCTCTAAGGAAAAAATAAAATAAAAAAATAGGGAAAGAGCATCAAAGATCACAAATGCAAAGTTCATAGAAAGCGAGGCAGAAAAATTTAAAATTACTCACCTACAGTAGCCTCAAGGCCCATTTTACTGACTGCAGAGAACATGTATAGCTGTAAAGATAATAAATAAACACTCTGATTACCAACATATGAACTAATCCTGGGTTCCCCATTTGCCCCATGTTAACTACAAGATATCTGGTTGGTATTACATCAAAGTTCCAGGTTTTACTAAACCCTTGTAGGCCACAGCAGAATGACTGCTTGACTGGACACAGGAGGGAGATAAGGAGCTCCCTTTCCCCTGTGTCCCTTCAGAAGGAAGGGCTGGTTATGAGGCCACTCAATTTTAAACTCTCCAAGTGCAGCTTTGATATAGTACAGAATGCAGACCATGAAAAAAATAAATAAAAATGTATGTTTCATGTCCATGTGCCTCTTTTCCAACAATTACAGCTCAGAAATTTTAGCCTTTGAAAAGCAGGTAAAATTCTGGCTAAGAACTGAACATAAAACTTTACAAGAGAGAAATTTTCCACATATTCTGTAACAAAAAATACATTAGATTTGTTTGTTTAGTAAACAAGCTTGTTAGCTTGTTTAGCCCCAATACCTATACTTGCTCAACTTTTCCTGCCAGTTTTTAATCTGGCCTGGACTCTTTACATGCAGATTAGGAGATGCTGCCTGCAGAACTGTCCAGGGAATGGTGAGAGAGGGGCAGGCTCTTACTGTGGGTGCTGCCAGCAGCAACATCATCCCGCAGGTTGAGGCTCTCTTCTCCAGCCTGTCTGAAATGAGACCTGCCAAAATCCCACCTGGAAACACACAGAGGTGTGAGGAAAACATCCAGTGTGTGTTTTGCACAAAACCCAGCAGTTTTATTTAATGAAACACAACCCAGTGACTTTTACTGCACAGTTACACAATTCACACAGCACCATCCTCATTAACTCAATCAGTTTTGACCTGAAGGTAATAGGAGCAGGCACTTGCTCCTCCTCATTGTTTATTCCAAATATGCAAGGCAAAAAGGGTTTTCCCAGGCCCCACTGCTGGAGTTCTGGAATCCACTCACTGGTCTCTGAACTCCTCACATGCAATTAAAAACTTGGTTCTCTGTCCCTGTCCCACTGCAACCATGGCAAATGAGCTATTTTAGATCTTGTGGCAAATGAAATCCTTGGTTTTACCTCCAGTCAGTCAATCTAGACTCTTGAATTTCCCTCTACTTCTTGTGTTTGGCCACAACAGAAGATCAGAGTGTGTGGCTGAAGGGGGCTGTGAGACCTGAGAGGAGGAGCTGCCAAAATTATATTAAGGGAACTTGTACAGAGAGAAGGAAAGGAAACTCTCTGAATTCTCCAGATTCCTAAATACTGCTGGGCCTGCCCCTCCCTTCCCAGCTTTCCATCTCCAAATTGCTCCCATCCTACTTGAATTTAGGTATAAATGCCAGAGGTCCAAGCAGCACTGACATGCTGCTAAGCCTGTTGGAATTCAGTGTGGAATTCACAGTGGAGTAAGATTCTGCTGGAAGATGTCACCCACATCTCCAAGGTACTGCTGACTCTGCCTTTGGGCCCTCTGGTATGAAACAGGCAGAAATCACAGCCAGGAAAAGACCAGAACAGGAACTGCAACACCTTGAACTACCAGAGTCTGCACAGCTCTTGATCCAGGGGAGTTTCTCCATCATGAGCCTTATTTTCCAAAGGACTGATACAGGGCTCATTTCCAAAGGGGAACTGGGGGAGGTGGAGAGGGGATGGGTGTCTGGGTAAGTCAATCAGGCTTCAGGATAATGATGCTTGTTTTATTGTGAGCTGTTCTTTCTGCACTGGCACCAAAATTTAGTTATTCAGTGGTCACCTTGCAAATTAGAAAGGAATAGCCTAGTCCTTATTGTTATTATGATCTCCCAATTTTATTCCATACAGTTATAAAAGAGAAAAACCCAACCATGTGGCCATTCACCTTTGTGCCCACAAACCCCACACCACTGTAAAGTTCTCTTAAGTTAGACTGACAAAAGGAAGGTATTTTGATAGGTGGTGACCAAGACTGATGGGCCAGAGATGAAGCTAAAAGATTCCATAATCTGACTCTTCCAATCTGTACTGGACAGCATCATTTGCTCTGAAGGTATTTTGCTAAGTTTTCACTGTCCAACACAGCTCTCAGCTCAGTACCTTTACTGTCACTTTTCTTCAGTGGAAATAATGCACATGAACTATAAAATATCTAAGCTGTGTGTGCCAGAGCCTTTCCTGAACTGGTGTGATCAAGAGTGAAATAATATTAAAACTTACCAAAGATCCCACCCACATCAAACAGTGTAGAAAGGTCCCCAGCTCTTTTGGCATCAAGATGCTCTGGTGAGAGAAGCAAAACATTTGTCTTGTTTCTAGGCTATAAAATACGGAAATCTCAGCATTGTAATGCCAGGGCAAAGGCATCTTACAGCAGAGTTGTTTATTCAGAATAAGCTACAATGAGGTTTTGTTGTGTAAAAGAAATAAGAACACATGTACATATTCAGCAATACAGACTTTTGGATGCAATTACTCTCACTGCAAGAGAGATTTTCCCACTTTTATAATCACAGAATTAGAGAATGGTCTGTGTTGGAAGGGATCTTTAAAGGTCATCCAGTCAAACCCCTCTGCCATTAGCAGGGACATCTTCAACTAGATCAGGTTGCTCAGAGCTCCATCCAACCTGAGCTTCAATGTTTCAGGGATAGGAACCTGCTGCAGCATTTCTCCACCCTCATTTCAAAAAATTTCTCCTTTCTATCTAGTCTAAATCTACCCTCTTTCAGTTTAAAATCATTACCCCTCGTCCTATCACAAAAGAACCTAAGAAGCTGGTCCATCTTGCACTATAAAGTATAAAAATACCAGAACAGCAGTACTGAACAGATAAAGAAACTCATTTAGATTATTTTGTATAGGTTTTAATAGGACACTTCAATCATGGAAAACATTGCTAGAAAGTAAAACTTTTTGATCTGTTTGAGTAGCCAGAGACACGGCATTTATGCCTGGAATTACTGAAGATAAGGCAGACACTTTTGTTGTTTTGAAAATGCTCTCTCATAACACCAAATTCATAAACCTGAGAAATATGCTGCTTGGTGACTTTTAACTCCCCTGCTACTGCAGCAGAAAAAGCCTCTTTCAGAAACAGCAATGTTTATTTTCTTATTTATTCCAAGCTGGTATTTGCAGAGACTTTGTAGCCATAACTCTGTATCCCCTTCCTGTGATACTCACCTACATTTGTGATGTAGAGGGGAAGCCAGAAGAGGAAAGTGTAGCTCACCAGCTTTGCAAACAGGAGACAAAGGGAGAACTCCACAACTCCCTGAGAGAACAAAGAAAACAGGGAGTTGGTATCTTGACAGAGCTGTTTGCTTTCACAGACCATTATGAAAATGGTTTCTAGGAAGCATTTAGGCTTTTCTTTTTCCCTGGTGAATTCCCAAGAAGCATTCTCCCCCTGAGAGCACAAGGCTTGCACTCTGAGCAGACTGTGGTATTTTACTGACGTGTTTTCTTTCAATTGTACTGAACTGCCTGAAGAGAGAACACTAAAATGGTACTGAATAACTTGAGCAGAGAACACTGAGATGAACGTGAAGGATTTTATACTGTTTGGGACACCTGCATCACTTATTTCCCTCAAATAAAGTTGTTATATAGCATTATAGCAGGTTTGGAGTGTGTTCCAGAGCAACTGGCATCTTTTTGTGCTCTCTATCTCCTTCTTTCAGATGGGTTAAAGATTTCTCCCTTATTGCTCAGCTCTTTATAAAAAGCCACTAAACCAGACTGACACAGTTCAGACCTGAATGTGGAAAGAGCACATCACAGACTGGGCAATGACCTGTTTAAAGCTCTAACTTGCTCAATCCTCTTTCCTACTGGGCACATCAAAGTGTATTTACTGCACAGAGCTGCAACTAAACTGCCAAATTAACCAATCATCATTCCCTTCAGCATCTGATTATTTATTGCTTGAAACCAGATTTCCTAAATCCCTGGTATGGAGGGTGCAGTTGTCCTGAGGTGCAGCACAGCACTCCACATGCAGCTGAGACCCTTCCCAAAAACAGGCAGGACAAACACCACAGGGTTTGAGAGATCCCCGATGGCAGCAGCAGCAATTTTTCACCCACTACTTCCTCTCTGCCACAGGAAAAACAGTTGAGGACCAAACTGAACACAAGAAGATGATGCAGAAATACAGTGGTTGGGTGCAGGATTTTTTTACTGTACACGTGGTCCAATTCAATTTGCAAATAATCCTAATTCTGCATCTAGGCACAGGTTGAGAGGACAATCAAAAACAACAGGTTCTGACTTAGAAAAAACTTCCTTTCCTTTACCAGCAGTCCAAATCTTTGGGCTGCCTGAAATTTCTCAGACAAGAGGTTTTAAGATTAAAGCTTTTTAAAACAATGCTGAAGAAGGTAAAAAGGGGAGCCACAGAAGAAGTTCTGTCACTGAGTGCCTATGGACTGTTTGCTGCTCCATCCCTAACACCTTCGTGCCATCAGGTTCAGCCAACTTTAGAACAGACTTAAGAATAGAATAAACTATTTCAGCCAGAAGGGACAGCAACTGCCTGACCCCTTCAGGTCTGACAGAAGTGGAAGCACGATGTGAAAAGTCATTATCCAAATGTCCCTTGAACACTGCCAGAGAGGGCAGCAGTTCTCTCTCCACCTTCCCTCCTCAGGAAGCTGCAGGGAGCAATGAGGTGCCCTCTCAGCCTCCTTTCCTCCCAACACACCAAGCCCAAAGTCCTCAGCATTCCAAGATTGTGGTGCAAAGTTAACACCCACTAGAACTTCATGGAAATACAAATGCTGAGGCAAAACTCCGTTCTCAAGAGGAGCAGCAGAGGCACTCACAGGTATCCTCAGGGCCCCGAGGAAGCTGATGGCTGATGTCCCATGCCTTCCTTCCCCAGTGGCCATAGGGCCTGGGCTCAGGGTCACACTGCAGCTCTCACTGTCAGTGAGCAAACGCTGCATCTCTGGATCCTGATTGACAGATGAGAGAGAAAAAAGAACATAGAAACAAAGTATGCATCAAGAAATCAAACTGTTCCAAAATAATTTTTAAAAACAAGTCTCTATTTTATCACAGAAAGTAACAGCTTTTAAAGATGGCTTGGCTTGGATATCCACAGTACACAGAGAGAGCAGAGACTCTATTCAGAATATCAGGTGGCATCTGGTTGTTTCTGTCTGAGTGCATACAGGCTGTAATAAAATCACGTTTCTGTTCTATTGAGGAACAATTTCAAGTTGCAAAACCCCCACATATTAAGAGTGCATTCAATGGAATAAAACAATTTCCAATCTTTTCTCACCCCTCTACATAACTGTGGTCTAATTAAAGCTGACAAGCTACTGAGTTCTACAACACTGTGCAAGACACTTCTACAAGGATACATTTTTAAATAAAATCATGTATTATCTTACTTCTGTACAAATATTAAGCCCATTATTCAGACTCTGAATCATCATCTTGCTCACTGATCTAAATAAAGGCCATCTTTGCAACTGAATTAGGGATACTGACTGCTTTATGTTAAGCAATCACTTATTTGTTTTTCAAATCTGTTCCATTTGAGCATTGCAATCCCCAAATTATGAAAGACTGCAGTTTACCAGCACTGCCTAAGTTGTGAATTCTGAGCTCTTTTCTAGTACTAGGAAGGATTTTATTCCAAGAATTCCCCTGGCTGCTAAGAATACTTGTGGAGCAAGTTACCACTCCACAAGAACAAGCCATCCCAGTGTAGCCAGGCAGGTTTATGTTATTTTTAATCCTCCACCAGACTGAGGCGAACTCTCAGAATAGAACTGGAAATTTACATCTCGCAGTTGTACACAGAAATAAAAGAAATAAAAATTAAGGTATAAATAGATCTCAGTACTTCTTTTCTAGCTTGGAGAAAGGATGGTATGTAGCTGTCCTCACTTTCACCTGCATACTGAGAGGCTTTACCAAACTGTGTCCTTTTCCTAGTTATGTATTCTATACACTGTCTTCTTTCTCCTAATTCTTCAGCAGCTGAACAAAGCCTCAGTGAAGAATTAAGCCTCAAATATATATTTGACTGTAGGCTAGAAAGGATATAACAGCAGGCTGTTCCATTTCCAGTGCTTATTGCAAAGATGAAAACTTTGATTAAGTATTTGCTAAGCTGATGGAAGAAGGGGGGAAAAAAGTGCTGGAAAAATTCAATTCTGCTATTTTACACTCAGTGATTCCAAATAATTTCTGGTTTTAAATAACATAATTTAGGACAGGTCACCAGGGAACCATCTGGACACCTGAGCCCAGACACTGCACTCCTGTAAGTCCAGCATCCCATCTAAAAATCACATCTAAAATTTTGGATGCTGCGTGGCAGCTTCTGAAACTGTGCTGAATGTCTGGGCTCAGGTGATAAAACATTAACTACAAGACAGCAAAAACACCTAGGGACCCTTGACATGGCCCTGCAAACCTAGGTCATGGCCCAGGAGCCACTCCATCATCATAACAAATACTTAGCTTCTGAATTCCTGGAGCAACTTCAAAACTTGAACTGTTTTAACAGCAGCAATTCAAACTATAAGGTATTAAAAAGTTTTAAAAATGAGAGAGAGAGGAGAAATAGAAGGAAAAAGAAGGGTTTAACAAGTGAAGCTCCCCACTGGATTCTAGATGGTGTCTGAGTATCTCCTGCAGAATTTTCCCAGCAAACTCAGCCAGGACTGTCTGAGGCAATGCTGCTCATTTCCCAGACAAGCAGCTCTAAATCTGTTTTAGAAGAGTGGGTACATATTGCAGTAGAGGTGACCAAAGTTCAAATAACTCATTTAAATGCATGCTGGAAACTTTTGTTGATGATTTGGGGTTTTTTTTATGCTGCACACAGCTAAAGGATAAATAAACCCAGCAGTTTGTGCCTGGCAGAGATGATCTTGTACAGCCTTGTCAGTCTCAGGGCATGATTAGGCACATGGCACACTCCTCATCTCTGGGGAGGGATTCATTATCCCCCAATTTTGTGTCATTTTTAAGAGGCCAACCTAACACAAGCAGCAATGAAGGCACTGAGGTATTCAGGTCACGCAGCCAAAAACACACTCTGCTCTCAATCGCTGCAGATCCTGAGTATTTGCTTCCTTTTCACAGTAATTGCAGAGGTCAATGAAAACCCAGCAAAAGCTGCCATTCCAGTGTGCTTGGAGACCAACTCATAAATGCAAAACAGCTGCTGTTTGCAGAGGCTCAAAAGCTGACTGTGAAAATCAGCTCCAAATAACTGCAACACAGCCCCTGTAAAAAGGGGAAGATGTTCAGCTTGGCTCTGACAGGAAAAAGATGTTCTTCTGTCACTGGCAGAAATTCAGGAAGCCCCAAAGAGTGACAAACAAGGGTTTTTAATGATTTTATTTGCTTTTTTATAACCCCTGTTAAGACTCTGTAATTCAAACACAACCCAGCTGGCAGGGTGGACAGAGAAGGGGGGGGATATTCCCAGAATTTCATCAAGTGTCCCCAAGTTCATTGCCCATGTTGTACCCCTGTCCTGCTCCCAAGGGACACCAGAGTGGCAGGGGAGAACATTTTCCTCACCCTTTGCCAGGCAGACCCTTCACAGGGTGTCAGTAGAGGCAGCAGCAGAGTTAAAAATGAAATCTGTTATTACTGATGATTTATGTGTATTTTTAGCTTTGTCATCATGATTTAGAATCATAGATTGGTTTAGGTTGGAAAGAACTTGAAGATCATCCAATTCCAACCCCCACCCACTGTCCCAGGTTTCTCCAAGCCCCATCCAGCCTTGGACACTTCCAGGGATCCAGGGGCAGCCACAGCTTCCCTGGGCCACTTGTTCCAGTGCCTCACCACCCTTTTCCCCCACAAATTTGGAAGAATTTCTTCCATAAATTCCATCTTGCCTAAAGACACCTGCTGATATTCTCACATCTCCCCTTGGTTGTGAAGTAACACTGACAAAAGGGTTCTGGGCTGGAGGCTGCTCTTGGGCAGCTCAAAACAAAAATAATAAACTCACTACAGAGGGGGTTTAAGCTGTATTGAAGTGTTTACTTAGTAAAAATTTCAAAACCTTTTCACCAACACTGATTATTGTACCCTGTGAATGCTCATTATTATTCTATGTGCAAAGGATGAACAGAACAGGAAGTTTCTATTTTCCTGGAAAAGACTGAAAGAAGTTAAAAAAAAAAGTTATCCTCTCAGGATACAATGTGCCAAGTGCCCTGAATACAAACAGTACAAAATTTCAAATGGAAATTTTCAGGTCATGTCCATCACAAGAGAGAACAGATTTTTGCCCACAAAATGGGCAAGTCCAGGATTCATTTTCTAGTGAGAAATAACAGACCTTATGGTAACAAGTTTTAAGCAAGATTTTTGTGAATAATTGCTTATATTTAGAACTCTCCATCTCCACATATAATCTCATAAGCTCAGACAGATTTTGAAAGGAAAAGGGAGAGAAGTGAGATTGCAAGGATGGGACACTATATATAATTTAAATATTTCAAATGGGCTTACTTCAAAGTATTTTGCAGTGCATTATTTTTGCTGGAATTGTGTCAAGATCATAAAAAAGAAAAAGAAAAAAGAGCAATTGAGCAAGCACTGCCATCTCATGCAGCTCAGCCTGCATTATTTATGGCAGGTAATGCTTAGTTCCCTCATCTGAAGTTACATTTGTGTGTGAAGATGGAAGCAGATTCCAGCTTCATAAAAAAGAGGAGCAATCTTTACAAACAGTAAATGTTTCATGGGAGTCTTAAGAAGTCTTCTGTGCTGTTTTACAGCAATATATTATATTTTACCTGAGATTTGCCATTTTCTTTAGCATTCAAGGTTGGCATCTGGATTCTGCAGCGAGAGGCGCCATTCAGGAAGGTTTTAGAAGTCTAAAAAAAAGAAAAGAAACAAACTCTGTATTTTTGCTGCTTGTTCTTTTTCAGGATGACATTAGTGTCAATCACCCCTCTGGAACAAGTTTTTGTGCATTATAACAAACATGAGCAACTTTAATGCTCCCAACAGGAGCATCTTTAATTTGGTGACCATGTGATTTGAGATTTTCAGGTTCTTACACAGTCTATGGCAGTGGACATGAAATGCACTCACAAATTAATCTGAAGCCTTATTTCCCATTGGTTTTGTACAGAAGGAGCTGAATTCAGAGCAGTCATGCCCTTCTTAACATCTTCAGCTGTTTTTTCCTCCACTGAACTTACTGACATTGCAAACTTAAATTTTGCTGTTAAGCAGATGATTCCAGCAGCAACTACAGAAGTTGATTTGTTTTATGAAAACCTTGATTTTTACTTTCTTACCCCTTTAAGACAAAAAGTTCATCCCTTTAGCTTATATTCTATAGCACTGTATTTTTTTTAGCCCATAAATGCACTGTGCTCTTGTGGACAGTGTGATAATGAGGAGTCTGAGAACCTCCAGCAAGAAAAAATGAGACAAAAAAATCCTACATTTTAGGCACCAGATGGACTTGCTTTTTATCCTTACTTATTGACAAGTGCATTCCTGTGTCAGCTCACACCAAAATGCATTCATTGGAGAACACCATTCTGAGATCTTCAGTCTAAAAAGGTTTACCAGGGATATTCAGATTTGTCAGGTGAATTAAATTTACAGCTCTAAAGTAGGTTTGCAGTCAGGTATGGACAACCTATTGCTAAGTCCAAAAGAAGCACTGTGCATTCCTCAGGATGAGATGCTGAAGTGTCTAACACACACTGGGTACCACATTTTAAAAAATCAAAACACAATAAAACAATAAAAAAAACCCCACAAACTGCCCCAAATAACCCCCTCCTCAAGGTCACCACCCCAAACAAAAAAAGAATGCAAATCCTCACTGAACAACCCAGCCCAAAAATCAATCAATGGGCAATTCTTAACAACAACAACAACACAACAAAACAAAAAACAAAAACAAAAAAAATATCAAGAGTAAATATTTCAGGTTTTTTTAGATAATCTGCCCTTCATCAATCAAATCCTCCTGAGAAGGCAAAATACTTTAGAGGATAAACTGTAGTATTTCTGCTGCTCAGTCCAGAGCTGAGGCACAAGCAGTCTTGGGCATGCATTCCTCAAAGTAAACTAACAACACATGAGCTCCCAGGGCCTGAAAAAACAGATTTTTAAGTTTTATCCTACAGAAAATCTGGCTCTTGTCAAAAATGTGATTTACAAGAATCCACGGGGAAGAAAATCCATTACCTAGAGACAAGCCATCTACATTTTTAATCAGCAGCTCAGCAGAGGAAAAATGAATGACTTTTTCATTTGACTGTCAAAAAATAAGATTTACTGTGGTAAGGAGAAAATGTCTAGGGAAAAGGACTAGACTGAGAGGCTGCACATTTAATTCTTAGGCTTCTTCCTCCTTTTCAGGGGATAAAAACTGCAGCCTGGTAATTTTTAAATGCACAAGCACTTTGCAACAGGAGTTTAAGGGAGGGGAGTTTTGTGGGAATGCAAAGTCGAGACAAAGGAAGTTCCTAGAGCACAAAGGCAGGTCTGTAACATGATGTAACTATTGAGAAAAAAAAAAGGTACAGGGAGAAATTATGAGAAGTAATAAAACCAGTTCTAAATCACATTTTCCAAAGGGGAAAAAAGTTAAATCTCCTCTTTAGCTTTCATACAGGAAGTGCAGCAATTCTGAATAAACCCCACTGACTTCTCCCTTGCATTTGTCATAGGTATAGCCCTTCAGAAAGTCAAGATGAAGCCTCCAATGCCAGCATTTAAAAGCACTTTATTGTCCTCGAGCATTTATTTGGAAACAAATTTCAGATGGGTAAATCAGAGCCAAGATGAATTCAGGCAAATGAAGCACAGCCCAGGAAACCAGAGAATAAAGAGAAAGAACCACACACTCCAGGCTCTGTGCCTGACTCTCCATCTGTGGTTTTGGACAACTCAAGGAAATCAGATTACTCACCACTACAAACTCTGTGGAAATATTGGGCTCACGACCACGCTGCAAATAAACAGTACAGCAAATTCATCCAAGACAGTGACATCACACAGAGAGGAACCTGAGCTCTGAATCTTAATATAAACCCTAAGTCCTTCCCTCGTGCTGAGCATTTATTTTAGTGGTGCTTAAATTTAACTAGCCTCATTCTTCCACAAGGAGATTTAGTTTTTAGCATCAGCCAGCAGAGCTGCCTGCACCTCCCCAGGACATCTGGCCAAAATCTGACCTGCTACAGCCTTATGAGTAAAGCAAGTGTGTACGTTTAATGCCTCAAAAAAAAAAAAGATTTCTAACTATTTGCAAAGGCACACAGGGATGTTCAGGTTCTAAATGAAATGACTGAACAACAACAACAAAAAAATGACAGCAAGCATTTTATGTCTGTCAAATTCTACCCCCAGACAAAATATTTTTTCCCTATTTTACTACACAAACCTTCCTTTAATTAGCACTCACATTTCTTCACAGTCAGAAACTGTCATCACCACATCTCCATCTGGACACCATGAACTCTTACCTAATTAATTCCCTTAATTTCTAAGCCCACCTTTCTGTGGTGGGCAGAAGCTGAGAATCCCTTCCACAGGGGTTTAGAATCCTGGCAGACCACTCAGGACTGAAACATTTGAGCAGTTCCAATGACACAAAATCTCAGTCTAAGAAGGGTCCAAGGCAAGTGGAGAAGGTCTGTTATAAAGTCCTCCCAGATGTGAAATGGGAATAGGGAAGGAAGAAGTGATGCCTTTTGCTCTGGAGAGGGAGGTTTCCAGGGAAACAGAAGGTCAAATGCATCCCACACAGGGAGAGGAGCCTGGAGCAGTGACCTTGCTGCTGAACTAGAGAAGACTGAGTCAAACACTCCTCCTTTTCTGCAACTGGGGGAAAACAGCTCCCAAAATACTAAATTGCTGTTTAAAATATCATGGCAAACAGAGATTCCATGTCAGAATTTTCCACATCAGCTCACTGAGACATATGAGCAACATACTGTGCACAGCTCTTTAGTTATGCTTTTCAGTTGAGCATATTTGAAACAAATAAATATTAATTTCCATAAGGCTTAACTGGATATCGGGTAAAAATGCTGATCTGAACTACCTAAAAGCTGAAGAAAAACGGGACTCTAAACAGCAGGCAATGAGAGTCACTGAAAATACTCTCACACTTTATGGAAGTTACTTCTAAGAAACGAAAGAGAAACAAATGAAAAATACAGAGTGTAGTGTGAGCCCACCTTTTCTCACAGGAGTAAACTAAGAATAGGAGTTCCACAGACAACTAAAAGCATTCAGAAGCTTTATCAGAACTGTTTCACATGAAGATTAAAGCAACCATTAACTGGTGAAGAAGAGAGAACACAGCCTTCAGGCCCTATTCAAGAACACTTAAAATGTTAAACTTCATCTATGTGAAAATATTAGGGGGTAAAAAAAAGGGCAACCAACCCTGTACAATCTGTGAGACTGGCACAGAAAAGGCACAGCTCACATGAAACCACATGTACAGACAATTTTCATGTAGGAATCCCTTGGGACTTTCACCAACAACCCTGATTTGCCCTCAGACAGGAGAAACCTCATGGCCTGTTCTACCAATCCTCCCTAATAGTAAAAAAAAAAACCACTTGGAAATGTGCAACCTCATTGCCCAAAGGTTCCTGGGAGCCTGGAGCAAGAACTGCTCCAGAGGAGACAAACAGAGCAGAGTCTCAGGGAACTTGAAACAAGAGCAACTTGTGAGCACAATCCTGAACACAAGTGGGCCAGGAATGACATTCTGCTAGGAGAAACTAAACACAGCTGGTCCTACTAACGCTCTCTTTGTTCCCTTTCCTTGCTTTTTACTTTTCTCCAATTCCATTTGGATTGCCTTCCTCCTCTCGGGTCACAGCTACATGAGGCAAAGAAAGAAACATCTTCTCACACAGAAGCTCAGGATATCCAAGGGATTTCCACCACTGACAGAACTTTCTAAATTATTCAATTCTGAGCATGCAAAATAACCTAGGAAGATGCCCAGGAAGACTAAAGAAAAGTAAGAAAACCCAAGAAAAAAAAAAAAAAGAGATTAACAGTTTTCATTTGGTTTACTGTAAGATCAACTGGTCCAGAAGTTTATTTAAAACAAATGAATTCACCTCTTGATTCACTTGCTTTGAGAGAAAAGAAGCTCCTGGTTCACCAGTGAAACACAGGAGATCAATCATTGCCTCAAGCACAGGATCACTTATAAGAGCCTGGCACAAAGGGGCCACACAGACAATCTGACTCCCAGAACTGTGTTAATAAATGTGTGTATTAGGAGGCAAAAATCAAAAAAAAGAAAATGCATTCACTTACACTGGACGGTGTGCAGGAGCAACTGACATCCTTAGGATCTGAAATAAAATACCACACACAGTTAGTGGTGAACACAAGCCTGAGAAAGAGCTCTTAAAACACTTTCAAATAGTGTAATTTAATGACAATAAACGGACAGTGCAGATGAAAAGTGCTACTTTGGCAGTCCAGCTCATGACAGAATTCCAGTTATATCTGCCAAAATTTACTTCTGGAGACAGGAGTTACAGTAAAACAACCATTCACACCTGAGTCTGCACAGGGAGAGGACAGGGTATTCCTCTTTAATTTCTGATTTAAGGTATTAAAACCTGCTCCATCAGCTGCCTCCTGTATTTCATAGCCCAGAGGATGGATGGTGTGGGTTGAAAGGTAGCACAGAACATGCACTGCAGCCAGGGGGGACCTTCTGCTAAAATACACTAAAATAACTTATCAACACAGGCAGCTATTGACAGGGCAGAGGGCTGACCCTCCAAGTGTCACTCTGCCATGAGAGCTGGGGAGGGGTCTGGGGCACAAATCAGATGAGGAACAGCTGAGGGGGCTCAGCCTGGAGAAAAGGAGGCTCAGGGGTGTTTTATTTCTCTCTATAATTCCCTGACAGGAGGGGGCTCAGGGGGGTCGGGCTCTGCTCCCAGGGAACAGGGACAGGAGGAGAGGGAAGGGCCTCAGGCTGGGCCAGGGGAGGCTCAGCTTGGACAGCAGGAGCAATTTGCCCATGGAAAGGGTTGTTAAGCACTGGAAGGGGCTGCCTAGGGAGGTGATGGAGTCCCTGGGCTGCTCAGGGAGGTGATGGAGCCCCTGTGGAGTTCAAGGAATGCCTGGATGTGGCACTCAGTGCTCTGGGCTGGTGACAAGGTGGGCACCAGTCAAAGCTGGACTTGATGACCTTGGAGGGCTTTTCCAGCCTCAGTGGTTCTGTGATTCTGGATAAGCTCCCTGGGGCACACAGGCTCTTCCCCACCAAGTGTTCAGGGAGGTTCTCCAAGTACAGGCACAGCTTGGGGAATTTGAGCCCTCCATGGTTGTGCCCCACTGATCACTCACGTTCAATAAGGAACAGGAAACAAACAACCCCCATGGCAGCCACGATGAGCCCAGGCACCACAAAGGAGAGGCCCCAGCACGAGGACACCCAGTAAGCAGCAATCAGGGATCCCAAGATAGTCCCCACTGAAGTGTGTGAGTTCCAGACTCCCATGATCAAACCTCTCCTGCATTAAAAAATAAAACAGAACACAAACCCACAAACACTTATTACAAGCATTAATCTCTTGATAAAAGTGTATCAAAATGGATGTTCATCTGTGGTGACTGTGAAATGTATCATATGGCTCTTTAACTGATCATTTATTTATGCTGCAATCTGCATCTGGCAATTTCCAGGCACCTAAATATTAATAAAACTGATGTAAATACTCTGTGCATGACAGAATTCATCCTGCACTTACTGGCATTTAAAACCACCACTAGGGCTTGCCTATGTCTGGACAGTTTCTTTGATTAAAGTATGCAGACACTGTGTAGCATGTGGGCACCAAGTCTGATGCTTCTGGGAATAAAAATCCTCCTGCAAACACATTGCACTGATTATCTGATGCTTGCAGGACATGTCAGACTTGTCATGCAGAAGAAAACAAACTGTGCAGGATATGTGGAGCAAATTCAGTATTTTCTGATCCCACTCTGGACTTGCTGGGCTCTGGAACAAGGTGACACCTATAAAAACTTGGCTAAAACACACACCAGGCTCCTGCCTGCCTGGAAATCCCAGATTAGAGCTGCTGCACATCAGCTCCAGCTGAGCTAAGGCAAACCACAAAAATCCCACTAAAGTCATGACAGCAGGATTGTTTTCTCCTTGTAAGTCATGAGAAAACTGCCTTGCCCTCAGCAGGATTTTACCTGGAGCAGCCTAACTTGAACAAACCTGAATGTTTTCCACAGCCTGAAGACAACATCTAAGAGGTCTGCTCATGCTTCATGGAATTTACAGCAGAATGAAAACAAGGACCAGGTCACTGACATTCAAACCACAGCCCTACTCACCAGCTCACTGCGTGGCCTCCTAAAAGTAAAGGTGGCTGCTTTTACACAAACCAAAATCTGAATAAATGTATTTATTCTGCACAAACTCACTGATTTTTTTTCAGTATGACAGTTACCATTCTCGCATTTCCTAATGGAAAATAAGTTTGAGCCCACATCTTTATAACTATCCTGCAGTTTATAGAAAAAATCAAATACTGAATTTCAGTACATCCTTTTGTGGAACTGATTAACAATAATGCTCTGCATACACAAAGGATGGGACCACAGTAGCATTTTCATATCCTACATCCATCAACCATTATCAGAACCAGTGGGTTTTGCATGCAGCTCTTGCAAAATTTATGGAAAATTACTGTATGGTGAGACAAAATAAACATTGTGAGTGGTACCTGTGCAGGATTAAGAAAGAAACAAAAAACCCAAGCAGATGATTTAGAGAAGGTGATAAAAGAAATGTTAAATCAGTTGCCATAGGTATTTTGTCTTTTAAATTAAATTTTCAAGTTTATGTACATGTGTTAGAAAAACAGACATTACTCAAAGATATTTTTTACAGTTATGCCCTGACAACTGTTTTGAAACAGGAATTTCCACATTAAAATGGCATAATAACAGCCTTTACTAAGAGCAGTTTTGGACTGTTTCTATTTGCAAGAATTATTCTAATACAATTCTGAAATAATTCATCTGAAAAAGAGCTACCACAGAACACTGTTTTAGCATAAGGGAGACAGTTTCAAAACCAAATATAAATTAATCAGATTAACAAAGGAAGTTCCTCTCAAAATTCTACTTAACTGCTTGTTTCATCAAAAAAGCCAAACCACAGAAGCCAAAGAAAGATATCAAAATTGATTATAATATCACAGCCCAGAATGCATTGATCTGTACTTCCAAAACTGTGGATTATGTATCATTTACCTTCCTTTTCCAAACCAGTTGCCAATACATGTAACGACACTCGGCCAGCCAGTGGTTTGCACCAACCCATTAGCTATCTGAAAGTATATAAAAATAATAATAAATAAACATTCCCTGCCATAAATCAGGTTTCTACACAATTCCTGCCAAGTGCTGCACTGGGAAAAGGAAGTCTACACAAATGCTTTGAATTTAGAAATTTAGTGGGGGGTTTTGAAAGCATTTTTCCCCCACACCAGAATAAGTAAGATACAAAATTTTGTTGAGATTCTTCCCTCTACCTACATCTCTATAATTAGTTCATGATTTAAATCTCAGAATACTGTAATTCAGTCACATGCTTACCAAAATGACACTGCTCTGAGCTGAACAGAGAAGTGAATTCCCCACACTCAAGCAGCAGCATAACACTTATCTCAACTTGAGCATATGGCAAAGCATGTTTGCAATCAAATAAAGCAGAAAAAAGACAACTTTAGGGGAGACCAGATAACTTTAAAATGCTTAACAGACACCTGTAAATAAATTGAGAGGAGGAACTTAATTTAATATATTCAGGGTGAAGAAAGAACTATTTCAGCCTCCACATTGCACAGAACTTTAACTCAGCTCCTAGAAAGCTCCCTCTCTACAACTGCACCATAACACAAATATCACAGTGCAAAATCTCACATTTCAATATGCAATAAAACCCAACAAAAACCAATGGGGCTGGTGGTGTGAGACCACCCTTGGAGTTACAGGGCTCACTGACCACATCCCACAGGGCAGGGACAGCTCAACCCCAAAGGAGGCAGCTCCTGCCCTGGAAAACACCTGATGCAAGAGGGTTGGGGCAGTGACAGGGTGACACAGACTAACTGGTGACAAGGTTACAGAAGTGCTGTGCCCAGGTTAGTATCTCTGCATGCCTTGCTCAGTGCCACGCAGTCATGCCAGAGGTGAGTGTGTCACTGCAACAAGACACAGAAAGCAGCAGTGCAAGGGGCAGACCTGTCCAAAACGACCCCAGAGCCAACCCTACCCCGGTCCTGACCCAAATTCCATTTCAGGCCAACGGTAAAAATTCTCGTGGCACCTGATCAGAGCTCTGAAAAACGAATCTCGTTACATAAGCTGCCTGGTCCCAGCCACAGCAGTGTGGGAGACTGCTCATCATTAGCAGTGTGAATAGAATTTTCCTGCAGAGAAAGCCAGGATGTGTCACTCAGGTCCTGGCAGACTGACAGAAGTAAACACGCTTGATTTAAAACTTGCCCACATTTAAGCTTGCAAAGATTTGATCACTGATTTGACACAGAGTGAAACACATTAATTTGCTTTCAAAGATTTCTTACACAAAAAAAACCCCAAACAAATCCAACACCATATTTCAAAAATAAAACCAGCGGGTATCCTCTCTATCACTTCTGCCTGTCATCAACAGCCTATTCCTGCATTTACATCCTCCCACCCAACCACTCATCTCTGTGTGCAAAAACCCCCCAATATTACCCTAAACAGCACCATGGGAACTCTTGAGTGTCTAAATTAACACTGTGCCTACCTGGGCCACGATGTAAAACCACAGATTATGCACATTATAGAAATAACCCAATCCAAACATTGCAGTGAAGAGGCCACTGGCGAGCATCCCCCCTGTCAGGTAGTACCGGATGGGCAGCCGCTCTCCAATGAGTCCACTTGGAACAGGGCAGGAAATAAAGAAAAAAAAACCCTATAATTAAAAATGAGAACACACCCCAAAAGCCTTCACAAATGAAGAATATTTTGTGTTGTTTAATTCTGGTGGAGGAGAAACTCTACAGTTACTGCTGGTTGCTTTCGCAGCAGCACAGGCGCAATTTTGAGCACTTGACAGGGGAAAAAAAAACCCTAACAAAACATTTCAAATTCATTAATTGCTGAATTCTGACATCTGCACAACCATCTTTCAGGGAGATACTCATCTGGAGCACAATCGAGTCATTTACTCACAGAGTCATTTGCCAAATTATGTGTCTCCAGCCATTTGAAGTGAGACTCGTGTCCCTTGCTAATGATTCAATTCATGAAGCTTCTGGCTTTAGTCAATAAGAAGAAGCATCTCCAAGCATCAGCTAAAACTCCACACTTTTAGATGAGTTTGATATCATTTTTAGGAGATGTCTGCTTCATTATTTGACTCTAAATAAAGGCAAGACAGTAATTTTAACCCAAGCAGTGCAATTTGGAGACTGATTATATCTGAGGACACACATTTCAGTGCATATTCCTTTATATTCTTGATGAAAAAAAGACAAGCTAGAAACTTCAAGCTGGAAAATATTTCTGCACAAGGCAGACAAGACGGGTGCAGGTAAAAAGCTTTCTGTGTATCAGAGATGGATATCCCTGGGGCTCAGAATCATGTTGTTTTTTCCCCTCAGCAATCAGTTTCTCACTCTCCATCAGAAACTCTGCAGTAGGAAAGAACAGTATCACACAAAGAAGCCACACAGCCTCATAAATAAACAGTAAAGAGAGAGGGATTTTACCTTAAATACATTCCAACTGCATATGCACACAAAAATGAGTAATCCAATGCTCCCAGTAATTGTTTGTAGTTGCTCTTATCTAAGAGTAATTTTCAAAACAAATTATCAGTTTAAATGTACTAATTACTTCCCAACTATTTTTACATATAACAAGAAAAATGTCAGTGAATGCACACTGACATTTAATTTTCAATAGGCACATTTAGACTGCAGCAAACATTTTCCCAACGTTTTATTTAAAAAAAAAATACTCATCTGCCTCGAACATATTAGGAAAATATTGGCAGGCTCATTCTAAACTCTACCTTATTCAAAACAGCATTTTGGAAGAGAAGAAACATCACTTATTGGCAAGGTGCCCTTTTCTTACAAGGCTTCAGGCAAAAGAAAATCCAAAATCCAATAAGCAGACTTGATTAAAAGTGGTAAGATGACTTGCAAAAGCATGAGGTCCTAACAGTCAAAGTGGCTAAAAAATAAAAATCCATCAGCATAGAGGCTTTTAAGCAATCAGCTTAATATGATGTTTTTTTAATGGTTAAAGCCTTTTACATTTCATTTTCTAACTACTCACAAAGCACAGAGAAGTTTTTCTTAAAAAAACCTCACAGTTCTGCCCTGTAGAGCAAACAACCATAATCACACCTAAATGGGAGCTGCAGACAGGAAGGAGGGAGCAAAGGGGCTCCACCCTGATGGAAACACCAAGTCAGCTCTCAAGGGACCTGAGCTCATACCAAGACAGAGTTTGTGTATTTATTGGCAATAAACTGCCACAATTGCCATTGGCTTTGAGCATGAAGTCACAGATATTAAAGCAGATTGCTTCTTTCAGAGTCACTCCCAGCTTTGTCTGAAAAACAGCCTGAAGTGCCATTCCAAAGGGGCAGCTTGGCAATAATGTCCATGGAAAAAGGAGGACATTTGGGCTAAGATGTCTCCATTAAAAAAGTCAGGTAATGTTTCAGACAAACAAACTCAATCCCCCTTTGGTCCAGGGACAAGAAACACTCCCCAAGTTTGACTGCATCCCACCTGGGGGATTGGATTTTTTCAGCAGACCCTGCAGCAAGAGTCAATACATTGGGTTTTGTCCACAGAAAACCCAGAGCTCAGATCTTTAATCATCTTTGAAGAGAGCACGACTTTTTTTAAATTACTAATTAAAGGCTAATTAGAATGTATAGCTACACAGAATGGGATGGACTGGCACATTGACAGAATGGACTAATGTGTTTCACTGATGTTTCTGGTAGCAATGAAAGTGTCAAGGAAAGACTCAAAGTCTCATTTAAAGTCAAATACGATTAAATTAAAATTTAATTGTTCAGTAGGCAAATATTTTTTTTCTATTCAAGTGAAAGGCCAGGTTCATAAACTATCCAATAAGTTGTCAAGTCTCTCCTGCAATAAAGTCTCCCCTTTTTCTTCATTAAAATGGAGAGAAAAATATTCCTTCAGGAAACACTGAAGAGTTTCAATTTAGATAAGCACCATGTAATTTCACTTAGAAGATTGCTGGACCTTGAATTAAACAAGCAGAAAATGATAATGATTGATTTTATTCTTCATCCTTTTTCCCTTAATAGACATGCTAAAGACAAATCCCATTTTCTGACTGAAAACTGATCTACTGAAACCATCTCATAGCTATAACATGCAAAATAGTATCACTTGTTTAAGTGACTTTAAGCAGCAAAAAATCATAAAGTAAGCCACAACTTCCTGTGGAGAAATCAGTGAGAACATGGAAAACAAGACACCCTTCCATGCATATCCCTCCACCTGAGAAGAAATAGCAAGAAGCAAATAATCTAATTATAAATATCAGCTCATTATTAGGAAAGAAAAACACAAAACCAAAAAAACCAAGCCCTACCAAATGGCTCCCAACCACACTGAGAGGCATTAAATGGCTTTTTGACAGGCTGGATCTGAGCACCATATTCTTTGTAGGAGTCGAGTTCAATTTGACTTGCACACTGCTTGTGCAGCTCTCCCTGAAACAGAAAGGGTATTTGAAAATGGAAAATTCATTTGTAAGTTGGAGATTGATAATTCTCCTACAGCTAGAAATGTAACAGTTCTAGATTTAGATGTACCTGTGTCAAAACTACCAAAATGAGTAAAATTGTTGGCCCTTATTAATTGCTTGGTACTTTGCTGGGTGAAGCCACCATTGCATGAAAGAGTAATGACATGGTTAGGAAAAACATTCTACAGTAATCTGCTGTTTCTGACAGTGAAAAACTTTTATATTCTGCAGTAACATCAAGTACTTTGCCCACTGTTACTCATCAGTTTTATACAATGCAGCACTGGGGGATTTGGTTTGTGTTTGGCAACTTTGAAGATGAATGTAACAAACCCAGAATTAGAGAGTTTGTGTCATCAGCTTCACTGGGAACAGTCACAAGGGTACACACAATGACTGTGATGCTCACTAGTCCTGGGAACACTCCTGGAAATACCAGTGGAATGTTCAACTCATCAGTTACCAGCAACTTTTCTCAACCATAAGAATGTGAACCTCTCATATATCTCTAATTAGATTCATTCACATGAAATACGTGTAGGCACAGCTGTTTCCAGCCCGAAACCCAGCCTTACATGCAATATCCTAGGTGTGGTCTCACTGAAGTTTATCAAGCAAATATCACAGCGTATCAGCTTTTACAGTCTATTATCTTGAAGGCATTTCAAGTTAAACTTTAACCCTGCTTTTCTTAATAGGAAATACTGAAAAAGACAATGATGTCTGTGTGTGAGAGGAGCAGGAGGATGTTTGAACAAGGACAGCACCTCTCTTACCTTCACTATACTGATAGGTTTCCTTGACAGATGGAAGCTGGCATACAGCAGGAAAGTGAGAGAGAAGATGAAAGCTCTATACCTACAATATAAAAGGAAAAAAAAATACTGAAAATTATTTTATTTAGATTTTCTTTTAGCACCAAGTTATACAAAACCATCATGCAAGTCATTGATAATCCTGGAAGAGAGGAAGACAACTTTTTTTGTGTTTTCCAGCAGCCTGAAGAAGCACCCTCCCAGTTATGCTGCTTTCCATCTGATGAGGCTTTGGGAGGGAGCCTGGTGGCACATGGGAACAGGCAGGACAACGTGGCAGCACCCTGAGCCCACAGAGCTGACCTGCCTGGTTTGCAACCCTACTAAATATAAATTCCACATTAAACACCCTGACAGATTCCACACCTCCCTGTCTCATTGGGTTTTGTGGTATTACCAGGACACAAGTGATGGCTCTCTCAACTCTCAGCTGGGATAATTCCTTCTTTTCTTACTGCTTTTAGGATTTTACTTTACTTCTGCCTTCCTCTAACAATAGAAATCAGTAATTACCAGAGATGGGCAATTGGAGTGACACTGGAGCTAATGAACATAATTCAGCAGCTCTGGAATTGGGAAGGAATTTTCCTTTGTGCCTCACTGGGACCCTTGGGTCTTTCTCTATAGTTCAGCTGAATGAAAAGGGCATCTTAACCTCACTGTCACTGCAAGCATTAAACAAAGGCAATAATCTGATTTATTCTATTCCTTCGTGCAGCTTCAGTTGTTTAAGGAGAATATTTTGTTGATTTGTGCTTTTAAAAGTACCCAAAGTGTGTCTACTGTCTCCTTCTAGCCTTGATCTTAAAATTAAGATCTGTAAATGAAAATACATATATACACACAAATACCTGATACAACACTGCATACTAAAGTCCCTGATTTTCAATGAACCTTTTTCAATCATTTTTTGCCTTATGAACGTTCACACATCCAGGATCTTGCTTTATAGTTCTGGCATATCCACAGGGATATTAGGAGTCATCCCATGAGCAGAATTATTCACCCTCATGACTGAAAATATCCTCACAAGGGATAAAGCTGAAATTACTTTGCTCCTGCTGCTCAACTAGAGAAAACACGTGATAAAATTGCTCAGATGGAAAGTGCTTGATCTTTCATTTGTTGTTTTTTTGTTATTCACACACAATTGACTCAGTATTCTATCTCAGAAAGCACAGGAACTGATGCCATAAACCCTCCAGAATAAGCTTTCCTAAAGCAAGGATAATTTGATTTTTGTTTGGTTTTCCTGGGGGGGCTTTGCTGCTTTTTGTTTAATTTTTTTAATATTGCAGTAGCAAGAATAAAAACCATAATTGTACAAGTCTGTATCACACATCAAATTATTGGGGAGAAAATACATTTCTGGCTAAGAAAAGCAAGCTAATCTTGAACACTCCTCTCACCTAGGACCTTGAAAATGCAACTTATCCTTTCAAATACATGCACAGAAAAGAACAAAAGGCTTTATTCTCTAGCACACTTGACTAGTAAGGGTTTGTCTGGGTTTCCCAACAAAGTATCTCAATTTTTAAATGTCAGCAACATTTATTTATTATACAACTGACTGTATATTCTTCCTGTATATACTAAGCAATGAAAAAGCAAAACTGGAGCAAGGCCACAGACACAAATTCACACTGTCCACACCAAGACCTCAAGACTTACCACTGATCTCGTGAGAATGAAGTGATGAAACGAATCCCAGGAGGAAGCTGAGCCATCTACACTACAGCTGCTTCCAGATTCCAGGTGACACAATAATGTACGTGTGACAGCGTTATTTGTTCTTCTGGAAATGTTGCAAAGATCCCTCCACAGCCTTTGGATTTCACAAATCTGGAATATCTGCTGCTGGGAGGATCTCCCTGTAGGTTTGTTTATTTCCTTCTACCTTCAGTCACGACGTGGCAAATTCTTCACTCTGCCTTTGTTTACTGCTGGTCTTCAAATAAGAGAAGCTGGTAAGTAAATAGTCTGGTCGAGTTATTGGGATCTTTTCTAAGCACAACATTTGATCAGCAGTTATCAGTTTCAGAGCCTAACCTTCACATCAAAAATGCAGTGGAGAATTTTAAGCCCATATAAATTGCAGCCTTCTGATTTCTGTAATTTATAATTTATTTTGAGAGCTCAGCATAGTACAAAGCAGTGGAGACACAAAGGAAAGATGCACTCAGAACTTGATCCGAAGCCAGCTTACATCAAAACACTCTGCTTTTGTCCCAGAATGGCTACAAATAGGCAATTCCCCAGCTCACAACGATCTGTTTGAGCACATCAGAAACATTCATGAGCTTGCAATTTGTTCAAAAATGGCTGTAGTGTTTTCAGCCTGGAATGAGAGACTCCTCCAGCTTGAGAGTGGGTGCTGCTGAACAATGCTGCCAGCAAGGCTTGACCAGCACTCCCTCTTCCACCCCATTTCCCTGACCCAGTATCAGAACTGTACAAAGCTCCACATCATCAGAAAACCTTGGAAAAGGAAAAAAAACCAGGTTTTTTCAACACTTGAAAAAACTTTCCCTACACCAGCAGAAGGGAGAAGGCAGGATCACATGTGTCCTCAACATGCAGGGAAGTGGCAGTTTGGTTTAAACTTCATGTAAGTTCCTTCTGTTTGCTCCAAGGTGGGCTGGAGCCTCTTGACAATAAAAAAACCCACACTTTATTCCAGGTACTGCAACAGGAACTGGCTGCACTGTTAGCTGGCAGCAGCTCAGGTGCTGCTGAGTCAGGTAGCCAAAGGAGCTGTAGGCAAAAGGTGTGACCACAACTCAGGTGTGCAAACCCAGGCACCCCAGCAGGATGCCAGGGGACACTCCAGGCTCTGCAGGAAGCCCACAAGACCCTGCCAACCCTGTTTAATGTCAGCACAAGCCACTGTCACACCCCTGACAGGAAGCAGGCAGGATTCAGGATCAGCTCTCCTGGTAAACAACAGGAGCTGAGCCAAAGCAAGAAAGCACAACTGCCAAACCCACACTCAGTGTTCACCTGAGAATTTCAGGGGCTGCCACAGGGCAGGCAAAGGTGTGAAACTCTCTCATCTTCACTGCCTCACTTTACTAGAGAAATCAAACTGCTTGTCCTCAGCCAGGTAAGTGTCAACAAAGAGGATCTGCCATGTCCAAGCAGCCAACTTGAAAGCTTCACCACCTACACTGGCCTTCTCCCCAGAAACAGAGCAACACTACCCCCTCTTTACATAACTGAGTATCCCACCCAAAGATCAAGGCTCTGCTCCTTTATGCTCACACATTTTTGTCATACCTCTATTTTTTCTGCAGTGTCCTGGTTCAGCTTGCCACCTAAAAGTGAATTGACTTGCTAATCTCGTTTGGCACGTTCCACCCCCTCCCTGGCCCTGAATTAGATTGTGCAATTAATCAAACCCCATAATCATTCCCACCCAACACGAGCTTCCTACATCTTCCCTGAGGTTGCAGAGGTTAGGGAAAGTGCAATCCTCCCCCTCCTCCCCTCTCCCAATTCCAGATAAAGATCCCTGCCTCCCTTGTACCAGCCATGGTTCAGGTGCCTGATCCCTCAGAAATCCTTTGCTACATTTCCACCTGATCCAACAGACAATATTAACTCATTCTGTGGCCACAAAACTGCCACTTAGGAGGAATCCAAGGCAGTGGGAGCATGAAGACAAGGACTAAAAGGTGGGATTGCCTTTACAGCCACAGCTGCCTAGTTAGGTAAGATTTCATAATTTCAATTTATGAAAACAACAACTTCTTGTCAGTAATCTATGTTTGGTTGAAACGAGCTGCAGATAGCTCCAAGTGGGAGAAAAAAGGGTAAGGAGAAAAAGAGGTTGGCACAAGTAGCTCACAGCAGGAGTGAATTTTTCCTCCAGCAGTAACAAATCCATTTCAGGGTGATCACAAACCCCATTTCTTCCTCTCTCCAAATACCAAAATTATTTCACCAACCACACCAAGTGAGGTGATAGAAATACCTAGTGGGAAATAAACCTGAGAAGACAGCAAAGAACCAACACCTGAGGTGAAACACTTCCTTAAACAGTTCTTTTAAAATCTAATGGGACAGGGCAATTATCATTATAGCAAAGCAATTGTTTAGCAGGTTACTATTTAACAGCTCTAGTGCAAGCAGGAAAACACTTCACACACCTTAAGAAGGTTTCAGTGCTCAGTGGTCACACCAGGTTGCACATCTGTGCACCTGCTGCACAAATCCTACTCCCAGCACCCCCCAGCAATGTCCCCTGAGGATAAATCCCAGCACAAGTATCCCAGACATTTCCCAGTTAAGGTGACTGGACTATCAGCAGCAGAGAGAACTGCAGCCTAACTTTATTTGACAGGGGTTAATTTCATTTTATGTACTGCAGGCAGAAACACCCGAGTTCCCACTTACTTGTCATCAATTTATTTCTCTCTCCACATACTTCTAAGTTCCTCTGACATTCATGTGCATTTTAATAAACATAAAAATATCCTCTGCATAAACTAAGAAATTTGTGGCAATAAAACTTGTGATAACAGGTTGTAAAGATCACCTTTTATTGTAGATTAAAGCAGATTTTAACAACCAAGCTACACTTCAGAAATCACACTAATAGGCTACAACACATAGCCAGTTATTCACCAATACAATTTTTTATATTTCAGTTTCACTGATGAAGTCCAAGGATAACATCCCATTGAACCACTCAAACTTAATGTTCTTTCATTTTCAGCAACTATTTCTGCCAATAGTGAAACCAACCCTCCACTTCCTCCCTGCTGTACTGCAATGCACAAAGCGACATTCCCCTACTTACTTTGAAACCATATTTACCTTTCAAACTTGCTATTGCTCCTTCTCTGCAGTGGCTGAAGCATACCTTCCTCCCTATTTCGGGAAAACAGTCACTGGTGAGCGGCTTTTTCCCCTGCAAACACGGCAAGCCCGGGATCAGCTGCGCTGGAGAGGCGGAGGGAAGGTCCTGCCAAGTTAATTCTGTGTCTGCAGACAGCAGCAAACCCTCCCCGGGGCGTCCTCAAGGGCTCAAAGCGCCTTCGCACACACGCGGAACAAATGCACACCCTGCTCAGTACCCGGCAGCTCTGCACCTGAGCCAGAACCTGCCGAATTCATCGCCCCGGGGCCTTAAAGAGCCGCGTTCCTTCTGTTTAATACAGGGGAAAAGGATTCAGCGTGGCTAAGCCACAGAGAGCACAGCCCCTGCGAGCACTCGGGGAGCTGGTGCGACCAGCAGGACGGACCAGGGCGGCTCCAGCCATCCCAAAGGTCAAGGGCAGCGGGGCAGGCGGGGGAAGGAGCAGCACCGCCTCTGCCCGGGACCCACAGCCGGGGCAGGTGCCGGGCAGGGCCG
>JAHLSL010000075.1:3524666-3639863 GCA_025920805.1 Petroica traversi | reverse complement strand
AGTGGAATGTGAGAATTACCAAGAGCCTTCCCAATGGGGAAATGAGATTGTCCAAAAGCTGGAGCAGTATGAAAGATACCAGGGGCCTTCCCAATCGGGGAGTGAGGGTGTCCGAGAGCTGGACCAATGCAAATATGAGATATACAAGAAGCCTTCCCAGTGGGAAGACATGGGAGCCCAAGAACTGTTCCCTTGGGAGTATGAGGGACACAAGGAGCCTTCTCAATGGGGAAAGGAGACTGTCAAAGAGCTGGAGCAGCGGGAATATGAGATATACCAGAAGCCTCTCCAGTGGGAAGATATGAGAGTCCAAGAACAGTTCCCTTGGGAGTATAAGAAATACCAGGAGCCTTCCCAATGGAAAAATGAGACTGTACAAGAACTGGACCAGTGGGAATATGAAAGATACCAGGAGCTGTCTCAATGGGGAAATGAGAGAGTCCGAGAACTGGACCAGTGGGACTATGAAAGATACCAGGAGCCTTCCCAATGGGGAAATGAGAATGTTCAAAAGTTCTATGAATGGGAACATGAGAGATACCAGGAGCCTTCCTACTGGGGAGATGTGAGGGTCCACAAACTGTTCCTGTGGGACTATGAGGGACACAAGGAGCCTTCCCAATGGGGAAATGAGAGTGTCCAAAAGCTTAACCAATGGGAATATGAGAGATGCCATGAGCTTTCCAAATGGGAAGGCTCCATTGATCAAGAGCTGTTCAAAAGGGAAGTCAGACAAGACCCAGAGGGGTCCCAAAGGGAACACCGGAGAGACACAGAGGAATTGCAGCATTGGGAAGAAGTCACCATCCACACCATTTGGATCAACCCCAAGTACCCACAGCTCTACCCTGACGCTGCTCCCCAGGACGGGGCCAAGGCAGCAGCTTCTCCTGCCTTGGCTGAACAAGTGAAGGCAGCAGGGGCACAGAGCCAGGGTCCTGCCAAACACAGCCCCTCAGCTCCCCAGATGGGAGCCCAGGCGCCCAGGAAGCAGCCAGCTCCCCCCAAGGAACGTCCCTCCCTCTTCAGGCGGGTGCTACAGTGGCTGTGCTGCTGCCCCTGCCTGAGGGCACAGCCAGACAATTAATGCCCACTGCCCGTGCCAGGCCGGGCACAACTGGACAATCAGTGCCCACTGCCTGCTCCAGGGGATGTCCCAGTGTCACACGACTGCCCTTGATGTCCAGGAGTCAGGGACATCAACTCCTTGTGGGCAGAATGGCCTGGCTGAGCCTTAGGGCTTGATGGGCACCAGTGATGTCCAACCTCAGGGCAGGAGCACAAAGCTTGGGGAGAAGGAGCTCCTGCTCAGAGGGGACACCAAGGATGCAGGAGGGACAGGCCACAAGGACATTTGGCAGAACTTCCCAGATGAGGAAGAAACTCATAAAGCCAACCCAGCAATTGTGCTGAAATGGTATTTCTGGCACGAGGAGATGGCAAACACCAACTCCCAGCCCAGTGACTCCAAAACCTCAGTGAGAAAAAAGGAAACTCTTCAAAAGATGAGACAGCCTGAGCACAGAGAAAGACTAGTTAGCGAAAAAAGCAAGAGAATCTTTAAACCAGTAGAAGAAAAATATCAATATTGAGATAGGAATGCCAAGAGACTAATATGAATTACTGTTATTGAAAATTATATTATTCAATAATAAGATAATAGATTGCATTAATATTTAATATATAAAAAACCGCAACACAATTAGATTTTTAAAATTATAAAACTTGTTATATTACCAATATAAACATTGTGTATTATTTAATATTTATAATTATATAAAGTAAATATTAAGAAATAATATATTTCAAATATTGTAAGATAATCATATATGAAATATATGATATAGAACATTACAGATTACATATTACATTAATGTAATATCTAAATATTTAGATATGATACTATAAAATATAAAAATAATTTTTAAAGAAATAATATATTCATTTAGTAAGAGCCAAATTACTGGTAGCCAATAAAGATGAATGCCTTTGTTTGCTAAAATTTATAATTAATGGAAAGTTTTGATAGTTGCTGTGCTGGTTTTGTGGATTTGCCACCCAGCACCTCTTTCTCTGCAGAGCTGTAAATAAAGGAAATACCTGAACTCTGTGTGGGGATTGGCTTCTTGCACACGGGGTGACAGAATCCATTTTGGGACAAGACCTTTGGTTGGACACGTTAATAAAAGCTGCTGCTTTTCCAGCCGTGCCCACCTGTGCCTGGCCCATCTCGGGGCCAGACGGGCGCAGGCGAAGCAGCAGAGATCTGAAACTCGGCGGCTGCGCGGCCGCTGTGGCCAAGGCAGCCCCACGTCAGCCCCGAGAGCCTCTCTGGGAACAGGGAACAAACCACAGAGGGCATCTCCCCGAGAGCCTCCCCCAGTCCCTGCACCAAGGAGTTTCATCCTGGTGTGTTTGGAATCTCCTGGAGCTGTTGGGACCAGCTGTGTGGTGTTCCCAGTGAACACCCAGCAAGGTGAATTCCCCCACAAGGACAAAGGTGCCTGATTTGGAGGTGTCCCTTGGCTCCCTAAAGAATCATTTGTTGGGGTGTCGTCCTGGCTGGGTGGCCAAGAGCAGCCTCCTGCAATGATAATGCAAAATGTTCTCTTAACAGATGTCCAGAAGTATGGTCACTTTAGGTAAAGAAATGTCACGTCTAGATAAAGTAATTTTGATGCAATAGTCCATGCTGAACTGGCATATGGGAGATGTTATGTGCTTTTCTTTCTCTCCATCGTCTCTAGAAAGTCCATTATTTTAAAGGCTCAGGATGATAAAAATCCCAACTAAGAAACCAGATGGGCTCCCTTCTTCACAATCAGATAAGGGTGCAGCTCAGCTGTGAAGAGGCACATGGTCCTGTGGCTGCCCTTATTTCTGTGATCCTGAGAGGCAGCACTCCAAAACACACCACAACTTCCTCCCTTTCTCCTTTCTCTTCCCGCCATCCTCATGCCCAATCCTGGGATAGATGATTTTAGTTGATATTTATATCTGTTTAGGGATGCACTTAACTTGATTTCCTGTAGGAACACAACATCCATCTACTGGATATGATTACATGGAAGAGTTGAATCTTCCAGGGCAGGAGCACATTTACATTTCATGCTTTCTGTACAAGGTCATTGACTTTTTGAAACAAACCAAAAATCTGAACTTCTAACCAGAGCAATTTCCATGTAAATATCTGCAGTTTGATCTGTGTTGTAAAGCTGTCAGATGTGCAAACTGAATTACTGCCTGATAGGGGGTTAATTAAAATTCTGCTTGCGAAGCCTGTGATTCTGCTTCATTTGTTTGTCCTTCAGTCCTTCCCCAGGGGCTCTCTGGATATTCCCACACCTCCGGTGCATCCAAAACTCCCTGCAGTGTCCTGCACTCACACACAGCCCTGCACACTGACACACTGTGCACTTAGGTCTGAGCAGGGATGAGGAACATTGCTGCTGCTGTCACAAATCATGAACTTCAGCAACTTCGCTCACGGGTGTCCTCCTGCCCTGCTCCACCCAGCACAGCCTTTGACATCCCTTCACCTCAGGATCAGGCTCTCACCTCTGTGGAGTTCCAGCTGATATCCCATTTTCCCTCCTTAACAGGGAGAAGTCTGCGCACCTTCTCCTGCAATTCCTTGGGCACGGCACCTGGACCACCCCACCTATCCCAGGAAAGGAGTACATCACCCACAGCCCTGGGAGAGGCTTGGACACACCATCCCCCTGGGCTGTCACCCCCATCATGCCAAGGGAAATTTCTCCAGGGTGCTGGAGATCAGGCCCAGTGGCTCATCAGTACTGGTTCTGCACAGTCCCCACTGCTCAGAGGATAACTTCTGCCATTCCCCCAGAAATTCTGCCATTCCCCACACAAATCACCAAAAGCTCTGCTTGCTCTGCTCCCATCTCCAGTGGAAGAAGCACCCTTACAGAGCAAGGCCCAGTCCAACACCCCCTAGCAGCAGGCAGAGAATTACTGAACATGCAGCTACTTTGAAATCAAAAACCTGTCCATCAGGAAGTGGCTGGTGGGATACACCAGCTGCAGAAACCTCCTAGAAGCTTCTAGAATCAAATGGAAAGATATAAATAGTAAATTAAAATTACAGAGCAAGGCAGAGCTGCACAAAGTGTACAAGCACTAAATGCCAATGACAGATTTTTCTCTCTTTCTGAAGGTGAATAAAGCTGCTCTGAAACTTTTTTCCTGTGACAATTTTTAAGCAATACCAATTATTACATCTGTCTGGTTTTAATTGGCTCTCTCATACTGTGGGAATTTTGATATGAATATTGATGGGCCTGGAGCCTGAGGTAGAGAGTTGACAGCTATTAGCAGTTTGCTTTTGAAGTAAAACAACCAATCTGGGCCCATTTGGGATGAGATACTGTACTGATATTGCTGAAACAGGACTTGCATTTCCTAGTTCTTCACCGCAGAGCAAGAAATCAATATAAAATTTTTAGTTTAACAGAAAGAAGAAAAACATTTTAACTATTTCCTTTTCTCTACAACTCAGAATTCCAGCATAAATATATGGGAAAGTTTGAAAGTTAGTGATAAAAACGGATGAAGAGAAAGTGGAGATAGGGAAACAAGTAATATGAAATAAATAGAGGTTTTTACTTCTTCTTTGCAATTTTTCTGCTATCAGAAATATCATAGTGAGAAAATTCCCATGCAATCTTTCCTCTCCTATCTTACATTTTGTTTGCAATTTTTTGTCACTGATGTTAGCCCAGTGAGCATTTTTAGATGGATTCTCTTTTCCTATTTTTGCTTTTTTTGATGAAGAATTGTGCTGCATTTCCATTATTACTGGAGCTAGATCAAAACTAACTTAGTCTGCTGGTGTTGTGGGAGGGGTTTTTTAGTCTTTTATAAGAAAATTAAGATAATTAATTTACTTTCTACTTTTATTATAGTCTATTGTAAATTTGAGGAAAATCTGCTCCACATATTTCCAAACTCATTTCCATTTTAATATAAACTCTAAGTCAAGCTGAATTCATTCTTGGACAGTTTAAATCACTTTCTCCCCTGCAGCACAGCTTGTTAGTACATGAGTGACCTCCAGTGGTATTCCTGAAAAAATAAAAAGCCTCCTGTCTGGAATACAATCAAGGAGAGCTGAGAATATCAGGAAACCTCGGAAGTGTTACACTTGCTCCTGAAAACAGGACTTGCTCCTCTTGGAGACCACCAGTGTTGGAGAGTCAAAAAAATGAACTCAACTGTGACTTAAAATTGTGCAAAGAATAGAAATACCTTCTTTGCAGAACTGTGCATACTTCTTGCATCGGTATTAATGCTAGCACAGGGAAAAAGCTTTGAAAAATCAGGGAAAAATCAGGATCAGAAGCTTCACACTTTTATCTCACTTTTCAGAAGAATTTGACTTAAGTGTCTCTCCAAGCTCCTTTGCCTAAAAGTAGTCCCAAACATTTTAAATTTTGATGTTGCTATCCTTTCAAAGGGTATGGAAGGAGCATTATTGTTCAAAAAAATTGCTACTCTTCCTCCTCATCCCTCAGAAACACCAGACCTTATTTAACCATTTAAATCTGAGGTTTTTTTCCCACAAGGGGTCACCAAAGATTAGCTTCACTGCAGGCTATCATAAAAAGAATTTATGTTTTCACTTTTTAAGGTATAAAGAAAACATTCAGATTCTCAAGGCACTACTAAAAGCATGTATGGAAGTTCATAATTTTGTAATGAAATTGATCCGGTGAAAGAAAACTGCAATGGACTAAAGCAACAACTAATTTTAGAAGTTGCATAAAAAAACCAATAAAACAAGAAAGTGGAAAAGGATTTCCTATTTCTTTTGCTTACTGCAAAAACAAGTTTTGGAAGCTTTCAAGGATATTTTCTTCATTTCACCTGTGTTTAGTGATTAGCTACAGAAAAACCACATTAGGAATTCTGTCTCTCCCAAGCACCAGATTGTACAACTAAGAAACCTTGTGTGCTAAGACATCATTTCAGCTCTGATCCTAAAAAGTGTTTAGGGCTGAATCTGTGCTCACATGGGGTCCAGAAAAGCCAAAAGCTTTGTGAATAGAAGAGCTTGTCTTTGCCCTTCTATAGTTAAGACTGAGATCGTTTCCATGGGTTCCTGAGTGTGCTGTCTGTTCCTTCTATTCATATTCTTTCTGTTCAATTGCCTCAAACAGCAGACATGGAGAAGTCTTTATAACTTTAATACAATATTTTGTGACTAAGCATTTGTCCTCACCTGCTTAGCACTGGGTTGTCTGGATTAGAAACCATGACAAAAGGAAACTTAAATCCCCAAACCCTCTTTTAAACATGCTCTGAAGTTTAATTAATTGCTTTCACTGAAGTGGAATTCATTGGAGTGTGTCTGTATTGAGAATAAAAGAGATGCACAGTGGGATTTTGGTTCAAGTGTTTTAGGAATCTGCCTGTTAAGTGTATTGAGCTTGTCAATAGTGTTGTCCATGCACTGTGGGCATCTGGTTAGATGTCAAGATTGGGTGGAGCAGTTAAATCCATCCTCTGTAAAAGACAGACAGACAGACAGACACTTCCCCCAGCCATGTCCTTCTCCCCTCCTGTCACCTGCCTCTTGGGAAATGCACAAACTCATTAAGGATAGGAGCTGGATAGACAATAACAGGATTAGAGTGCCATTAACTGGCTTTCAGTAATATTATTTCTGCAGACCAGAAAGACTGAAAAGCAAGAATAATTATTTCATTGTTATGTTATATGCAGTGGCAGCAGCATAGGAAAGCTGTTAAAGAAATCAGATGACGCTGTTCTTACACATGTTATTTTTCACGACAGACCCACCCTGAATATATATCTGATGCCACCACGTGAAGGGAAAGATGTTACCCGGTCTTTTATATTGGTATTTTAAAGGAAGACACAGATTCTTAAATCAAGCTGGTACTTGCAACACAATCTAGGATTAATGTATAAGAGCATTATGGGAAAAGAAACATATTATCTCTTAAAAGGTAGAGGAAAATTTGTAATGACATTTTATATCACTAATGCTTTAAAAATGGCCAGTCTTTTAAGTGGCTTTGCTGGTTTTCATGTATCATACAGCCCTTTATCAGGCAGACCTTTGTGTCACTGCCCTCCTTGCTGACCACAGAGGACCCTGGCCACCACTTTCCGAGCTCAGAGCAAAATCCTCCCTCACCACACCTGCCTCTCTTGGCTGACAGCAAATGTGTGCTGGGGTAAGATGTGGAAAAGCACCCGAGTCCTCTCAGCACTGCAGTGGCATCCTGCTTCCCCTGATTAACTAAAGGTTGTGGTGGCACTTGGTGTTTTTTATCTTTTTCTGGGACTGCAGTTATAGCCACACAGCTTCCAAGCTTGAGTCTTGCTCATTAAAGAGTTCCTGTCTTTGCCCTGGGACATTTGACTTTCACTGTAAAATCGCAGCACTGTCAGAAAACTGAGAGCTCAAGCAACTCCACCAGGGCTGGAAAGTCAGAATGAATCATTGCAGCTGCACAACTGAGATAACAAAATCTCTACGCCCACAGATAAAGGTGCCTGTCAGACACTTCTCAAACCCAAAGCCAAAATGCTGGATGGGCTCCACTGCATGCCCCAGTGGCTGATGGCATGCAGGGACATGTCACATAGAAGCAGGTAGTGAGGAGTGAAAATGAGAACATTTTTAGGAATATTCTGAGAGAAACATTTTTATTCTTTCCTTTCATTGAAAGAAATGTTTGTACTTTCTGGAGGTATTTGTCTGATAACCAGAAAGGAAAAACAGAAGAAAAACAGACTATGGAAAGACATGTTTGTACATAAAATTTCAGGGCTAAATCCCCTCAATTAAACACAGAGAAGAGCTACAGAAACCTTTCAGGTGTTAATAAATGTTTCACCATTAATAAATTTGGCACAAACCAGCACAAAGCTGTTGTGCTGCAATTGTCATCTTGGGAAGAGTTCAGAGTTAGATTTGCTCACGTCACAGTTCTGTCACCAGTACAGTAACACAGGGTGTCTTTCTTTGTCCCAGAAACAGTAAAGCAATCAGTTAATTTTCCTTCAAAAAGGAATAATTTAGACCCTTTTGCAATATACATAGTTTGAAAATGCTGGATGAGGAGCTGGTGTGATAGCAAATGGACTCCCTTCGTAGAAGAGGTAAATAAAGAGTCAGTGTGGTATTTGCTCTGACAGAACTGATGGAGTGAACAGGAAACAGTGGCTTTAGATACAGCTGGTCCCTTGTTTGGGTAGGAGTTGACTTTTTTTCAGTCCCAGTTTTTCTGTTGTCTGAAAATATCCAAGTGACTGAAAAAAGAAAAAGAAAAAAGGAAATTCTTGCTGGATGTAGTTTGGTCTTAAAAATACAACGTTATTTACTTCAGTGCTTCTTGGAGTGGAATTTATAATCAAGTAGTTTCATCCATATTTATTAAACATTTGTACACTCAGGAAAGGTTAAAAGGTACTTTCCTCATCACCACCAGAAGTGTTATTTCTCACTTGAGAGCCACTTCATAAGTTCATTCTTCTCAGTCACCAAAATAAAAACAAAATTCAGGCACCAATCTCTGAAGTGTTTTTCTGTGCTTTGACAACTTGGAGAGGGCATTTCCCACCCTCTGTGTGTCTTCAGGATGAATCACTGGACTGAACCATAACCTGCCTTTGGCTTCTTTTTGTCAACTGCAAAGGCAGAGATGACCTTTTAATCTTCCATGATAGTATTTCTCCAGTTAAATGCTGCATTTGCTCCATGAGTTAATGTCTTCACTGGTGGGTTGACCATCTGCCATTTGTTCTCCTCTTTCAGTTCTTCACAGAAACACATGCCCAGGGAGGGGATCTGGGAAGGAAATTACCAGCAGGGTCATTGCTGTGACATGAAAGGGGGCTTTGCTATAGAAAAGAGCAGCTCCTGATATTCTGTCACTTCTGAAATGAACTGAAACCAGGCTGGAAGCCAGAGGGGTGAAAGCTGAACTTCTGTCATCACTCCACATTCATACCCAGGCAGCCTGTTCCTGTGCCTCACCCTCCCCCACAGCAAAGAATTTCTTTCTGATATCCAGTCTAAACCTACTCCGTCAGTTTGAAGCCATTCCCTCTTGTCCTGTAACCCCACGGTCCTGTAAAGTTTCTCTCCATCTTTCTTGCAGGTCCCTTCAGGTACTGGAGGACTGCAATTACCCCAAAGCCTTCTCTTTTCCACTTTGAATGGAAGGAGACTGGCTCCAAGTGAAGAGCTTTCCAAATGTGCTGCTTATAGGTGTTACATGGCATTGGCTTTCCAGATTAAAATCATCTCTAAAGACGTAGCTGCCAGTCATGTACAAAGCCACCAGAATAAAATCCTTCTCTTTAGCTCCAGTGCTTTGCTAAAACTGCACGAGATTCCCTTTGGAAGGAGAAAGCTGATGTCATTGTTTTTGGCATGCTGTTACACATGTCTTGCTGCAGTCTCCTTATTAAAAGTGTAATGGAACAACCCAAAAGCTTCCTGATGGAATGAAATCCTCTCACCTTCCGCACCATCTGGGCAAAGTCTCCGCTGTCTCTGCTGGGCAGCCCTGTGAGTGCTCGGGAGAGAGATGCCAAGGAGGAGCCATGGCCCACGATGAGGATGACACCTGGAACACCAGGAAAAGCAAAGAATGGTGGTAAGGGAGCTGCAGCACTGCCACGTTCCCCATCAGCAGGTGGGGATGAGGTGGCTTTGGGGCTTTGCAGACCTTTTTAGCAGAGTGTGTTGTGATGGGCAGAAAATATCTGGTGTGTTGAACATGCCAGCTAGTGAGAGAGAAAGCATTTGCGAGGGAAAGAGAAAAAAGCTTTCCAGGAAAGCATATTATCTTTTGCTGAGCTCCATCCCGATGTAGAAAGACCAAGAAAAGCAAGTGAGTACTCTACTGTCTCAGTTTTATTTCACTTTTTTCATTTCTATCCCATAAATTGCATGTATGTTACTTCAGTGCAGCCCAGGACAAGCACTGAGCCTACCCTAAGCTCTGTGCAGTGGCAAATCATATTAAATGTGCTTCTGTTGGCAAATCTCTGCCAGTTCCTGTTACTTCAAATGTCTGACAGAATATACAAAGACCTGAAACCTTTACCTTTGCTGGGGCAGGCAGTGATGATCTGTTTTATGACCGCAGAACTTCTGCTGACATAGTCTTCATAACTTTCCGATGGCACCAGAGAAGAGAGTGGGAATTTACCCCTGACAATTAAAACACAAATGTATGTTAATCTAGATGAATGCTGGCACACTCTTAGCACCACTGAATGACTACACCAGAGAAAAGGCATTTAGTTAAAAGGTTTATCTTCTGACACACTGTTACCTCTGCTTGCTTGGAGCATTAGCTTCTCTCTGAGTAATTTCCACTAAATCTCATGCCTAAGTCTCAGAGCTCATAAAGCACCAGATGCAGGCAAAACCAGACTTCAATAGAAGTTGTAGCTTACAGTGGAGATTATTTAAAGCAGGGTTTATGCCTAAGAAAATCTTTGAGCAATTCTGCCAGCAAGGACCACTGCCCAGAATTGAGCTGCAGAGCTGCCTGGGTTTCCCAATCCTGTCTGAATTCAGACAAAGTAGAGACACTGATGATCTGAATGCTTGCAAGATTTGGTGCTTCAGCTTTAATCTCCTCAGTAAACCAAGTAAATAAAAATCTACAATAGACAAGGCTTATTTCTGTTGCGGGTCAAATGGAGAGTAAAGACTTTTACTGCTAGAGTTAAAAAAAAAAGGTGTTTCTAGGGATCGCAATGCAACACTCCAACATATCTGAGCACTTCTGCTGAGACCAGACATTCTTCTTTCTTTAAATATCAGGGCTTTTTAGGCACCCCAAATAATTAAGAGCCAGACCTTCACACAGCTATGAATCAGGGCAGCCTCAGAAGTCTAGTGGGGTTTTGGTGTTGGACAATATGCCCCCATTTGCAGTGGGTGAATATGGTAAAACCAGACCCTGGTGTGGTGGTGCAGCCTCCTTTCCTTTTCAGGCCACACCAAGACCTGTGAAATGCTCATTTGGCCTCAGCCTTGATGAGCAGTCCCTTGATGAGCAGATCTCCTCTGTAATTTGGAAATAGGCTGCTCCCAGGCACTGCTGCAGTCCAACGAGCTCAGCAGTAGAGCGAACCTTGCTGATGGATTTTGTTGTGCTGATGCTCAATGTTATATCTGATTTTTACTGATACTCATTGTGGGTGATTCTTTAGGTGGTCTCACTCATTCATAACACCTGGTACTCAAGGATTTTTTAGCCCTGCATGCGATGGGAAGAAACTGGCATTCTATGTGCAAGCTAACAGTTCATCCACCCTGATTTTGCCTGGACTGTGGTGAGCTGTGAGGGGCCTGAACACTGCAGTTGACACTGCCTTTGAGCCTCCTCTCTGAACTTCCCACTGCTGTGCATTTGCATGGTTGCTTTAGAAGCAAGTGATTCTGTACCAAACCCCCCTACAGTCTGTTAGTGAAAACACACCAAAAAGTGCCAAAAAATGAAGGATTTTTTCCTTCCTGCAGTCTCAAATGAAGACACTAGCCTGGCTTAAGGAATGCATTAAGACATGAGATGTTTCCTTTCTCCCTTTCTTGAGCAAGTGGGAAATCCCAGAGAGAGCTGAGTAATTTCCTGGATCTGGCTGTGCACTGCAAACACTGAGCAGCCTGGTTTGTGAGCAAGATGAGGAGCTAGACTGAATTGGAGGCTTATAATTTCCTGTGGTTTACAAGTGCTCAGAAAAGGCATCACCCCTCATCCTGCCAAGTTATGAGGGCTCCAAAAGGTCTTTGCTGAGCACAGTATTAATCTTTGAGCAACTTAAAACGATGCCACAAATATGAATTAAAGTGAAATGCTCTTACCTTGCCTGTCCCCAAAACCTCCTGCTGCTGCCCTACAGACCCTCAGCCGAGGACTGACTGACCTTATCTAATGTCACATTTCTTTGTTACTGAAAATCAGGTTATTCTTCACATTTCTAGTGTGAACCAAAGGTAAAAGCAAAGCTCCTGGCACCTGGAATTAATGCCTGTAATGTCAAGGCAACACCAGAGGAGAGCTGTTGCCATGCACAAGATATTTGTGTGAGTGCACCCATGTGCTGGTGACAGCATATCTTACTTTGATATCTTATTTTGATCTGACTTTGAGCAGAGCCACCCCATCTTTTCAGTGTTTGTAATGATTCGTTACACATAAAAGGACAAGGTGTCTCAGGGAAAAACCCCACAGCTTAATCAGCCAGACACAGAGCAGTTACCTGTAACTTGTCTCTATGTCGTAAGATGCCTCCACCAATTCTGCCACAGTCATGAAGTTAGGGATTGCTCTGCTTGCTTCCCACTTGGTCCAATCAAACAGTCCTGGCTCCACCCTGATTTTGACTTTTTGATTTAATGTAAGCCCTGTAAGAACAAGAAACAGATCTTAAGAGAAAGGCACACTCAGAGTGCTGCATTCAGGCCATACGTTCTGCCTTGTTTGCTGTTGTGCTTTCATTAATGAAAATTAATTGCTTATTGTCAAACAATTGATTAAAGGAAGCCACCATTGTATTCTTGTCTGACTAATGTTAATGGACTGCAAACTATTATGATCATTATTGTTATCATAATAATATTTTTTAAGCTCTCTTGTGATGCTTTGCTAGAAGAAGAAGCCTCAGTAATGTTACAATCTGAATAAACTTCTGGCAGGAAATGTTTTTACCATTTTCATGCAGCATTTTGCTCAGTGTTCCTCAGTGGGGCAGTAAATTGTCCAAATTGTCCTGTATTAGAAATTGAATTCTCTTGTCAAAAGAAACATTATTTTTTCAGTGTTCTCAAGAGAGGTCACTGAGTGGCAGTGAATGCATTCTGATGTAAACATGGTAGTGAACTGTGAACTTGCTGAAAGGGACAGGAGATGAAAAAAGAAAAAAAAGGGAGAGGAAGGGAAAGATGTTCTGCAATATGAAAGATTAAAACAGTTTGGCTGGCAAAAGAAAGCATGGAAGCAGTCTTCCATGATTCACATACAAAGCTCTGGAAACATCTGATATTTGGCTCAAAATAGATTTCTGGAAGTGGTGATTTGATGAAATAATGTTGAATTCACGCAGATGTGAAACACCTCTGTTTCATATAACATTAGATTGCATTTTAACTGTAAGGGAGTGGTGTTAATGTGCTCATATCCCACAGACTGTGCTCACACCAGCAGCTTTGTTGCTGCCTGCATTACCAGCTAGTCACAACCACCCCTGCCTGAAGAAAACCACAAATAACCACAAAGTCGTTCATCTTCTCAATTGCTCATGTCAGAGACGTCACAGAAGTTTGGTGAGGATGTTCCCAGCGTGGCAGAAGCACCTGGCAGGCTTTGCTGCCTTACCCTGCAGTAGGTGCTGAGCTGTCTGCACGCAGCGCAGGGCAGGGGACGAGTACACGCAGCTGACTGTCACCTCCTGGTCCAGCAGAGCTTCCCCTGGATGGCAACAGCAAAGTGTGACAGATGAGAAACGACTACAAAATACCTTCTGCAAAAAAAACAGCTCAGAGCTTTGCAATTTCATCAGCATGGGATACATTGACAGTCCCTTTCTATTCATTTTTTTCTCACTGTCTGCTGATTGAGCCTCATTAGAAAGCTCACTCTGGTGGAAACATCAATTCTAAAATGAGTGTTGGAAAGATAATTACAGAAGATTCGCTCCAAATCTGCAAACAGCAGTCAGGCATTTGGCTGTCTCCATATATCTGAGCCATCAGAGACAAGCATTTGCAGCAGAGCAGCACAGTCACAGTCATGGATCTTGCTCAGGGGGCACAAACAACTTCATCTGGTGAGAGAATTGAGTCGGTCTAACCCACACCAGCCATCCTCCTGCAGCAAAGTGACCACACTCTGCTGACCATGGAGCTGCTTCCTCTGGCCAGCCCCTTCCCTCCTCATTGCCCATTCAGGGACAACTGCATAAGACATTAATCCCTTGCAGCCAAGCAGCAGGGGACAGGCAGCATTCTGGCTTCTTCTTTTGGATTTTCTCTGCAGGAACTGGTCTCAAAGACCACTGTAACCCAGCTGTGTTCTCTATTTTACTATTTAAGAAGATCTTGCAGTGGTTGCCCACGGAGAATTGTGGCCACAGTGAGTGCTGGTAGGAAATTTTTCTGCTGCAAAGCCAGCATGAGCTTTGGCAGGTGGTGACAGCCTGCTTCCCAAACCCTTACATTTGCAGGAGGAAAATGTCCAGCTTACCTATAAGCCTTGACTGGAAAATACCACAGCAAGATAGAGGAGGATCCCATTCAAACTGCTTCAGGCTGTCTTTCCTCCTCGGCAGGGAGGAGGGGAAGTTCAAATCTGCTCTGTAGTATTTTCCTGAAACAAGGCAGGACATTTTTCTGTGGCAGGGAGGCAGCAGCTGTGTTATGCTCATGTTACAGACAGAGTCAGTGTCTCACTGATGAAAACCAGCCAGTGCTATTACCTTAAAGGGGTCACGTTTTAAGGTTACAGCACTGGCTTGGGAAATCATCTGTCCTAACAGAGAATAGCCCCTCTTCTTCAAGCTTGGAAGGAGCAAATGGGAAGGAGGAGAGATAGAACAGGAAATCAGGAGAATTTGGCTTTGTGGGACTCAAGAGAAACAAAAATCTATCTATATTCTTTTACAATTGCCAAAATGACCAAAAAACCTCACCATTTCTACTGAACCAAAATGAAACCAATACATTGATTATGCAGTCAGAAGGTACCATTCTCCTTATCTGGTGTGACTTTCATGCTCTAAACATGGGGAATCTCCAGCATAGCAAGGCAGACTTTCAGGATAAAGCTCTCACTTGTGAATTCCCGCCTTCTTGTTCCCCTCCTTCCTTCTCACACACATTTCCCTGTTTTGGGTCAGTTTTCTTCACTTGAAAACATACCTTTTCTTTTCCTTTTTTTTTATTTTTTATTTTTTGAGATAGAGAGAGAGAGGAAATTCAGATTTTAATTTAGGTCAGTGCTGACATTTCATTTGCACCACAGATTCCCCAGGTTGGACTAGTGACGAAGTGTGACTCTGATCAACAGCCCCGGAGTCTGACTCAGGCACAGAAAGGTGGAGGGGTCTGACAACCACCACCTCGCGTAATTAGAGGTGATGAGTAAGCTCCTATGATTTGTTCATGTGTCAGTGTGACACTTCCATCAGCAGCACAAGGGCTTTGTTTATCTGCAGAGTTTAGAGAGCATAAACACGAAGGACTTTAGGACATTGTGACCTGCTTATGTGCAGGTGAAAGCAGTGCTGTGCCTGACTTGTGCCAGTGTTGACATTTATACGAAGATTTAATCTCTTCTATCAATTACAGGGATTAATTTGGCTTGGTACTGGTTTTTGAAGATCCTCCTTTATCTTACTCACCATCTGGAGTCAGGCACTGCTGAAGCCAAGACTTGCCAAAGACCTGATCCACTCTTTCCCCATGGCGCATCACCAGCACCCCTCTCCTCAGGGCAGCACTCTGAGACAGCTGGGAAAAGGGGTTTCATTAGGGTGGAGGCTATAGCCTGCAGGAAAAGCCTGGATTCCTGGAGAAGAGACAGTGTAATACATGCCTGTCTTTAGGAAGTGATAAGCCTGACTGGTTCTCCATTAAAGGCAAATGAAAGAGAATCATAAAATCATTAAAGTTGGAAAAGACCTTCAGGATCATTGAGTCCAACCTTTGACTGATGGTCAACTAAAACACAGCCCTGAGTGCCACATCCAGTTGTTTCTTGTCACTTCCAAAGGTGTGGACTCCTCCACCTCCCTGGGCAGTCTGTTCAATGTTTGACCATCCTTTCAGTGGAAAAATTCTTCCTGATGTCCAGCCTGAACATCCCCTGGTGTGGCTTAATGCCACCTCCTCTTGTTGTCGAAGGTCACAACCCTGACCCTCTGGGCTGCAAGTTTTAATTCTGGGTTAGCACTAGTGAAAGACAGTGCTGGTAACAGATTGTTTAATCTCAGTGTGGGAAGGAATCATAAATTTACTGTTGATACAAACAAAAAATGGAAAACTAAGTCAGATTGAAATTATAATGCCCTTTTTTATACCAGCACTAACACTAAGCTTCTTCTTTTTTTTTTTTCCTCGTGAAAATACTACTTCTATATTTTCATAACTGTGTGGCCAATCCAACAGAGAAGCCAGACCTCCTACAAGGCCTCTTTTTTTGCTTGAACTGCATGGAATTACAAATAAGTTTGAAGCAGTTTGGGGTTAGTATACAATGCACATTAAATACAAATGAGAAGATAAAGAGAAACCGGTCAAAGGCTTTAAAACTTTCAAACAGCGTTGCTGCTGCAGCACTGAATTAAGCTCTGCATCTTCAGCAACAGAGAAGGGAACTCTTAAGAAGTGGTTTGTGGTTGATTTTCACATTCTGTTAAATATTTGCATTTCTGCTGTGGAATACCAATCAACTGCCACAAGATCAGAGTATAAACTCATGTTTTTTTGGTCTTCCTTTTCTGCTTGAGAGGAACCCAGAGGCCAGGGAAACTCTAGACTGGAGATGTGCTCAGCTGCAAAACACGTTTCTTAGGCCAAGCCTTGGCTCTGCCACAGACCTGACCTGGGTAAGAGAGGCCAAGAGCAGCCATGAGCCGGAGGAAGGACGTGTGACTTATTTAGAAATTTCTAACAGTCATACACTTGGTGTCCTGGGGGCCTCAGGATGGAAGTTCCCTCAAAGTGCCATCAGTTTCTCTGATGTTGACACAAACCAGCCCAGGATTATTGCCCAGCACAGCAGGAGCAGAGGCTGTGGGGCCAGCAAGCCAAAGAGGTTTCTGAGGCATGTCTGTGCTAAAAATGCATCTTGGCATCTCTGACAGGGCCTAAAAGGCAATGCAGGTGCTAATGTGCTGGAGAAAAACATCAGAGTCCTTATTTGTTTTGCTCTTCCTACCAGAAGCCTGGTGGTAAATATGGGGAAAATGGATACCTGGGACAAAAATTTCATCCTACCAGTGCTATTAACCACTCCAGCTAGCTGCTCTGTGCTACATGTCTAAAAATAAAGAAGAAAATGGAACATTTAAATGCGATCTGGGGCCATGGAAACCTCCAAGATGACATCCATAGAATCTGGACATATCAGCCTAATTCTGATATAGTTACTCTGCCTGAAGCCATGTGTAAGTCAGTGGAGGTTGTGCCTGTGTTTCACCTGTCAGACTTATGTCCATACCCACTGAGGCTGTGCTCAGAGAAACCTGAGCCCAGAACTCGTGTGTTGTGCTATTTTGACAGGAAAAAGGAAAAATTCATGAAAGGCAAGCAAAAAAAAAATAGAAGAAAAAAATTTTAAAAAAAAAGATACTTTACAATACAGTATGAGTGGTTATATATATAAAAATGTACACTATAATAAATAAATAATTATGTATAAATGTACAACAACACGTGAAAATATGAGAGAGGAAAAGGAAAATACTAGTAAATTTACTAAATGTTATTAATTAATTGTGTATCTACAAAATCTTGTGGCAAAGAAAAGAAAAAATAATTACCTGAAGAGAAAGTACATTGGTTACACTCCTTGACATACTGAGATTATGGGCTTCCCCATTCAGCTTTACATTGGGTTCCTTTTCAGTTCTGGTAATGGATCTTGAAACTGTCTCAAAAACATATTCCCTGTAGAAAACGCAGAAGCAACGCACACATACACAAACATACAGGAACACATTTCAGTCATGATACTGTTTACAGGATCAGTAAGTCAGAATTCATGTTCCATTTAATAGTTTTTGCACACTTGCAATCCACCTCATCACTCTGCTGTGCATTTAGGATATGCCCCATAAAAATGAGGTTAAAACATTAGGAACTGATGGTGTATATTGGATGTAACCCTGCTGAAGTGGGACCTTTAAAGTGGGAGCAGGAAATACTGCCTGGTGGCCTCCTCCCTTTCTCAGAGACATCAAGATGTGCACCAAAATTTCCCTGCTTAGAAAAATCAGCTCTAATCTACAAATAGCATCAGCTGTGCTGTCAGCTGCAGAATGAAGTGCAGGAAGCCAGACAGGTGCCTTCTGATGCACGGCACATCAGCAAGATAAGGGTGGTGCCAAGGTGGTGGAGCAACCTTTATGTGGTTTCATTTCAAGCTAACTTCACAAGCCCTTGAAATGAGAAAATAAAGAAGAGAGCAGAGAGCCAGGCTGAAGGCTCAGTCTGCCCTGGCAGAATGTGCTCTTTCAAAATTCATTAGGGTGTTCAGGTTGTTCAGGAGCAAACAGGGGTCATCCCTTGAGCAGCTGAACTTATGAACTCTGGGTGTCTGAAGGTGTGTGTCCTATCACTTGGTGACTTGGAGTGGCCACCTGAAACAGAGGCTAGACAAGATTAAGATAAAAGTGGGTATTTATAGAAGGCCTTCAATAGGTACACCTTGAGTAGCCAAAAGCCTCCAAGGGGCTACACCCAAGATGGATGATGGTCATGAGCTTTTCATACGGTTATAAGTTTGGTCCATTTACATATCAGGGGTTAATCCTCCAATTACAGTTTTAGGTAAAGAAGTAATTTACTCCAAGCTTGCTCCTCCCCCAACTCACTTTATACTTTTTGTGAGATAATAAGGTGCCCTTGAGTTTCAGGCCTAGAGAGGAATTGTTTTGCCTGAATAAAATGGGAGAACAGCAGCTGACAGGCTATGGAGTTTTAGAATTGTACACTAAAGCAGTACAGGATCTGAAAAATATGAAAGCTAAATCCTGAGGCATCACTTTTTCTCTCAGAAGATGTCCCGGCATCCCACCCAGACCCTCAGGATTCCCCCTCTGCCCACAGGTCCCAGTAAGGAGGAGCTGCCACATCTCCTGAGCAGGAAAAGTGGCTGATGGAAAGCAACAGCCATGAAACCCTCATTACCTGTGCTTGACCCACGTGTCAGACTCATGGGCTTTCTCAGTGTAGTTCTCGGGGAGGAAGCCCCTACAGCCGGTGCGGTGCGAGGTGCCGATCACCCAGCCCTCGCTCGCCTCACTCTGCTGCGTCGGGTCCACGTAGATCAGGTCCCCAGCATTGATCATCAGCTCATCAATGTTCTGGGGCTTGTACTGGAAAAGGGCCCTCAGCCTCTGGGGGAACACACAGCAGGGTCAGGATGTCCCCTGTGCTGCAGCAGCTCAGAGGATGGTTGTTCGCTCTCCTGGACACAGAACCAGTTCTGTTTTCCACTCTGCAAACTGCTCTTTAGTGGCACTTGGGCAGAGGGAAACAAAGACACTGCCACACTTAAAATATGTGTGAAAAGAGGCTCTTGGTTTTCACAAAAATGCCTTTCCCCCCTGTAACTGGTACAGATTTATTTGAAAGCTAGCATAGATCTGACCTGTTTTTCTGATTGCTTGCAGCTCTGAGTGTGACTGAAATCCAATATGAGACTTGTGACAAAGCAATTTACTGATCTGACAAGAAGCTGTTGATCATTCCATAATTTAAGTTTAGAAGTGAGAACTGAAAGAATGTTGACTGGTTTTAACTAAGAGTCTGCTAAGCAGAAAATCATCAGCGAGAACTGACGCCTGCTCACTGCTGCAGTTTTCATCATGGCAGGAACAATCAAGAAAACTAATTTTGCTGAAGGGAATTTTGCTGCAAAACTGTAAACTGACAAAAATCCTAGCAGATATTAAAGGACCGTGATTTCCTGTCTCTTATTTTTTCATGTCACAGTGAGATTAGATTTTTTTTTCCACTGGGGTTTGGAGTTAGAATTTGAGACACACAGGTCAAGCCACCTACCATAATAAAGGTATTATCTACTGATTCAGGAGTGCAGTTTTTCAGCCCAAAATGGCACTGTAAACAACCATGCTCTTTGAAACACCGTGCTGAGCAGACAGAGAATTTCTTGAGGATGGAAAAGGCAAGACAACTGTAGAAAACAAAATTAACTGCTCAGGAAATGAAATAAATCTGCTTCCAGTACCTGGTAATGCACAAAACGCATATCCCGTGAATAGAGAGCAGCCACCCACTGGCAGGGCTCCCCTGGGTTGATGCATTTGGCCAATTGCTCCAAGGTCTTCTGATGGTGAGGATAAAACCTGTGGGCCAAGGTAAGGTGGAACTGCTTCAAGGAGGGCTTCACGTGGCAGTCTAGGGATGAAACGATCACATCACAACAGAGTAACAAAGGTCATTTAAAGCTCCTCTTGTTTTATCCTACACACTTTGCTTGATGCAGGAAATATCATAGTAACTAGTGGTAGAGTAGATCTACTGAATAATGATTTTGAAGGGTGTTATGGTTTTAATCATGACAAAATAATCTGTAAATGTGGACTGGATTCACTTCCTGGCTTAATCTGTGAGTAAAAAAAAACCATGATCATGGTTTGATTTTGTCTCCCAGCCTGGTAAGTATTGAACTCATTTCTCCCAGACAAAGCTGTGGTTGGGCTGTGTCCCTTCAGTGTCCACTGGTGATGCAGTTTCCCTTGGAAAGGGTATTAGGCCCGATTCCCAGGGATGCAGCCAGGCCATCAGGGGCTGAAGATCTGGGGAGTTTTATGTTCCTGCCATCTCGGGTATCCTGGTCAATCACCTGTGAAGTTGCACACAGGATCATTTCAGCTTCTAGACAAAAGTGCTGTGTCTTCGAAGACACAACATGCTCCTAAAGCATGCTCCTGTGGCCACTCTGCTTCCTGATCTGTAGGAGAAAAGGGTACTTGGTGGCAGGAGAATATCAGCTAAGCTCACTTGGAGACACAGAATGTTTTCAGTACTGTGGCTACACATTTGTGCTACAACCCACCCGTTTTCCCTCTGGTGTTGGTCCTACCTGCCAGGGCTGAAGCCTCTGATGAGAAGGCCACAGCAAACTCTTTGAGGATGTTTGCTTGGCTGTCATCGATGAAGAAGCCAAGGTAGCTGGGAGATGCATGTAGTGTTAGGGAAATGGATGGTGGGAAACTCTGGGAAAAGCTGTCACCGACTCGCTTTAAGACGTCGTACAACAATTCCACTTTCTGGTCTTCACACTGGAAGAAAACAGAGGAGGAGCAGGCTTTACCCACTGGCTCACAGTGTTGTAGCCTCTGTCATACAGCACTGCCACAGTGGGGCTATAAACTTCCCGAGGAACACAAAATACTAGGAATTGTCCTGAAATTCCTGGCATTAAACCCAGCAGAATTTGGCAGTTGGATCAGCACAGTGACCTGGTTCTACAACAGGAGCCTTCAACTTAAGGTGTATCTAGCCGGGGTAGGAAAAAGCCAAAGTATTTTACAGTCTCACAGGTATGCAGTAACCAGTCTAAAATGAGACAGGATCATGATTCCCTCTTCAATTCTAAGTAAGAATTCGTGTTATTGTTATCCTACAGTTCTTTGCTGAGATGTGCAAGGTGAGGGGTTGCAATGCAGTTGTCCCTTCCAGACAGGCTTTTAAACTTGATGCCTTCCAAGAGCATGGCATTCATTATTAATTGATGATTTTGTTCTGTATAATTGTGTTTAATGGCCACAGAGCACCATTCAGTATTTTGCAACAATAATAAATAATAATCTTATTTTCTCTGTTTCTACTTTTAGGCATGTTTGTGATAATCTACCCTTGAGGGGACGGAAGCACTCAATGGTTTAACATAAAAGTATGATGAGCAAAGTAATTGTTGTCCAGCTGCTCTAGCCCAAGCCTGTTTCAGCACATCAGCACATACAGCTGATGTTCATGTGTTGCACCATCAGCATGCTAAAAGTGGATTCCAGGTGTCTCCAGAGTTTATTCAGACCAGTGACTCTCGGCTGGACTTCACAAAAGATTTCACAAAACCGTCAGCTTTAACAGAAAAGGTAAAATCTGGGTCAGACCACCATAGCTGTGACCTGCTGATGGGGCTCTATGGGGAAGGCAGAGCTCTCCCTGAGATTCTCACAGTCTTGGTACCAAAGTTGTCTGCAAGCCGTGATAACAATGTCCCTGTCCCTGCTGCACAGCTGGCTGGTGATTTATCATCCTAAATCCATGCAGCAATGGACACGTGGGAGCCTGGCAGCAGCTGGGCTGGGCAGGGCTGCTCCAGATGGATCAGCTACCCCAAGACATCCCACTCAAACACTGAGCATCACTCAAACACCGAGTGATGCCTTTTTCCTGGTGTTAGGAAAATGAAGCTAGACACAGTTAGAGGGTTACCTCAGTATTTTAATCAGGATCCTGTTTGATGCATCCACTTCACCCAGGTGACAGGGTCACAATGCACACACCCCGTCAATCACGTACACAAGTTATAGACCTTACACATCAGCATATCTAACAAGGGAGCCCAATAATGGGGCTGGGGTGGGCTCACCTCTAATTTACAGAGTCTGTCCTGCTTGGAGACCTTGGCTTCCTAAGATAATAGAATGTTTGGTCTCGTGGCTCTGCAGTTTTGGGGTACTCAGTCTCAGGGCCTGCAGAACACTTACAGAACACTGAGCACCAGACTGAGTGAAGGGTTACAAGTGTGCATGCTAACACTTGTGGATACATAGAAATGTGTAAAAGGTACAGAAAAGAAAAGGAAAAAGTCATTCCGGCATCATGAGCATCACTCAAACATTGAGCATCACTCAGACATAGAGCATCACTCAAACCTTGAGTGTCACTCAGACATTGAGCATCACTCAAACACTGATCAACGTTCCTGGACCTGAGTGGTGTCATTTGATCACCAGCAAGTTCTGGTGTCAGACAACAGCATGTGGCCCAGTTTCACCAAACATCACCCAGCTGAAACCCGACCCTTGCCCTGTCCCTGCCTCACCGTGAAGAAGTCGCAGAGGGTGACGTGCGGGAAAACCTCGTGCGCTCTGTTCTTCCCACACTGGCGTTTGCTCTCCTTCCAGAAGTCCTGCAGGCGGCTCTGCAGGCGGCCCGTGGGGCACAAGTACAGAGCATATTCCTGAGGGATGGGGTCATCCAGGGAGGGGTCGTTGCAGTGGGAATGCAGCCTGAAATCGAGAGCAAAACAGCGAGAGTGAGTGTGTGCACCACTGGCTCTTGTTTCCTGTGGCTGGAGGTCTCTATAGCAGAGATCAGGAAAAGGAAACACAATTTTATTTTCTTACAAGTGGAAAGCTGAAGTAAAAGCTCGTTTTTCTCTCTGCAGCACTAAGTAATGGAAATTATTTTTCTGCTTATTTTTTGAGTGCTTTGTATTTTATTATGTGCCCTCACTTCTATAAGTGTCTGAAAATTAGAGAAAACAAAAAAATACTTTTTTAGGGGTTTGGAGGGATTTTTTTTCCCCTTTTCATGATTGGAACAGAGGACTGGAGGAGGAAACGGCAATGGGTGGAACATGTTGAAGAGTGACAAAATTAAAACTATCCAAAGAGTAAAAAAATACCCCAAAAGAGCCTTTTTGTTCAGCCCTAAGAAAAGCAAGCAAGACAAATCAGAAATGCACAAGGAAAGGTCAGAAATTCATATGCCATGTGATGGTATTGCTCACCATGTCTTTTATATGCTGTGTGTTTGTCTTTGCATGTGTTGGATTGGGAGTGTTTGGAAAGTATGGTAGCATGTCAGAAAAAAATTATTTGGAAAGAGCATGACATTCTCAAATATCTCCTCTGGCTTTTCATAAAAGAAAATAGAAGAAAAAGTAAAAAAGCAACTGAACCAAGGAGAAAAATAATAAAAAAAAGCAAAACAAAACCCAAAAGAAATTGCAAGAAAAGACTGGATTTAATGTGAAGGTGAATTAAAGTAAAAAATAAAAATCAATTATCAGCACATGAATAACATATAAACATTCTGTGAGAGTCATTGTAGAGAGAAGAAAACTATGGGGTTCAAAACTGACAAATTATTTCAATTGTAATGATACCTGCCTCTGACCATCAGCCTTTCACCTTACTTTGTGATGAGCCTGTTTCCCTTCAGCTGTTATTTCTGCACGTGTTTGTGAGTAGTCATGTGTTTACAGAATTTTTCCCTGTTTCCTTGTTCCTTTCCCTCAGGAGGATTTTCTGACCTGAGCATCTGGTCCTGTTAACTGACTCATTGGTAAAAGTAGCTGCTCCTTTTTAATTTACCTTGGACCTTCTGCAAGTAAACTTGTTTCCCAGAATAAGTACAAATACAAATATTTCTCTCTCTGAGTGAAATAAATGGAAAAAAAAAATCTCAAATACAGGTTTTTTTTTTTAGAGCATCTAACTTCAAATTCAGTGCCAGGATGAGCACATCAACAAAGATTTTTAGGCAGGTTTAATGTGAAGACACACCTTTGAAATCATGGGTACTTACCATTTTGCTGCATCTTCTATTGTCTTTTGTCCAGTAGCAACCAAGGCTTTTTGCCTAGGAAAAGCACAAAATTGGTTCCTCAGAATGTCAGAAAGAGAACACTTATAAAGTAAAGGTGTTTAGTGACTGTAATCACCAAGTCTGTTTTCCAGCACAGGCAGGACCTTTAGCAAGAAGGTTTTTCCTGGCAAATGTTAACGTTCTTGAAGCCTTCCCGATAGTTTTTTTCCCTCACTGCAAGTCTTTAATTATTTGAAGATTGTTAACCTGTGTTCCCCATAAGATGCCTTCCTTTGTGTTCTGGAGGTGTTTCCTTAGCAGCCCTACTGACCATATGGATTTCCTTGTGGTTGGATAAACCATCCATCTGTGCACTGTAATAACAGAGTTCTCTTGGTTCATAGGAAAATGTTCTGATTCAAGATTCATACATTAAAACCAAGCAAAACATGCTTATATTGGGGTTTGAAATCTGGATTGACGTTCTCTCACAGTCAGCAGGGAGCCAGATCTAAACCAGCAGCTCGGTCCAAGATGGGGGACAAAATCTCTCGTTTCTCTCTGTTAATGCACCTTTCATCCTGCGGGGTGGGATTTGATTCACATTTCCTTTTCTAACCAGAGCTTTCTAAATGCCAGCTATGTGTTTCACATGAGCAAATCTTTGTACCTGAACACTGGGTGGTGGGGGAAGGATTCCAGTGTTTAAGCAGCAGCTACACCCATGAGCCCCATTTCCAGTGCTGAAATAAACCTACAAACTTCTCAGAAGAAACTGAAGGGGACGTAGAGACAGAGGACACTGGAAAAAAACTACTGAATTTCTTAGAATCTGCTGATGTCTTCTCTTTTGAGGACACCCTTTTTGGCCACTGGTTCCTGAGGGCATTGAGTTGTGATGTCTCCTCCCATTTTTGTTCTTCATCCATTCTCGTGACACCCGAACACACATGAGCAGTGAGTGCATTGAGCTGGACTCAGGTTCATCCTTATGTTCCCTCCTATTATTCTGTCTTCTCTTCAGTGCAAAAACTACACTTGGCATCATTAAAAACACTTACATGCAACTATGCCTGGCTCTTCAGTGGGTTCAGCAGGGATAAGACAAACGTGAGCTCAATCTTTACCTTCTACCTTTCTTCTCTGTAAAATAAATCAACTCCCGTGATCAGATCGATGCACAGCCACGAGGTCTGAAGGCAGCCCATGCCCTCTGTGACTGAATACAGCACATTTCCTTCCTGTGCCTCTGCTGAGCCCTTCTTCTCCATCACAGCAATCCCAAACACTGTGTTTCTGCCCCTCTCACTCATCCCTTTCTGTTGTACATTGTGGAAGTGTGAGTGGTGATGATGCCAGGCTTCATTGATGACTTAGGATTTTAGCTTTTCTGTTTTTCATATATTTTTAAACCTGTAATTCTTTGGTGTAAAACTCTAAACTCCATATACAGTGTTGGCTACTGCTTTCCCATTTTAATCAGACAACACAATTCCTCTCCAGGCCTGGGAATCAAGGATACCTGACTGTCTCAGGCCCCAAGAAATGTAAACAGAAGTTAATTGGGGTGGAACAAACTTGGGGTAAATAACTTCATTATCTGGAGCTGTAATTGGAAGATTAACCCCCAATATGCAAATGGACCAAACTTATAAAAGTGTGAAAACCCCTGGCCCATTGTCCATTTTTGGGTAAGGTAGCCCTGGGTGGGGCTTCATCTGCCATAAATCTACCTGGAAGCCATTCAATACATATAACCATTTTTTATTCCCTTAATTTGTCTAGCCTCTTTTTATTAAATAGCCCTGGAAAGGCATCTCTGTAACCCCTCATTGCACCTCCAAGTGAGAGTTTTACCACTTCATGCCACGCTGCTCCTTCCACCCGAGGACAAGCTCTGTGCAAACAGCTTTGAAGCCAAAACAGGGTTTGGCTCCAGCTTTTCTTTACCACGGGGCCTTCAAAATTAAATGTAATAAGGCAAGGGAGACCTGAGGCCATGGACTCCATCCTGCTCAGTCCCATCTTGTTGTTCTCCTGTTCTCCTCTCCATACCTGTCCCCACATGTTGCAGGATGATTCCCAGCAAAGTTTATAGAGCCCTAATGCACTTAGGTGCATTAGGCTGTGACAAATCCTCCACTTCCAAGATGAGAAATGAAAACTGATTAAAAATAAAGAAAAGAATAAATTCTACGTATATCAACTTCTCTCAGATAGAGAGTAGGAATAAACCATTGAAAATCTCTAATGAAAGTAGATTAAAAACAAATCTACAGTGATAATAAGCTGGCTTTTCCCTAAAACAGAAATTCCCTAAAACAGTTTCTTGTGCAAATCTGTTGATCTTATGCCAGACTTGATCCTCACATATTTGAGTTTTGTTCACTGGGGAAATGTTGCTTTGGCCTGTTGGTTCTGCATGACGAAAGACTTTGTAATATTCCACCCCACCTCATATTTGTCAGACCAGGACATCTCAAAAGAAACTTTTCAGTACTTTCATTCATGGTTTAATTGAAGGGTAACAGAGACAGCTAAAAGGTTTTTTAAAAATGGAATCAAAATTTTCAAGGTCTTAAGGTCAATAATGGAAAATATTTTTTAATTGCTTTTTGACATTTTGTTATTTTGTGTCAATTTGCACAGTATTTCTGCTGTTACTGAGATGACTTTTTGCTTCCCAGTTCAAAATCAAGAAGCAGCAGCAGAAAGTGTTTTGAAGGGCATTAGAAAAACAACATATAGAGCAGAAAAAAAAATTTTAAAAGTAGCCACTACTTTGGGCTGACCAAACTTACAGTATTACTAGAGAAAGATGAGCCATGTTTTCAGCCCAAAGCTAAAATCCCACTGTGCATCACTGGGAACAAGGGACTCACAATTCCCTTGTGAGTTGTGCTCATTGTGTCTGACCTTGATTGCTACCACAGCTGCTCCCAAAAAATGTCACAGCTCTTACAAATGGAGCCTCTTTGCAGTCAAAAGGTAGAGAGATATTGCTCTTCTTTCAAAAATATTTTTAGGAGGGTTTCTTTGATATTTAAATAATAAGATTTATTTTTTGAACAGTTTGACCCAAAAATGTCCATAGTTGCCATTCAGAAATTGGAAAATTATCCCCAAAACTTGCCTGTCCAACAGGAGAGGTGTTTGGGGGAGGAGTGACCAGCACTTTTCTTTTTGCATTAACTTGTTTACCTGCCACCAGTTACTCCCTCTTCCATTGCAGTTGCCAAGAATATTGCCCCATTCTTTATGCTGACATTTTCTAGGCAGGACATGATTTTTGGAACAAGATCCTGATTCAATATTGGAAGAAAAACTGACAGACTTAGGGGGCATCTTGTTAAGGAAAACTTTCAAAACAGTTTCCAGTGACACCATCCAGCATGAGATTTTTGTCAGGCCTGAAAAAAACTTTGGCTGGAAAATATATCCATGTTTAATATCATTATAATAAGGGTGACAAGCAGAAAAAAAATGAAAGAGGAGGCATCCCAAGAGCAAACTATGGTCAGCTTCTCAGCTCATTGTGAAACCTGTCAAACTTAGGATGTGGAAGGGCATGCAGCTTTAGAGTCACACAGTATTTTTAAAAAATTTGACACTGAGCAGGTTGGTTTTGCTCTATGGGCAATACACACTGCTCTGTATGAAATTCAAAGCAAGACAGGTCTGATCGAAAAAACCGAGCTGCCTTTATGGGGATTTTCTGGCAAACACCTCATATCTTAAATAAATCTCCCTGTGCCAAGGCAGCTGAGCGCTCTACTCACGCGATATGGGCTGGGAATCCTTTGGCCAGGAGAGGCTCGAGGAGGGCAGAGGAGCTCCTGGCCCGCTGCTTGTTGGCCACCTTTGCGTACAGCTGTGCCTCAGCCACCGCCATCTCCTGCGTGTCCTCCCCTCCCCGTGTGCTGACAGAAACCAGGGGGTGGGAGGAGGGTACAAGGGAGGGAGTCAGAAAATGAAAGAGAGAGAGAGAGGGGCAGATAAAATAAAATAAGAAAAAAACCAACCAAACAAAAAAAACCCCACCAAACCTCACAGCCCTTGTGATCTTTTCTGACAAAAGCTGACATCCTGTTTTCATAGAATCTGTGCCGCTGAATTTTTGTCTTAGGGCAGCTGAAAAAGCAAAAGGTTTTCTTATCCACCCTGACAGAACAAAATGAGAAGCCCAGAGGCAACCACCACAGTCAGAGTGGGCTTGCTGAAGGGGGCCGAGGTGGAATCTTACAGCTTCTGACTTTAAACTGCCTCCTGAAAGCCAAGAAATCCACCTGAGCTGCAACTGCACCAGTGGGGAACAAGTGGGGCTGTCCTGCAACATGTAGGAAGTTAGTCTGGAGGCCAAAATTTTCCTTTTGTCAGTTTTCATGTCCTACTGCCCATATCATATGTGGCTCCTGCTTTGGTTTTCCCAGCCAAAGGCAATGAGCAACCCCGCTGAGGAAGATTTAACCCAATTTTCCATCTAGACATCACACTCTGAGGCTGAGCTTGGAGGACCTCAGGGTGGAAGCAGGGAGAAGAACTTGTCCTTTCCAGTGGTGCCAGTCCCACTGTGCAAGCTGCCCTGGCTGGTACCCAGCCTTCCCAGCATACCAGAGTGGGTGAATTGGTTGGACACAGTTTTTCCTCTCCTCACTGCAGGTATCAGGGTTCCCTCTGGAGGACAGGACACCTCACCCTGTGAACTGAAAGGATCACCTGAGCTGCTGGTCTTATGAAATAAGGCCTCACATTTTCCCTTCTTTGGCTGAAGTTCCCCCTTGGGACCCCTGGCCAGCTTGAGCTGGTTATCCAGCCATTTGGAGAACCACCAGAACAATCTGAAACCTGGTGGAGAGAGTGTCCCCATTTCCAGGGAAGGCTGCTGCTGCTGAAGGATTCTTGATGTCACGGCTTAAGTTAACAGAATCATGATGTGGTGTCCTCTCCTTTGGAAATGTCAGTTTCCATCATGCTCTGCAAAGGGACTGAAGCTTCTCTCATCCCAGCCATCTTCCAGGGACCTGGGTTTCATCATGGAAAAATCTTTCTTCCCTGGCCTCTCAGAAGCCTCATTTCACTTACACCTGTGTATCTTTTTGCATCAACCTTCCTTCTCCTTCTTCCCTCTACCCTTCCCTCTGTCAGGAATCTCTCTTCTCAGTGAAAACAACCCAGCCAAACTATAAACTCTTGAGCATTCCTTGCAGCTGAAGGTACATTTCCATCTCCTAAATCCCCGAGTACAACTGAGTTGATACCTCAGCAACCTGAGACGCTGCCTTTACAAAAACCCCGTGGAGGCACACACTGAAGGCTAAACCAAGGGAAGGAGCAGCAAGGTGGCTCTGTGAGCTTTGTTTGCTGCAGAGATGGAGCCCTGGGGCTGCTGCCCTCTGCCACCCACAGCTCTTGGTGCGTTCAGGCCCCTGGGCTTTGGCAGAAGATGAGCAAGCGCTCACGTGGTGTTCGTGGCGCTCCTTTGCTAAGGAGCTACGGGAAAGTTTGCAAATATGACAGCATTGCCTGGTGTTCTTAGGCTAATTAAGCAGCGTGGTGAATTTTTATCTCCCCCTTTCCGTAGCCATGCCATCCAGGGCCACCTGATACCCCTCAGCAGGTTGGGTTACACGGGCTGCGGCCGCCATGCCGCGCGCAGCGGCCGGCTGGAAACCCTCCCCGAGCAGAGGGGCTCTGCAAATCCAAACTTCCTCTGGGCTGCTTTTGATAATGAAGAAGGAAAACAGTTTTGCTCTTAACTATGACTTCTCAGGAAGAGGTGAGTGAAGCTTTGGGAGCACGTGGTAGCCTCTGAATAAGTGAAATGTCAGTGCTCGGCTTTGCGTGTAATTTATTTTGAAATGCTGTTTTGTTTCCTTATTGGCAAATTATGCACCAGACAGAGGGCTTTTTGGGTTTAATATTTAACAGTCATGCTGGCAGATTCTCTGCAGAGTTTAATTTATGTTCATTGAGATGTAGGTGAAATTGTACCAAATGAAAGAGCCTAAGTCTTATTACTGAAAGGTGAAAGAATATTCCAGGTTATATCCCATTATTGATATAATGTCACAGATAAAACATGTATTCTTTGCCTAAAATGTGTCACTGAAAGCATTTTCTGGGACTGACTCTGCAGACATGCTGCTTTCACAGCTTACCAGTTCCACTGTCTTTAACAAACCTGGACCTATTACACAGCACACTGTGTTCAAAAATCTAATTCTTTTTGCTCTTGTGTAGAACCAGAGTCAGAAATTAGGATTTCAAATATATTTGCCCCAAATTCTAGCGTGGCTCATTTTAATTGCTTTTGTGTAGTAAGTCATCAAAAGTTTACTGGGAAAAAATCCCTCTGAATGAGGATCCTGTCAGGTGCTGTGCTGGTGTCCTATGCATTTTAGCCTTTCTCTTGTTTTCTATTGCAATTATAGAGCAGGGAATGGATTCACACTCTGAGTGTGAGTCATTAAAAGTAGCTCCAGTGCTTAGACAGATTTGAACAAAAGATAACCTCAGTAATTTGCTGGTAAATTAATTATAAGTGCTCCTCCCATGAAAACTAAGTACATAACAATGTATTGTGTCCAGCTCTGAGGTCCCCAGCTCAGGAAGGACACGGACCTTGCTGGAGTGAATCCAGAGAAGTCAGGAAGATGCTCAGAGGGCTGGAGCACCTCTACTATGAGGAAAGGCTGAGAGACTTGAGTTGTTCATTCTGGGGAAAAGAAGGCTCCTAAGAGACTTTTTTTGTAGCCTTCCAGTACTCAAAAGGATCTACAGAAAGGTTTAGATGAGATATTTGGAAGAAATTCTTCACTATGAGGGTGGGCAGGCCCTGGCACAGGGTGCCCAGATTTGCTGTGGCTGCCCCTGGATCCCTGGCAGTGCCCAAGGCCAGGTTGGACTTTGGGGCTTGGAGCAGCCTGGGACAGTGGAAGATGTCCATGCCCATAGCAGGGGTGGCACTGGGTGAGCTTTAGGGTCTCTACCACCCAAACCATTCTGTGAGTCTATGACAACCTTATAACAATTATTTCCTTTAATTTTTCTTTTTATTTTCCTCTCCTGTTGAGTCAGGCTCAAGAGACAAATCCCACTGCTGGAAGTCTTGAAATAATCTCTGTTACAGAAGATGAACCCCCAGTACCACAAATCCAGTTTACCTTCAAAAGATTTTTCTTCATACCACAAGCAAGAGTGGACCCGAGTGCAGATGGTTCAGGTAGGGACAATCCACAGCCCTTTGACCTTTGCAATCCAAATGGCCACTGAGTGCCAAACTGTGCTTGCCCACTCAGAGCAGGCAATCACACCGAGGAGGAAGAACCATGACCTCCCTCCCTCAGGTGTGAGGTTTGTTAGCTCAGTGATGTGATGACATCTTGTGTCACCTTGCACACACAAGCATTTCTCACAACCAGATTATTCACACATAAGCAGACGTTTCCCCACACTTTTCAGACACATTTTTGAAAGGTGTGTTTGAAATTTTGCCAGCCTGGAAATTGGTGCATTAAGAAAACAGAATATACAGTGCAGCAGCCTGGGAGGATTATCATCTCTGTTTGCTGCTTCCCATAGGTTTCAAAATAACTGTGGGTTCCATCAGGGGCAGGCTGAGCTTCCAGAGCGAAAATAGAGCAATTCAGTTTTCTAATCCATTAGCTGCTACAGCTGTCTAAGATTTTTGGCATGCCAGACCCCAACTCCATTGCCAAAACCAGTTATTCAGCTGCTGCTGAGAGAGTCTGAGGAAGCTGGGGTGTAGTAGAGAGTCTATAACCCCTTGGGGATACTCCTTATCCCTGACTGATTGTATCTGCCAATCTCAATTTCAAACCCTGAGGAATGGGGAAGTGAAGAGCTGTATGAACTGAAATTAAAGGCAAGGTTCTGCCAGCTCCTGTGTGCACCCATGACCCAGCTGTGTTTGCTATTTCCCTACAGTTTGCCCTTTGTATATCAGAATAAATTTGAGACAAGTGAACCCTTCATTATTTTCAGCAGAATCTCTTGTTGTCTTCCACCCTGGCAATACCACTAAGCTGAGGTCAGCTCTGGAGGTCAGTGATTGGTGAACAGGTCTGGCTCATGAAATGTATTCTGCAATAACTACTGATGTATATTTTAACTCTATGTGCATCTCTTGTACTTGAAAACTCACGACACAACCTCGAGCCATCACTCAGTTCTCTTCTTGCCTTTATAGCAAAACTTTGAACAGAGCACTTTTTCACAGTTTTTGAGACTAGTTAGAGGATTCTGCTTTTTTTTGCAAATTTAGCTTTCAATAATTTTCAGTTAATCTTGCTTCCAAGTCTAAAAGGACCAGTGACTTTCCTCCTTCTTGTCTTGAACTTCTATTTATGAGCTGCACACAGGTTTGATTATGCCAACAGAACAGGTCTGAATTTCATTTTTATCCCAGGACTCACATTTTCAGCAGAGGTGCTCATACACTTGGAAAGCTCCCAGTAGCCCATGAAAATGAAATCTTGGAGCTCATATTGTTTATTACATTGAGGACAGGCCAGATACTCTGCAGGGACAAAATTCAGACCTTCCCAAGGCTAAAGCTCAAGGGATGTCTGAGACCAGCAGCAGCCCCAAAGCACTTGGAACCTTCTCATTCCCTGAAAATAGCAAATCCAAATCCCTTCAGGTGAGCTCAGCTCATAAAGTATATCCAGGAGTTATTGATGCCATCTAGTTTAATGTTAGATAAACCTTGTTCATTGCAAACTCAGCTGGTTTAACCTCACAGAAGCTGTTCCCTCTGTTTGGTTTCCAGGAGATATTGAACCACCTTCAATGTGCCATGCTCTTGTCTCCCTAAAATACTTCCCATATGTCTGTGGTTTATTCCTTGCAGTAATCCTAGCAGTTGCCATTGGCCTGGGTGGTGAGTACCATTAGTTATTCATTAAGTTCTCACTTAACTATTCAAATGCTTAATTTTTCATGAGCCTTTTGCTGAGAATGGAATTAAACTGCTACAGTGGCTTGTTTGTGGAAGTAAAAAATCTTGTTGAGGTGATGGCTTTAAATTTTATTTACATGTAGGGATAAAGCAAGTCTGGCACTCCTGAGAGGATTGGTGTAATATTTACAACACTGGGGAACCTGCAGCTCCAGAAAACCTCTCTCTTGAAAATATTTTCCACCTTCATTTGGGCAATGAGCTGAGTTTAGAAACTGAGAGTAAAAAAAAGCCCCTGCAGGTAGCCCATACCATATTTTTGTTTTCTAATTAATTTCCCTGAGTTTGCTTTTAAAGAGTTTAAGAATTTTCCCCTATCAAAAACAACTTCTACAAAGGAAAAGAAAAAGCAGAATGAGTTTAGTTGTGGCTGGGAAGCATGACCTGCCCGTGTCCAGGGGCCAAATATGTTGATATGTTTCCACACCTGGAATAGGGATCAACTTGTGGGACTTTGAGGCTTCCCCTTGGGAAGAGTGAGCACTGGATGTTTTCCAAGGGTCTCCCTAATTGGCTGCTCAGGGTCTGAGGCACCAGACAGGAACTCAGCTTTGAGTGAAACTTAAACTGTGTAGAGGGAGCTGGGAAGGAGTCAGCACACAGCACACACAGCAAGGCTGACTCCTCCTACCAGTCATTACTAATAAATGAGTTTTAGCAGCACCATGTAGCAACCTCCAGGTTGTATTTCACAAAGTTCCTGGAGTACAGGAGTTGGCTTTTCCTCAGCAAGACTGAAATCTGGGCAGATAATGGAATGCAGAAGTGTTAAAATAAAATCCAAGTGTGTTTTCATTGCCCTGTTTTCTTTCATTCCTTCTAGTCCAGTACAACTGCATTGGGAAGTTTCGCTGTCGATCGTCCTTTAAGTGCATCCAGAAATCAGCCAGGTGCAATGGTGTCTTCAACTGTAAAGAAGGGGAGGATGAGTTCAGATGTGGTAATTTAAATTTGATTATAAATCCCTCCTCCTTTCTCCCATAGAATTGGCAAGTTATCAAGGATTGCTTGTTGTAAAGAGTCTGGGTGAGGCGAGAAAGACAGAGAACAATGGAATATCTAAATCACCACTTCAGAGGAATAATCTCTCTGAGGTACTGTTTTACAGTTTATGAAAAATCAAACTGCTCTTAAGGTAGATGTGATGATTACTGTACATGGTTACTGTCACTTTTGATAATTGTCTCCATTAGAAGCACAGATGCTTTTTGGCTGCTCACATTTCCTCTGCCTGCAAGGTATAACATCACTGCCTTGTGGTGTGTACATACAGAGCTCTCTATTCACTGGCACAATGTCATAGGGTGGCAGTTTTGAAGATTCCAAAAGCCTGATATTATCTTAAGGGATGTGAGAATGGGAGAAATCAGCCTTTTGTGCATTCAGTGCTGCTGAGTTTTCTGCTTCACATGTGAAATGTGAAACCTCTGTCTGAATTTCTCTCTGTGGTGGTTTTGGGAATCACAGGATGTTTTAAATTGTCCTTCCCTGTCCTGTGCTATGGAAGGTACTGTGGTGCTCACAGCCACTGGAGAGAAAGGACTCTAATATTAATAAACAGAATAACTGAGTTTTAGCTCAGTGCACTTGGCTCCTGTACCTAGAGGCAAGGAGGCAGCACAGCTTTCCACCTGTGCAACAGGAGGAATGACAAGAACCACCAGCTTTTGTGCCCAGCTAACCCTGCACAATAGGTTCAGCATTTGGAGAGTTTCCTTCAGGGATAATTGAGGCCTCTGTGGAGCCTGAGGCAATACCTCTGCTTTTCCTGTCTTCCTTTACAATTCCTTAACGCTGGCTCATGGGCAGGTGTGGGAAAGCCCTGTTCAGCAGTGACCACATGCACAGCCTCCCTTCTCCCTGCAAACCCCACTCAGATGTGCCCTTTCCCAGGTCCAGGGAAGTGCATTCCCCTCTCTGACCCAGGAGCTGCCTACCACCTTCCATCCCTCACCCTGAACACGGGTTATCTCAGGGCAAAGCATCTGCAGCTCCAACTCACTGCAATCAGCAAGACTTGCTTAAAGCTCGATGGAGGGCCAGGCAGCCTCCTCCACCTGTATTAGAGCTGACATTCCCTTAAGCAAAGGTTTTTTTTTCTCCTGGCTGTTCTAGTTCAGAGTACTTTAGTTCCCTTCTTTAATGGGAGGGGGAAAAAAACCCACAGAAAAATTCTGTCAAGGAATCCAGGTGATGAAAAAGACAAGTAGCAAAAACTCAGCGAGCCAGAAAACACGGACATCACAGTGGTTCCTTAGGACTGTTTTGTGCCTGTCGTGTGCCTGATGTTCATCTCCACAGCTCACTGAGGCTTTTCTTGTCCTGAATCTCAAAGTCAGGCTGAGTGGCAAGAGGGCAGTGCTGCAAGTGTTCACCTTTGGCTCCTGGAGAACCGTCTGTTCCGACGACTGGAGGGCAGAGTATGGGAACACAACCTGCAAGCACCTGGGCTTCTCAAGGTATGGACACCACAGCCAGAAACTTTATTTGGCAATTTGAACAAACTCTGAGAGTTTCTAATGAAACCTGGTGTTAGTTTGTGCACTAAAATGACTTAACAATCCACCTTTGTGTGTAATATGATTAAGCTTTGAGATGATGTGTGAAATAGTTCTGAGTACTTGTACATGGCAAATACCTTTAATTACTGCTATAAATCCGGCATGACTGCTAAACAGAATGGCTTGAATAAATCTCTGTGTGGTGCAGGTGGCCAAATCCTATTTGTCACTCTAGCAGCCTGTCAGACATGCACTAGGAACCATATGAGCATTTCCCGTTTCTTTTACTTCCTCTGTAGGTAAATTGTATACACAATTCATGCCATGACATCTGATGGGATTTAAGTTCCACCTAATAATTTAAAAAAAAAACATGGTAAGGCAGTTCTTGCTGGCTTGATCCCATTCCTGAAAAAGCACCAGTTCTTTCATAAACTTTCAGAAAACTGAGAAAGATTTGAAGTTGTGATTTGCCATGATGCTCTGTTATTTCTTACAATGGCATCATTCTGATTTCTGTTATAGCTAGCAGTATAAAGCCTCTTTGAATAAATTCCTGCTACCTTTAGGATAAAATACATCTCAATTTTTCGACAAAGAAGAGAAGAAAAAAATTAAAAATTATTCATCCTCCCTGCTGGAAAACATAACTCTAGAAAAAGGAGACAATGAACTTGTTAGTGCTTCAGGAAATATGTCACTTAGAATGAGAAGCTTCATTGTAATATTAAAATTAAAATTTACTTTCTCTGCCAGTTAAATGCATCTCAGCACGTGTGGCTTCCACACATGATCATGTCAAAAGTACATGCACGTGGTAAGGAGCATAGAGGGAGGATAGAATTACATTTATCAAGTGCCAGAATCTGATTTTTGTGGTTTTCATTAGCAGAACTGGTGAATTATTTAAGCAGGTTGCTTCAGTGCTGTCTGGGGCATCTGTGTTTATGGTTTATTTGCAGTTATGTGAGCTCAGGTTACCTGCCTGTGGATGCGGTTGAAAAACAGTTCCAGAGACATTTTGTATCCCTCAGCCACTGGTTCTCAGCTGACCAAGTGACATCCCTGCAGAACGCCACCAACCTCAGGTATGCCTCAGCTCTTCCTCCTGGCAGAAAGAGAGCAATCAGTGGAAGGGGAACTACAGATAGCTTGGGATTGTTGGTGTTTTTTCAGGCATGTAGCACTTCATCAGTGGTTGGTGCTGTACACATCCTGAACTGAGGTTCAGCAGCAATCTTGCTGGAATATGGACCAAGAGTCTCATCTAAGACCCATTAAAACCAACAAAGGCTTGCAAATGAGCTGTTGGAAATGACTGTTTGTCCCACGATGCCATTTTTCTGCAAACGGATTGGCACCAGGCACTTCTGTTTTTCCATAACGAAACAGTGTGTTTCAGTTTGCAGATCCTTACACGTGTCCCAGTGGGTTTATGAGCCCTTTATGGTCCATTTATTCCTCCTGACAAGTGCTTGTTTTTCTTAGTTACCTTCCACTGAGAAGGGAGCAATGGATCCAAGGAGATTTCAGACTTGCTGATGAGCCTTCCCTGATGGAAGAATGAACCTCTCCTCAGCAGGGCAGCATATGGTCTGCAGCCTCCTCATGGTGGCCAAGCTCCTGACTGCAATATTTCAGTTAAAGTATTTCAGTTAAATTTCAGTAAAATTAGATTGGATGAGTTCATGCCTTTGTACCTCTTTCAGTATATGAGTTACTTATATTCATGTGCACAAGAAAATGATATAATATTGAAAAAACCCATGGTATTTGTGAATTGGGACTAATGCTGCACTGTCTTCTCATCTCAGGGAGGAATGCACTTCTGGCAATGTGATCATCTTAAAGTGTTTGGGTAAGAATCAGGAGAAGTGAAAATAAAACCAGAAACTATTCTCCTTTATCACTGCATGGCAAGAGTTGGGAGCAACTGTGTGCTCAGGGCATTTTATACTATCAGTTTATCACTCCAAAGAAAAATTGTATTTTTTATGCAAAATTTGAAAGAATTTCAGAAAGTGAAAATAGGCTGGGAGGGCAGAATGGGAGTGTGAGATAGGAGCATTTTGATGAGAATCCCAGTAGGAAGTGTATATTTATGGACAATGTGTTGGGTCCATGGGCTCACACTGTAATTCCAACTCTTTTGGCATCTTGGCAGGAAAAGGGAATTCTGCCTTAGTCGAATTTGCATCCCATACCTCTCTGTGCCAGCTGGTTTTTAGATTGGGATATGTAAAATCAAAATACAGCAGTATAAAATCATCAGGAGGGGAGAGGTGATGCTTGAGCCTGCCTGTGTGGGACCCTGAGGATGGAGGAGGGCAGAGCAGGGGGTTTTACAGCTCAGTTGAGCACTGCAGATGCAGTGATGGAGAGACATAAACCCCACAGCCCCCAGACCACGAATAGATGGGAGGGAGGAGAAACCTCTGGGATGTGTCCACGGGGATGGGCTGGGGCTGCTCCAGCTGCAGAGACCCCCCACCTTCAGCAAGGCTGGGAGAAGAGGGGCTGAAGGTGACCCAGATCAGGGTTGGTTTTCCTCTTTTTCCTCTCCGGACTGCAACCTTTGCTTCCTGGCAGTGTGTGGGACTCGGGCCAGCTACGGGCCGCGGATCGTGGGGGGGCAACGCATCGTCACCTCGGCAGTGGCCCTGGCAGGTCAGCCTGCAGTTCCAGGGCCACCACCTGTGTGGGGGCTCTGTCATCACCCCCCCGCTGGATCGTCACGGCCGCCCACTGTGTCTACGAGTGAGTCCCCAGGTGCCCCTGCTTGAGGGACACTCTGCTTGCTCTTAGAAACAAACTGCACCACACGCTGCCTCCTCCACCACTGAGGCATTAGGATTTCAGCTGTCCTGTTTTTCATGTGTTTGTAATCCTGCAGTTCTTTGGTGTATAGCTCTAAATTCCATATACAGTATTAGCTACTAATTTCCCATTTTGGCCAGACACAACAATTCCTCTCCAGGCCTGGCAATCAAGGACACCTGACTGTGTCAGGCCCCAAAAAATGAAAACAGAAGTGAGTTGGGGGGGGAGCAAACTTGGGGTAAATAACTTCATTACCTGGAGCTGTAATTGGAAGATTAACCCCCAATATGCAAATGGACCAAATGTATAAAAGTGTGAAAACCCATGACCCATTGTCATTTTTGGGTGTAGTCCCTGGGGGGGGGCTTCATCTGCCCTAAACATACCTGAAGGCCTTTCAATAAATAGAACTGCTTTTTATTCTCTTAATTTTGTCTGGCCTCTGTTTTTAGATGTCCAAAAGGCATCACAACATTTAAGCCATTCCTCTTTCTTTTTGCATGGGTCTTTATTGGAAAAAAGCTTCCCCAAGAAGTGGTCCAAACCCAGGGCCCCAGTTTCCAGATGTCCTGACCACACTCAGCTCCCTGGGAAAACATCTTAAAACAAGATTTAAGCGCTAGATTTTAGGTATCCCAACCTACAATTTCTGTACGTTGGATGTACAGAATTTGTCCTTGACTTCTCTGATCCACTGGAGCTCCAAAATAAATTACAAGATCCCTTTCAAGCTGACAGGATCAATCAGTGATTATTATTCAGTTGTGCTGTGCGTTGTGCCCTTTGCCACTTCCTCTCTGCTCCTTTTTATGCAGTTGAAGAGGTCTTTGAGCTGTAAATAGATACTAAATAGTTACTTAAACTCTTCTACTTTGAGTAATTACAAACATATTTATAATCAGCTGTCTGATTTTGCAGTCTTGTTTGCTGCTAACAGTGCAGGAGCACTTCTTGCTCTTACAAACTCCAGGCAGCTTTCACCAAAGGTATTTGATGAATAAAATAAAAAGCTAAAATGAGATTTGTCTGACCACTTTTAAGCACCCACGACATGGATGCCTTTTTGTGAGTAAATTCTGTATGATGTTTCTATACCCAGCAGAGAGAAGAGGTGGGACAGACAAACCCCACTCTTAATTCCTATTTAGAGCCCTGTTTTGGCATAAAAATAACTACTTAGGAATTCAGCATTTTAGAACTTTTGTACTGGACTTTGCCCCCCCACGACCCAGGTGGCTGTGGTGTGTTTGAAAGGTGATGAGGATGGGATCTGGCAACACAACCCACATCCCTGGAGCCTTTTCCCAGCGGAGAGAGGCCAAAAGGAGAGGAGCTGTTCATGTGCTGGAGGTTGAAGGATGTGCCAGGTCATGACCTGAGGCAGAAACACCTTCCAGAAGGGGAAGCTTCTCATTGAAAATGCCTTGCCACAAGTGCTGCTGAGGTCTGGCTGGGTGCAGGAGCACAGACAGCTGGGCTGATGGAAAACTCTCATATATTTGTCATAAAATACAGATAATTACACTGATAATGTACCAGTGACCCCGTGTCTTACTAAGATTAGTCACCTTTTCTACATTTTTAAAAAATTAGGTGCAAAACATGGCCGTTATTAATAGAGAGGTAAGACAGAACAGCAGACTGGAGTCATTTGCCTGTAGAGTTTTATGTGGTCCATAACCTCAGAGTACAATCAGAAAATCCTGAGGGTTTTCCTGGAGGTTTGACACTCTCTTCTACCTCTTTGTTTCAGCCTTTACTTGCCGAGCTCGTGGAGTGTTCAGGTCGGTTTTGTGACTCACCAGGACACCCAGGTGCACCCACACTCAGTGGAAAAAATCATTTACCATCGAAATTATAAACCCAAGACCATGGGGAATGACATAGCGCTGATGAAACTGGCAGCACCCCTTGCTCTCAATGGTAATTCATCTCTGTGAGTTTTCACTTGATTTTCTCACTTTCCCAGCTAAAAGCACCTCTGTCAACACAACACCAACAGAAACCCCCCAGCCTCAGTGCGAGCTCCTCCCCTGTACTCCACATTCAGGTATGGGCATCAACAACGTGCTGCAAAATGTTCCCAGTCCACTCTGGTATTGATTTACTGCAGGCATTTATTAATAGGCAAACATTAACTTTATTCTTTCTAAATATTCTTCCTATCTAAAATAAACGCCCTGCCTCATTCTGCTTGGAGGTCACAGAGATTTTTATCATGTCCTTTCTGTGAATACTGGGGGATCCAGCAGCGTCCAAAGCTGAAAATCAAGCTTGAATTTCAAAGAGAGGATAAGGCAATTCGAATATAATGATGATTTAAATTAAAACTACTTTTATTTTCTTGGTAGGATGCTACCTGCAGCTGATACAATGAGCTGAAATAATATATAATAATATTGTATTAATCGAAGTGCTCACCTGCCAATACCTCCTAATGTCTGAACTCTCTGCAAAGGGGAGCTGGTGCTCTCTGACATATCTGGACATTAATTTTCTAAATCAATTTTCCTGTAATGGTTTAAAATTTCACTTTTAATGAAAATGAAGCTTGATTTTGTTCTGTTTTGTATCTCAGCTCCTGCTGATTTCTTCTGCCAATGAGTAACTTTGGGAAGCTCTCAGGAGCAGTAGTGGCTCTGCACCTGAGCAAGATCCCTCTGGGGGATTGATGCCTTGGGCTGGGATCACTGCTCTGTGCAGAATGGAACCAGCAGGAGCTGCCCGGTTATATTTTGTATTTTCTCTCCTTTTACTCAGCACCAGTTGGTCCCTGCAAGCATCAAGCACTGATTTTTTCACATGGAAGTCCATGTCCCAGAGCACAGGGGCACCAAAACTCTGTGAGCTGATGGGAGGGAAGCAAAGAGCCCCCCAGGAATATTTTTGCCCTTTCAGGGACGTGCACACCCAGCTCCTTGTCTCACCCCAGCAGCCCCAAGGCCTCTGATCTGCCCTTCAGCCGCATTTCTTGTCTGCTCATTCTTCAATTTATTGACCTGCTGACACCTCCTTGTGATGCTTCGTACCCAAAACTCATTTGGGTTGCTGTGGATGTTGTCTCAAGACCTCTGTGTTGGCCACAAGACACAAAACCTGCAGAAAACTGCCAGGCTATTTATGTGGGGAGTGGGTGGTGTTCATCACAAGTTCACTGCAAGCCAAATCTTCAAGTTTTTTTGAGACATATAAACTTTTTTTTTTTTGCTAAATTTTCATCTTCTCTCATTTTCTTTTTTTTTCTCTATTTTTTTTTAAAGGTCACATTGAACCAATCTGTCTGCCCAATTTTGGTGAACATTTCCCAGCAGGGAAGATGTGTTGGGTATCAGGATGGGGAGCAACTGTGGAAGGAGGTATTTTAGGAGCTGATGATTTCATTGCTGTATTTATGTACAGTAAATACAGGATTTGGTTGGGGCACTGTTTAACACTAAATTTTCTGGAATATTTGGAGGGGGGAGAGAAGATGTATTCCTAAATTTTGTGCAGAAACTGAACTGCAAAGGTGCTGTACAAACCCTTAGCACAAGGAATGGATGGGAATCCTCTGAAACAGCTGGAAATTACACATATAAAGTGTCCCCAGTGTTGTACTCGGCCTCAGACAAACAGGCTGTGCCCTTAAGAACTCCAGGCATGAAATGCATAGCATGAATGCAAGAATTAACCATCCCTTTTTTTTTTTTTTAGAGAAAGCATATGTGTATTTTATGGCAGGTTGGGTGATGTAAAAATTAGATAAAATAGCATCAAAAAGAAAAGGAATTTTTTTTGCCATGATTCACAGGTTAAATTAATCAATAATATAAACTGAACCACCTTCACGTGAAAATGGGTGAATTGTCAGGTAATTGTTTTTTATCACTCTTCATTCATGTCACTGAACGTGTTCCTGTTGTTCAGAGAACAAGAACAGAATGTTACCTGACCCACAGATAACAGCCAAAGGTGGGGAGAAAATGAAAGCAGGGTTTGCAACATGAAAAAAAAAACCACCAGCCCTAAATTGACCATAGGCAATGTGCAAATATTCCCATTTGTAGAAAGGATCCGTTCAGGCTCTGAATGAAATAAAATAAATATTTATAAAGTAAATCAGATGTTTGCAGATGATTTGTTGACTAGCAGAACAGGCGATAAATTCAGAACAGGTTTTGGCACTAGTACTGAACACAATTTCAATAAGTTTTTTAGTTCATTAGTGTCATTAATTGTCTAGTTTGAATTGGAAACATACAATGTCCAGATTTTATTGTTATTTTATACACTGTGATAATCCAAACCTCTACAGAGTGGATAATTACTGTGTTGTGTAAGTGATGAGACACCAAGTTGCCTTACTTTTGTCCTGTCATTAAATCATGTTTCTTTCATCCTTCCTCACCAATTTGTTGTATATAAAACATTCTCAGTTTATAAAAGAAGATTACTTTCAAGGACAAAAAGGGTTTTTCTGGTTTTCTTTCAGTTTTTTATGTTTTTTTAACAGGTGATACATCTGACACCATGAATTATGCAGGTGTTCCTCTGATTTCCAATGCAATTTGCAATCACAGGGATGTCTATGGTGGGATCATAACTTCTTCAATGCTTTGTGCTGGTTTCCTAAAGGGAGGGGTGGACACCTGCCAGGTATGGAAGTTTCCAAACTGCAACTGTGCTCATTGGAAATGGAAAAACATGAGTGATAAGTTATCAGAAGGCACTCCCAGGCTTTTCTTTGACAAACATTTGGGATTGTGCCATTTATTCTGCTCACCACGACTATCAATCACTGACCACGTGCATTCACACGCTACAATTTCCTTTTTATACTTCTTCTCTGGACCTTATCTGTTACTTCTGAAGCCAAATTTGCTTAAGGCATATTTTGATTTGTTGCATGTGCTGCAGCACAGTGCCATCCTTTCTCTGCCTTGGCTACAGCCTCTGCACTGCACTCAATAGCACTTCCCTGCTGTGAGCAGCTCCAGAGACCTGCAAGGTAGTCAAAAGCACCCAAATAGGGTTGGGGAGGAATTCCTAATGGAAGGGGTCCCTGTTCCAGGCAGGGGCTTGAATTTACATTAACTTCTATGTCCCTTCCAACCCAAATCTCTCTCTGATCCTGTGAATTTCATGTTTCCAGATTTGCTCCATCTCAATCACATCTGGGACAAAGTAAAGCAAAGGCAGTGGGTGCCTAGATCTGCTTTTCATCCCCTTTTTTGCACACAACCCCCCCCAAAAAGACACCTGGCACCAGCTCTGCTCGGGAGAGCTGCCCAGAGCAGTGTGCTCAGCACGCAGCTCCACGTGACAGGAGGAGCCCTGCTCGCCAGCAGGACAGGCTTGTTCCAAATTCCCTTCTTTCCAGTTGCTGGGCTGCCTCTGGTGCTCCAACTGCCCCAGCAAAGAAGAAATGGGGAGTTTTAAGTACTTAGATGCGAGTCCATTGGGTTGAATCTGCATAGCAAAGTGCTCAGCAAGGGCTGGAAAAGCAGGAGCAGGCAGGGAAGGAGGTGAGATGTGAGCTTGGTGTTGCAACCTTGGGCTCAGCTCAGCTCAATAGCCAGGATGCAGAGAAAGAAAAATACGTTCTCATACGTGTCTCAAAAGTCTCCAGGTCCTGCTGTAATGTGTTTTTCCCAGGGCCCAGAAGAGAGCAGAAAAAAAGAGTCTTGAATTACTGGACTATGTCTCTCCCCCTACTCCCCAGACATTTTCATCCTTTTTTGGGACACTGACACTTGTTTTAATTCTTTTTCCCTCAGGGAGACAGTGGGGGCCCTTTGGCATGTGAAGATATGAGTATCTGGAAGCTAGTGGGGACCACCAGCTTCGGAGTGGGCTGTGCAGAGAAGAACAAGCCGGGCGTCTACAGCCGAACCACCTCCTTCCTGGACTGGATCCACGAGCAGATGGAGGTCTGGCTTTGTCATGTTCCTCCACCTCTGGCTGTCACTTTGCTCCTCCAGGGCCACACGGGGTGGGAATCACTGGGGAGGGGACTGGAGTGGAGCAGGGAGGTGTGGAAGGGCTGAGCCATGAGATGGGGGTTGAGAAAAGACATTATAGGGGTCTGTGCACAGTTCAGGTGCCCCCAATGTAGGAAGGACATGGAACTGTTGGAGAAAGTCCAGAGAAGGGACACAAAGTTCCTAAGAGGACTGGAGCACCTCCACGAAGAAGCCAGGCTGAGAAAACAGGGGCTGTTCAGCCTGGGGACGAAAAGGTTGTGTGGAGGCCTTAGAGCACCTTCCAGAACCTGAAGGGGCCATAGGGAGCTGGAGAAGGATTCTGTCAGGACCTGGAGTGACAGGACAAGGAGTGATGGGGACAAACTGAAAGAGGGGAAATTTATGTTGGACAGTGGGAAGAAATTCTTTATGGTGAGGGTGGTGGGGCCCTGGCACAGGGTGCCCAGAGATGCTGTGGCTGCCCTGTCCCCAGGACCATTCAAGGCCAGGCTGGACAAGGCCTGGAGCAACCTGGGGTAGTGGAAGATGTCCCTGCCCATGGCAGGAGAGGTTGGGAAGAACTGATCTTAGAGGTCCCTTCCAACCCTCAACATTCCATGATTCTGTTACTTGATTTGAAGCCATGAGGCTGCTACAGAAAAGCCTGGGGGGGTGGAAGCTGAGTGGGCCAAAAAATTGCAGAGGGAACACGGTGTTGGCTGGAAGGAGAGGAGAGCAGAGTCGGGGAAGTGAGGGGACACTGCAGCCACCTTCACCTGACCCAAGGGTGGCCCAGGCACTGGAGACCAGCTCTGCTGCTGTCAGCACCTCTCCAGTGCTGGGTTCAGTCAGCTGAGCACACACAGGCCCTGGGCTCCAGGTGGGACTCACAGACACGGCCCCATCCTAAGCAGGGTCATCCAGAGCCATGTGAGAGATCTCAGCCTGTCCTGCCTGGCTCAGGTGTTCCTGCTGAAGATGAGGATCTGCAGCTCGCCCTGGCTGCATCCACCATCCATCCTCATGAGGATGGCTCAGGTGCCCTACGACTGCTCAGCTGGTGCCAAGTGCACTAAGACACCTCAAGTGGCACCAGAAAAGGCAAATGCAAGGCAGGAGAACCTTCCTCCAGTGCCCTGGGAGCATTCTGGACATGCAGACACAGGCAGAGAGCTGTGCACAGGCTTTCAGTTGTGATTTTCCTGTCTTTGAGGCAAAGCCACCCTACATTTGCATCCCATTGTGCTCGAGCCAGAGCTGCTGCTCCAACACCCAGCTTGCTGGAATGGGGGGATGCATGGATAGCAGTGATGCCATTCCAGCACCAGCAATCCAGGCACGTGATGAAACCACTCCTGTCCCCATCTCATCTGGGACATATGTGAGGCTTCCTCCTCAAACTAAACTGCCAATATCAAACATTCACAGACAAGCAAATACCCAAAATAAGGTGATGTGTGCAATTTCAGCTCAGCCCACATCTGAATACTGTGTGACAAACACTGTTTTCACAACTTGTATTGCATATGAAGATTTATATTATCACAAGTCTATCTGTCACTCAAACTTAAAGAAAACAGGAAAACAGGATATTTCTGAAACTTCAAGACCTGTAATATTACTTGATTTTCTTCCTTCCAAATATATCACTGTGATCTATTTGCATATACAAACATTTCTGATTAAGAGCCCATATCAAATGAAATCACAGATCTCCATTATAAAGTAATCAAGGGAGAAAAAAAGTAATGCAAAATCTTTGTAGAGCCAAATGCTAAAAATATTCGAATTTTTCAGAGGGACATCCTTCAGATGTAAACATTAATTCATCAATTTATCACCTTAAAAGGATTTTCAGCTGCAACATGGACAGTTTTTAATGGACTCTGAAGGAAATGTAAAGAAAGCAGAACTGGTCTGCTTTTGGAAGTGGGGCCAAGGGAATGGCTTGTACCTGGCAGAGCTGTCCTGGGGCATGGCCCAGATCAAACTGGAGAAGAGAAGCTTTGGGGTGCCCTGATTGAGACTTCCAGTGCCTGAGGGATCCTGCAAGAAAGATGGAGAGGGCCTATTGGCAAGGGCCTGGAGTGACAGGACAAGAGGGAATGGCTTCGAATGGACAGAGAGGTTTAGGTCAGATTTTAGGAAGAAATTCTTCCCCGTGAGGGTGGGCAGGCCCTGGTACAGGGTGCCCAGATTTGCTGGGGCTGTCCCTGGATCCCTGGCGGTGCCCAAGGCCAGGTTGGACACTGGGGCTGGGAGCAGCCTGGGACAGTGGGAGGTGTCCCTGCCATGGCAGGGGTTGGAATGAGATGATCTTTAGGGTCTCTTCCAACCCAAACTATTCCATGTTTCTATGATCCCACTGGCAGGACCAGCTCCAGTAGCCCCACAGCTCCCTTGGTGACCTGAATGCAGTGGGAAAACCCTTCAGAATTCAGTGGGTGGAAACAGCTGCGTTTGCAACAGATGCATGACTGGCTTTTTCTTACCCCAGAGAGAAGAACTGCAGACCTGAGGAGAGTGGCTGTGCTCTGGGCTCCTGAAAACCCACATCACACTCCTGCCCTGCAGAAGGACCCATCCCACTCTTCTGGTTACCTGCTCTGAGCTCTGGATCTTCACAGAACAACTTTTACCATTTATTTTTGTTACTGGCAACCTTACTTGATGCAAACTGTTGCACATTCAGCCTGTTTTGGGTAGAAGAGGCAGATGGATGATGGATGATGAACATGTCTGCTACAAATTTTACACGTAGAAAGAAAAGCTGATAACTGACTGATAACCCTGAATGCTGTCACGATAAAGTTTTGCAGAAAAAGACTAGAAAAACTCCAGATCAACTGCTTTTTACTACTTACCTTTCAAGAACCAGACTACAAAAATACCTTTTTTCCTGCAAGTCTTCATATGGGTCCACAAGAGGTCCATGCTCTGTTGCACAGGCAGCAGCAGCTTCCTTTGAATCCAAAAGCAAGCAGGAAGCAGGAATTTGGCACTTTTGACAAGTATGTTCAACTGTTAGAAAGAATAATCTCTGTATGCAAATATATTATCATGTGGCTGTGAACAAAGTTCCTAAAAATTGAATTCTTAGGTGGTTTCCAGCAGCAAATAGCTCTGAAATGAGCAACAGGTTGTAACTTGTCTGAAAAATTCTGAGATAGCTGAAGAGGAACTTCTTTATGCCTTGCTTTCCCTCCCTTTCTCTGCTGATGGGACAACACAGATCCCACACTCTTTGTACCTCTTGGTGGCATCAGTGTGTGGGTGGACTGATGGCAGCCAGACAAAGGACAAAATATCTGAAATGCTGCTGTGGTTTCCTGATTTCCATTTTAATATAACAGTTTCCACTATTTTTAGGCTGGAAAATGCCTGATTGTTTGATACTTGCCCTTTGTAAAAATTCTGGGGTGAAAGTTGTCAATTTTAGAATTGATTGCCAGGGAAGGTGTGGGATGAATAATGGATAATATTGTCAGGGCTTTCCAATATCAGCCAAAATTGATCTTATCATCTGATCAGGTGCTGGTGATGTGCTTGAGATGTGATTTTGGATGCAGTCTCTGTGCTTCTAAATCAGTATTTGCATCACCACTGCTGCAAGAGAGTGCTGGCAGAGTCAGAACTTAATTTTTGCTGCAAGATATCAGGTCAAATTCGAGAGAAAACAGCAAACCCTGATGAGCTGTCAACCTCCACGTTGTTCTGTGGACACAAACCTTGTAATCACAGGACACTGCACCAAAACCTTTCACCCTGACTGAAGAAACTGCAGTGCAATGGAAACAGCGCTTCCCAAGCCTGCATGTTTAATTAAAAAGAAGGGGGAATCATTATTGCAAAGCTGACACAGAAACTGGAATTAATTTTAACAGACAGAAGCATGACAGAACTACAACAAAGTATGTTGAACCCTTGTGTAGCTGAGACATTTTCAGAAGAGTTTTAATGTTCTTTGCTTGTTATCATGACAGTTTCTCAGCCCAACGTGGCTGATATTTTAGTATTATCAGCAGTCTGGAGATGAGGACACTGCTCTTGGAGCTGACAGTGTTGTTATTTCATATTTCTGAAAGGATCCCTGAAAATTCCTCTTGAACCCTTGTGTTTCCATAAAAAGACTGTATGATAAGTATCCATTGTGGTCTGCTTTTACAGTAAAGAGAAATCCAGTGTAAAATGAGGAAAGCTACTGAAATCTTCCCAAGCAGAAGCCACATCGACCCCCAGATCAATGACAGGCACTTATGGGCAGACCCAGCCCAGTGAGCCTGGAAATCTTCCTTCAATCTTCCTTCTGATTTCTGTTAGACCTCTTGCTGTGCTCTCTTAATTATGCACAGGCAGGATATAGAATCATGGAATGGTTTGGGTTGGAAGGGACCTTTTATGAGCTCAAATCTCCTTGCCACATAAAGGAGTTGCTCCCTACTCCCTCTCCTTATGACCATAATATTCATACCAGAGGCTTTAAAATAAATATAATCACAATATTAACATATTTCTTTTTATTAAGCCAGGTGAAGACATGTGGGGGTTTAGGACATTTGCTGTGGGAGGTGTTTTGCACATGGGCATTGTTTTGGACACGGGCACTGTGTTTTATTCAGAGAGGTGAGGCTGGTGAACTGGTTATCAGTGTTACAGTTGGAATGAACTGCTGCACAGGAAAGTAACTTTTCAAAGACTTTTTAAGGCAGGCTACCAAGCCTTTCCTTTTCCTTAGGATTTCTTCTGTTTACTCAACAAAGATAATTTTCAACACCACATGTGCAGGTACAGAGGGCTGCCAAAGCAGGTGGGGCTGAAGGCAGCTCTGGCTTAACTAATCCTGATTAGGGGTTTCATGGCAAACACCTTGGGAGTGTTTAAGACCTTTCTATTAGGGGAGTGTCTATTTGCCACGTTATTAAAGAGGCTGATGAAACAGCCTCTGGTTTGTGAGCTCAGATCACTGGTGTAGTACAATTTATTTTACAACCACAGTATCCCTTAGAAACACACCCTGCTTGTGGGCACAGCCTTGCAGCAGCATGTCACAGACTCCTGGGAAATCAATCCAATGCTCTTCACATGCTGGACCTTGCAAACACGTGAAGAAAAATTCCTTTGCCATTCATCACTTGTTCCTGGAAACTGAGAGAAAGCTGATAAGTTCAGATGAACCACAACTGACTTTTATTCAATATTCAGTTTTCCCTGACACTCTGAGAAACATCACATGGATGAACTCTCCTTTGGCAAATCCGAAATATTTTTTTTCACTTGTCATGTACAAATAAGCAGGAAATTTCTGCAAAGAGACAGAGATAACCATAAAAACAAGAGCCTGAGCTTGATGTCTGAGGAAGCCAAAGTGTCTTCTGAGGTGCATTTAACTTGCTTTTGACATAATTTTAACACATCCTGCATCAGGCACATCCCAGCACAGAGTGGAGGTCTGCCCAACTCCGCTCTTTGGACAAAATTCAAGAAAGTCTGTAAATGCAAATTTAAGACCTGTACATTGGGCTTTAAAAAAAAGAAAATTTAGATCTGGCTCTTCACTTTTTAGAATGTCTCCAATATCCAAACAAAGCAGGCTGGAAACTGGTATTCTAAGTGCTACACTAAGTGCATCCTGCTGGTTCTGGTTCCAGCCTATTCTGATCCCTGAAATGTGCACACACTTCAACTTCTCTGTGAGTGTGGCACAGGTTTGAAATCTGCAGGACAAATTTATTTCCTTCCACAAAAAGTCCTGTGAGGAGCAGTATCAGAGTTGTGGGCACCACGAGCTCCAGATTACATAAAGCCCAGAAAGAAAGGAGCTTACCTGGTGTGTTTGACTTTAGGGAAGGTACAAGGAAGTGTTCCTTATCTGGAGTGAAAGAGCACACTCGATCATTGCCTTTAATCTCTTTTTTGATGTATTTAACATGAGCAGAAGCTTCCAGGTTTGTTTTGTTGCTTTTGTCACACGTTTTCTTGCCCCAGCCCCAGCAGAGGACAGCAGATTGTGGCCCCAGCATTGAAACCAGGTGTATGAGTAAGTTTTTGAATAGTTTGCATCATTTTTGGCAGGGGAGAAGTAAAAAATGCACCAATCTTATGGGTTGTCAAAATATGACCAGATCAGTTTTTCCTGATCAAAAGAAAACTGACTCCATCACCAGTTCATTTCCCTGAAGAGAGCTTCGATAGCTGCCAGTCTGAGCAATGCAATTGTAAAATGCAAAGGGAAAGAGGAAAAAAAGATTATTGATTTCCCCACCTCCTAATGCTGGAGCACATTTACCCAAGGTAAATGCACAGGCACAGGGCTGGCAGCTGAGACAGGAGCCTGGCCTTGCCTCAGGCACCCACGTCAGGGCTCTGCTCTGAGCCTGCCAGCCAAAAATATGATCCCCCTGGAGCTTTCAGGTAAGAGAGGGATGTAAAAACTAGAAAGGAAGAGAAAAGAACAAGCATGCCTTGAAGTACCACAGCATGAAACACTTACAGGAAATAATTTGCACTTAAAATCATCCGTAAATCATAATTCCTCCCCACGGGTTTCCCACTGTTTGAAGGACATTTTGCACAGAGGGTCAAGTGGAAGGGAGTTTCAGATCCTTTTCGTACAAATCCATGTGTCATTTATTTGGTCATTTTAACTGTAAGCAGAGTCAGAAACAAATTTGAAACGCTCATGATCGTGTGAAGCCCACAGCAGATGGCAGCATACAGCAAAATTTTGCCTCCCTCCTCTGGTGAAAAATAAATAAATAAACGCTGAACAGCTCGTGCCTCAGCCACCAGCAGAGGATAAAGCAAATGCAGTCACGGCACTTGTCACATTCATGGCTGTTTGAGGAGAGGTGGCTGAGGAGATGCAGCTCCCCCAGCAGAGGAGGGAACTCTCAGGCCCCTGGGAGTGTGGTCAGGGCACCCACAGACCTCCCCAGGTCTCCTCAGGTGGGTGCTGGCCCCAGCTCCCCAAACTGGTGCCTGCTGTGTGCCAGTGCTGCTGGCTCCTCATGCTGTGGGGTGCCCTGGAAATCACAGCCTCAGGATTTCTCATGCTCTGATAGATTGTTATCTTAAAAATATTTTTAAAAGCCACAGTGGAATAGCAGTAAGATGTCACTGCAGAGCTGGCTTTGACCCAGAGAGATCTGCTGAGCAGTTTGTTATCCACATCTCTAAGTACCTGTCTATTCCCTTCAGAGGCTGAATTTATAATTGGACGTTAACAGTGAAAAAGAACCTCTGCTTACAAATTATTTTGTCACTCACCAATGGCAGAAAGAAAAAAAAGTTTATTTAGTGGTTTAGCAACCTTCTTTTTTATTACCACTTTTGCTAGGACTAGGCTGAGATCACAACTTACCTCGGGGCAAAAATAAGACCATCACATTAAAAAAATTTCTGTACAGGTACCCAGTGCTAGACACCTACAGCCATGTGCAGATAACTGAATTTTAAGAAACCCTCAAAGCTGGTAGGGAAGTGGAAGTTAAACTTCTCCAGAAACAAAGTACTTCATCGCACCATGGCTGCAATGAGGAGGGAACAGAAAGGTGGCACCTATTCAAGATTTCCTGCACCTCCTCCTCCTGCTTCTCCCTGCAGAAGGAGGAAAACATGGCCATGGCAGCTGGAGAGCTCTGTGTCCCTGCCCCTCTGCATCCCCACATCCACCCACACCACCCTAATCCCTGATTTTTATAGCTCCTCCTCTGCAATACCCCAGATCCTCTCTGTCTCTCAGAGACCTTCCTGCCTCACAAGCCCTTTGCTTTCTCCGCAGGTCTGTGTCCCCAAATGCCAACCTTCCCTCTGCTGGCTGTCCCTCATGTACCCTGCCCGTGGCATTGGCTGGGCAGGAGGCAGAGCAGGCACCAGGTGATGCCCAGGCAAAGCCTGCAACATCCCTGCTTTTCCCTCAGCTGGAGCAGTCACAGATTTGGACAAAACCTGTCAGGTGTTGGTATCACTCTTTCAGTCATTCCTCCTGCAGTTTCTCTCTCAAATTCTGCCCAGCAGGTTCAGGAGTGTTGAGGTTTAGCTCCAGTCTCACGCAGCTGCCTCATTCCCCTCCCTGCCACAGTGCAGAGGAGAATCAAAAAGAAAAGATGAACCTTGTGGGTTGAGATAAGAACAGTTTAAGAATTGAAAATAATAATAATATTAATAACAACAACAATGAAAAGGAGACAGGGAGAGAAATAAAATCCAAGAGAAACAAATGATGCCCAGTGCTCACCGCCCAGCCCAGCCCCAGCCCCTCACAGACAACTGCCCCCAGTTTATACACTGAGTTTGATGTTCCAGGGAGTGGAATATCCCTTTGGCCAGTTCAGATCACCTGTCCTGTCCCTCCTGGCTTCTCATGCAGCTCCTGACTGGCAGAACATGGGAGACTGAAAAGTCCTTGGTTTAAGGTGAGCACTACTTAGCAACAACCAAAACATCCGTGTGTTAACATCGTTCTCCTGCTAATCCCAAAACCCAACACTGCACCAGCTACTGAGAAGAAAATTAACTCTATCCCAGCCAAAAACAGGGCATGGAGCAAGAGGGGGACTGGGAAGCCAAGAGGGAGGAGGGCAGATGTGCTCCCTGCTTGCAAGAGACAGGCAGAACCCCACAGGTATAACTCCAACCCTTCATTCCCTTCCAAAGGCACCAGAAGCACCCTCTCCTCCTCCTCAAACCCTCACCTCTCTGGGGTGGAGCCTCTTGTCACGCTGCTCCTGTGCCCCTGTCACAGTCCCAGCCAGTCCTTGGGCATCCCTGCACCTTTCCTGCTGTCCCTGCACGGGTGCCACTCACAGCAGGTCCTGGTCCCCTGCTCCAGGGATGTCTGGGCACCAAGCACTGCTCCTTCCTAAGGGAACCACAGCCCCCTGGCCACCTCATCCTTCATCCTTGTGCAGCTGACCCCCCTGGATGTTTGCAGAGAAAGGAGTGAAGCAGAGAAAGGAGTGAAGCCTCAAAATGCAGATAGGCATGAAAATAAACATAAGCCAGCAAACCAAAAATGGGGGGGGAGGGGGGGGGGAAGCCGTGGAAAAGTTACAGAACTTAATGTTTGCTTTCTGCTCCCCCCTTTCACAGTCCAGGAGCACCCAAAAGGGTGTGTTTGGTGGAGATCTGGCTCCACAGAGAAACTCAAGCCCAGGTCAGAGGCTTTAGAGCAGAGCACAGCTCACTGCCTTGGGGGCTGCGAGGACTCAGAGCTGTTGCCCTCCCTCCAGCAGCAGCTGGAGCAAACTGTAAATATCCCAGTTTATGTGTTGACAAATGCCAGGTCGTTCCCTCTGGCAGCCCTGCCTTCTGTGCAGTGCCAGATGTGCTGCACTGGGATCAGCCCTCCTCAGCTTTCTCAACCTGAGTGCCACGGTCATTTTTAACAGTCAGGGACCATCTTGCACCATGCAGCCAAGTGATTTTTTATTTACAAGTAGAAATGCTGATTTATTTATGTGACTTCCCTTTTTCTGTTTACCCACCTGTTTGCATGGGCACGTGTTCACACTTATAATTTTCTTTTAGTTTTTGGCAGCTGCTGTGCTGGCCAGCAACAGCTCTGATCACTGACAGATTGGGACTGGAAACTCAGAAATGCTGCTTCAGGTGATTAATAAATCCCCTTCCTATTGCAAATGCTAGTCTGGGATGCCAAAATCCCTGCCTGAGACATGGATTTGCTGGAGAGGAGGGTGGTGACTGCTGTTCCTGACATCCCTCTGAGTGCTGCCAGCACCCCTTTGTGAGACACCGGGGATGTCACTGTGAGACCTGTCCTCACAAGGACCTGCATGACACAGGGGATTTGTCATTAATGACAATCACACAGATCACACGCAACAGAGGTGTGAGGGCTGCAGCAGAGCAGGGAGAGAGATACAGCCATTCCAGGGATAGGGGAGCTATCAGGGAGAGATTCCAGCCTCAGGAAGGGCTCCTGTAGTCCTACAAGGGCTGTCTGCACCTGAAGGCTGCCTGTTCCCAAAGGCTGCCTGTCCCCAGGGGCTGCCTGTCCCCAAGGGCTGCCTGTTCCCAAAGGCTGACTGTTCCCAAGGGCTGCCTGTCCCCAAAAGCTGCCAGTTCCCAAAAGGCTGCCAGCTCCCCAAGGACTGCCTTTTCCCAAAAGCTGCCTATTCCCAAGGGCCGCCTGTCCCCAAAAGCTGCCTGTTCCCAAAGGCGGCCTGTTCCCAAAGGCTGCCTGTTCCCAAGGGCTGCCTGTCCCCAAGGGCTGCCTGTTCCCAAAAGGCTGACTGTTCCCAAGGGCTGCCTGTCCCCAAAAGCTGCCAGTTCCCAAAAGGCTGCCTGTTCCCACAGGCTGCCTGTTTCCAAAAGCTGCCTGTTCCCAAAGGCTACCTGTTCCCAAAAGGCTGCCTATTCCCAAAAGGCTTTCTGTTCCCAAAGCTGCCTATTCCCAAAGGCTGCCAGTTCCCCAAGGGCTGCCTGTTCCCAAAAGCTGCCTGCACCCAGCTGGTGCCTGCCTGGGGTAACCCCTCCACCCCAAAGCTTGGCAGGCACCAAGTGTCACCTTTTGTACCCCACTGACGTCACCAGCTCTGCAGTGTTGACTGAGCCCTAATCAGTCCCTATGGATAGCAATTACTGCAATGAGTGTAACATTTAATGACCTCTCTTTAGGCCCTGTGGAAGTTCCTGGGTAGCAACAGAAACCACAGGCACACATGGGAATGGGGCTTCTTCCAGGCTTTTTTTGCCAAGGAAAGTTTTGCAGCAGGAAGAAGTGCAGCTCCAGCAGACCCATAATCCAAATTTCCCCACCTGTGCACATGATCCAGCAAGGCAGGGAGAGCCTGGAGGGGAGGGACTGCACCACTGCTCTGCCTTTTACCTGGAAGCCCAGGTACCAAACCTATCAAACACTGATAAAAGTGAGGAGGAATATTAATAAGCCCCTCTGCAGATCCTTTCGTATTTGGGTCTGCACCTATTTGCTTCACTGAAGAAAAAACCCCATTTTTTCCTTTTTTCCCCAGCACTTGCAGCCTCAGCTCTTTTAATCCCTTGGGCTGAGCACTGTTTGAAGGCTCCCCATCACCTGCATAATTTAAGAAGTAAATAGAAAATATTGCTGCACACACACATAAAAGCATTGATTTGATGATTCACCACGTTGAAGATAACTTATTTAGCAACTGGCAGAACACATAGCCTGTGGTGAATGAGAGCCAGGCTGGTGAGAATGCCCAGCTTGATGGCTGAACTTCCCTTTGCCCAGGATTGGCCACTTTTCTGCTTTAAACGTGTTAATCAAAAGTGATTTAAAAATTTAAACAGTAAAAATATCCACACTATAAATCTCTGTGTTTGAATAAACACAACCAATGTAAAATAAAAACCTCAAAAGGGAATGTTTCCTTTGGACATACATCCTGCCCAAAACCTGCAGATGGACATTATCCTGAATCCTCACCACATCCCTGGCTGTGGGGCAGCAGTGACCCAGAGACAAAGCTCAGGAGTTTCTCTGTTAGCATCCAGGAACTGAAAAATCCAGCACCTGAAACTGGCCTGGGCTGCTACATAATGCCTCAAAAGGAGCTTGCATCACTATCAAGAATTACTTAACAGTAAGTGAATATTATGCTTATGGCTGTAAATTGATGTGCAGAGATAAAGTTATGGGCAGAGGTAAAATGTAGCTCAGTACAGGATCATGATGGACATGATGGGCAAATGAAGACAATTTCAGCATTGTCCCAGGGAAGAGCAGAGAGGGTAAAGCTTGGGATACCAGTGATTTGTGTTTTTCTGAGCTGTGGTAGCCCGGTCACACACACAGATCCTCTTTCCCAGCAGTGCTGCTTTTTGACCAGGTCAAAAATAATATTTTTCTGAACCAGAACAGGAATTATTGCAGCTTCCTTCTTTCTTTGTTTGGTTGGTGAAAAGCTGATTTAATTTTGGACTTAAACCATTCAGCAGCTCAAAGGGGACAGCCCCAATTCACCAGCAGAGAACCAGGGAGTAAAGCTGTGTTGGTCCTTTCAAATTTTGTATGTTTGACTCTCACTCTGCTGTGTATGTGACATCAGGAAAAATAAAGAGCATTGAGAACACACCTCAAGGACTGCTACAAAAGACCAAATCAATTTTTATTCTCCAAGATGAATTAATTCAGAAAATAAGCCAATATTCAGATGGGAAAAGAGATTTTCTAAAGGTTTAGTTAATCTGCTAATAGCGTAAGATTTATTTAAATAAGTTTCTGCATAATCCTTGCTGTGCACAGCTCAGAAAGGTTCCTTCTGAAGCTGCCTTGAACTGCCCTGGAAAAGGAGGAGTGGGAGAGGCACAGGGTCAGTCAGAGTCTCTCAGGTGTTGTTTGGCCAATATTCTGTGAAATAGGATAAAAGGGTTTGTGCTGAGGGTGTTTGTGCCCAGCCAGGCTGGGACCAGCTGTGATACCTCAGACGTTCTGGATGGACCTCTGGCCCCTGGGGCATCCTCAGTGAGGTGGCTGGAGCACAGCATTCCCAGGGGATGGAGGCTGAGAGCAGCCACCCTACTGACCAAACCCATCACTGGGGCCCCTCTGGAGCTGAGGGGTTTTGCTCGAGCCCTTTGCCTGTCACCTGGACCATCCCTTGTCATCTGGACCATCCCTTGTCACCTGGACCAACCCTTGTCACCTGGATCAACCCTTGTCACACTGACCATCCCTTGTCACATGAACCATCCCTGGCACTGCCCACAGTCTCATGGCATCTCTCTGATGCCACACCAAGCTCATCCCCTGTGTTTACACCTTTGAACAGCTGATGTTTGCAGCTTCCAGCACTGCCAGCACTCTGTTGCCACAGGGAAAGGCAGTGTCACCCCTCAGAGGCTCCTCAGGTTGATGTGCAGGGCACACCAGCCTGCACAGCAATGTTTGGGCTGCAGGCACGGACAGGGGCCAGGGACAGCCATGAATACAGAAAAATACCACATTAAAGTGTGAAGATTAACATATTCTGCTTCTGACAGCAGGCCAGGACCATAACCTACTTCACTAAGCAGCCCCTTGCTTAGAGGATTGACCTGTGTGGGTCTATTTGTGGAATGCAGCACAGCCCTGAGCTCATGGCTATTTTTGAGGCAGCAAGGCAGGTGTGGCCTGGCATGAATAGAAGGACCAAGGAGGGGCTGACACCAGGCCCCTGTGACATGGCAGGGGGTTGGAAATGGATGACCTTTGAGGTCCTTTCCAAGCCAAACCAATCCATGGTTCTGTGACATGCAGCCTTCAGGTGCTGCCTGGGGTGTGGTGGCAGCTCTGCCAGGGCTGTGGCGTGGCAGGAGGCATTTGGGAATGCCAGGGAGGCAAATGTGCTGATGGCAGAGATCTCTGAGCAAGAACAAGGGCTAGGAGGGGCTCAGGGTGATCCTGGGGCTGGCCCGAGCCAAAGGAAAACAACTCTATCTCAAGGTCATTAAGTACACAAATGAACCAGAAACAATCGATTCCTTTCTCCTGCAGCAAGCTCAGGCATGGATGTGCTCAGATGCTGGAGGGAGGGAGGGAAAGGGGGAAACAGGACCCCTCAGAACCCCTGGATTATGGGAATCTTCTAAACAAGCAGCACTGTATAGGAACCAGGACAGGGAAGAGAGGCTGAGGGATGGATTGGGATGCTCACACGGGTTTTGGGTGTCCCACAGTGAATTTCCCAGGTTCTGTGTGGTGCTGCCCTCCTCCCAGGAGTGCTGCAGATGCCATGAGCTAATACAGACAACCACACTGAGCCCTGAGGGAGGGCACTCAGGGACTTGGGCATACCCAAATATGCTCTGTTAGTAAAGAAAAACTAAAGACAACTTTAGTTTGTGGTAACTTGTCCCTTTGTATTTCCTGTCCCAATATTGCTGAAGAAGAGAAAAGCTGGAGGAAAATGTGGAGTTTGCAATTTTCAGCCCTTCCCATGCAGCCCTCAGGACTGGTTCCAGAGGTGCAGCTCCTTCGGGTCAGGGTGGCCCCAGATCCAGGGACAGGCAGGGTCCAGCCATGGCTGGTGCAGCTTCTGCCCACCCTGTGGCCCAGTTAAAGCTGGATTCCTGCTGCTTTATTCCTGGACAATTGTGGTTTCAGGAAAGTGGGGCAAAAAGTGCTGGGCTGTGACTTCATCCCTCCCCATCTCCTGCAGGAATCTTGCATTTCAGACGGGTTTTACTCCCATGACTTCAACTCTGAATAATTAACCACACCCCACAGCATGTGGAAGACAATTTTTTGGACTCCGTGATCTCAGAGGTCTTTTCCAACCTAATTAATTTGTGATTTCAAAACCAGTGTTGCTAATTTTAGGTCCAAATTTTTTGTTGTTATGGAGGACCAGAGAGGAAAGACACCTTCTAAGTTTAGCTGGATGGCAAGGAGGTGAAACAGAGAATCTGCTGAAATCTGCTTTCATCCTGCCCCTTTCCTGAGGAGAGGGATTGCTGCCTCTGTCCTGTGAGGAAAATGAGGTGGGCAAGAGCTGGGAGGGAAAGGCTGGCTCCCAAAACCTGGGAAAGAGGCTGATCCAGCAATTCCAGCCTTGCTCCTGCAGCAGCAAACACTGACCCAGCACTAATGGAGGGGCTCGAGACCCTGCTGCCTCCAGGGGTGTGCAGCTGATCAAAAAGGGAATGGCCACCTCAGTCTGGAGTTGGTTGTTGCATTTCACTGGAATCAGATTGAAATCCACCAGCCCAGGGCACAACCAAACTTATTTTCTTCCTGTTCAAAGGTGAAGTGAACGAGGTCAGGATAGTCCCAGAAAGTCCTGCTGGCACTAGGATAGCCCACCTAGGGTGAGTGGGAGCCAAATGTTCATGCCAGGCTGAAGCCCTGAGCCTGGTGACATCTAAAGCAAATTAATTTCACGTGCCCATATCTGGACAGGCTCCTTCAAAAAGGGAGAAAGCCTCCTTGCCAAGGTTGCCCTTTAAAGAACTTCCCAGCTGTCCTCTCACCTGAAATCAGTTTGGGAGCTGTTTTTCAGGAGTATTTCAGCTGAGAGTATCTCATAATTTCATTCCCTCTGCAGGTCTGTGTTTCCCAAAGGAACAGGGATAATTTACTTTGAACACTGCAAATATCTGAGACCAATGTAATTCACCAAATTAGGCCTTGCAGTAGCAATCATTTTGTTACCTCATGCAGTTACAATGGCCAAGTTTAGTTCCAGCTCGGGAAGAAAACCTCTGGCTGAAAATTCCTGACCAGTGCGTTCACTCCCATAACTGGTAGGGAACGTTCTAATCAAAGTTTGTATAAAACTACTCTTAGGAATAGCAAACAAAGCATTTACTAAATAACAGTTACTCTGAATAGATCCCAGCACAAACAGCAGGGCTTGTAGGGGTGGCAACAAATAATTTAAATTTTTGGCAGGACTTTTTTCTCACTGTTAACACAACTTCCCTAAGTAAAAGTATCTTAGAGGGGCAAAGAGACTGAGGCAGAGATTTAACTCATTCCAGGTTAGAGGAGAGAACGAGGGGAAAAACCCCAATCCTGAAAACCTCCAGGTGAGAGGAGCTGGCTGGGGCTCCCAACTTCCAAGGCTTGGTTCTGACTCACATAATTCCCCTCTCAGCTTCTCCCCTCGCATGTGGCCCTTCTTAATGCAAACAATTAAATGGGCATTAGGTGAAAGTGGCTGCTCCCACTTGATAATGAGGAGGACATTTGGCAGGCAGGGAAGGGTGCCCGGGTGCTTCAGAAATTAGTCCCCTTTTTTTACAGGGGCCTCGTGTTCTCCACATTTTCCAAACCTCCCCTTTGTTATCGAGGAGGTGAATAAAGAGGTTTTGAACCACTCCAAACAAAGTCCAACCAGGCTGGGACTAAAACCCAGACACAGCATTTGTAGAACAGAGGAGCAGGGGGTTCCAACAACCAGAAACTCAGAGCTCAGTTTATGATTAATTAAACCCCATAGCCTCCCCTCAGCAATGGGTGCTGCCACTGCAAAGTCCTTCACAGGATGGGTCAGTGACTCATTTGGTCCCTTGTCCCTGCCCAAGCAGGACCATCCCTGAGCACAGGGCACAGAACTGTGTCCAGATGGCTCTGGAACATCCCCAGGGAGAGATTCCTGGCTGCAAAGTGCTGTGTGCCTGTGCTCTGCACTGGTGACTAGCTCAGAATTTAACACAGTGGCTCTAAAGGTGCAGCAGGGGGACATTTGCCACCAATGAAGCATTTTCAATGTGGCAGGGCTGGTTAGAGAGCTGGGCTGCTTTCCTTTATTTACCTGCCTGGCATGAACATGCCTGTAATGCTGGGCAGGAGCCTGTTCCAGCTTTGGGCAAACTGGTTTTACTTTGGGAGAAAAGCAGTGTTTGTTCTGTGGCTGTGAAATGAGAAATGCTGTGAACTCCCCCTGAATCCATCAGATTTTCATGAAGTTCATCAGGGGCAAAGCCTGCTCTCAGCACATACTTTTCCTCACAGGTGCTGTTGCCCTTCCAGAAGCCCCAGTGGCTTTTACCACAGTCCCGGATCTCACCAGTGCATTTTTAGGGCTGACACCAGCTTTTCCCCAGCCCTGTTCTCCCCCAGCCTCCCTGCACACCATCCCAGCTGCCTGAAACAATGCCCAGCCCGCTGCCCAGTTCTTTTTTCTCTCCTAATTCCTTTTGCTCTCCATTCTTATTTGCAGTCCCTTCATCATTAGCTCCCACAGGACTATCAGAGGCATATCTGTCTGACACAGGCAGTTTCACTGCTATAAATTCTCCACAGCCCATTGAATAGAGACTTTTTAATTAGGTTTTAAGAATTTTCCCATTAGTGGAGAGACATTGAGAATTCAGGTCTCATTTATGGAAAGCAAAATATGTTAGAGAGGGAAGCTGCTTGATTTACTGCAGTATTAGCATTTCCCCCCCCTGTATTTATGGGCATGGATTAATTGCTGTTTTGCTACTGTGGACAGAAATATGTTTGACAATTCACTTTATTGTGCTACAAATGACAGATTTAAACCAGTGATCCAACATGAGAACTCTCCTGGGCTACTGCACTGTCTGTGTGACACACAGAGAAAATGTGAACAAAATCTTTCATCATCAAAACTTCATTGCTTTGCTATTTGCACCAAACCAGCTTTATGTTCTCACTAGCAAAGGGGTTTCCTGGCTTCAGCTCTCACTTTGCCCTGAATATCTGAGATAGGATTGCAGATGAAAGTGGGGAAGATTGAGCCAGTGCCACCCCCTTGGAAGGACAAAGCTGTGCTGCCTTGGGCCCTGGACACACTTGACCACAACAAGAGTGCAAGTGTCCACTTCCAGTGTCCTGCCAGCTGCTGGGTGCTCCAGTCTCAGGGAATTCATGAACCAGGCGTGATATTTTTGATGCTTTTAAAAGCCCACATGGGTTTTCCCTTCCAGGAGCTGTTGCAAATGGCTTTTTGTGGAGGTGACAGGAACCCCTCTTGCTTGCTTGCCCCATCCCAGAGCACCTTCAGGTCAGGAGGAGCTGTCACTGCACTGTTCTGCCAATGCAATCCCCACAAGCATCAAGTTTCTGCTCATCCTGACAAAACTTTATGCTGGAGAGATCCCAGGCAGCTCTGACAGCCGTATTCTGATCCTGCTGGGTGCATTTGATCCCCTTCTTGCAGCTCAGCCACAGATCAGTGAGTGCTTGCATCATTTCTCCTGGGGTTACCCCAGGTAAGCAGGACACAGCAAGGGCAGCCTCAGGTGCCATTTCCTCTCCATGGCATCCTTCATCCCAGCTGGAAACCTCCAACCAACTCCTCTTGGCCTGAGCTCTGCCTTCTGCAAGGCTCTCACCTGCAGCAGCTTATTATAAAAAAACCACAGTAAAATAAGATGTTCTTGTTAAGATTTTCCTGTCTTGAATTTTTTTTTCTTTTCTGATTCTTGTTAGAACTTTGCAGTTCACTTTGTATGTCCAGTCTCTTTAAAATCTTTAAAGGGAAGATGTCAAAGGAATTTCATAGCAAGCCTTTTTTTTTTTCCTGTTGAATTTTCTACTTCTTTTCTTGCTACTTCTTTTCTTTCTGCTTTCGACTTCTTTTTCTACCATTATTTTGTTAAATCCCTTGAAGAACTGAACTGCACAGAGACACAGTTTTTCCCTGAAGTAGCTCTCCCACTAATCCTCATATATCAACTCTTGCTAACACTGGAGCTTAATATTTCTCCCTCTATTTTTAACCACATTTAATTGGTGCAGGAGAAACACTTCCTGGCCAATATATTCTCCCTCCACAGTCATCAATGAAAAGAGCAATAACTGAAACTTGCTAAAAACAGCAATAATCTTGACTCCACTCCTCCAGCTCTGTAGGTAATTTTTGCCACCAGCTCGGCTGAGCCAGCCCAGGTCACTTTGTAACCTCAATTCTTTTACAGACCCTGTCACATCCCTCTGAGCCTTTCCAGTCCTCACCATCAGCTGGAGACAGCAGTTTAGGTGGTGTCTTTTCACTGCCCACTTTTAAAACCACTTGGGCAAAACTTCTCTGAAATAACCTTTCCCTCCCACACGAGGTCTCAGGCTCACTTATTATTTCCTAGGTCTCCTGCTCCTTCTATTTCAGGCATTTCTCATTTGTATTTATCTCTTTAGCTATTTGTGTCAGAAATAACCTTGCAGCCCTTTGCCTGCATTAACTGGTTTTCAAGGTTTTGATTGCTGTTCCCATAGAAGCAAATGAGAACCACAAATTCTTTCTATTTTTTTTAATATCTCATGTGTCCCAAATAATATTCAGTCCTTGACATGTGAGATGAAAACCAGAGCTCTCAATCTGCTCTGAGAAACTGCCAGAAAACTAAAGGGGGAACATTTCCTTTTAGCTTGTGGGGTGAATGGCTGCTGACCCCTGCCTGCTCCTATTTACACAGCTAATTGCTCTGACATTAATGAATGAATTATGCAATAGATATCAGCTGTTCCATGCCATTGCCCTCAGAACATCAGGGTTTGGAGCCGCTGGGTGGTCTCAGTGATGCCCTGTCCCTGTTGGCAGGTGAGAGCTGTTGGCTCATGCCCTGTGCAGGTGATGCTTTTTCAATGCACCTGCAAAAATCCCTCTTTCCCACCAGTCACTGTGGAAGGGAACAGACCCACAAACCCTCTCCACATCATGAGTGGTGCTGGATTTGGCTCTTCCTCCTGGGCATCACAGCCAATCCATGGCATGGGTTTGCTTTAGGTCTTGGTGAGTTTCAGAATGATCTGGAAAACTCCACCCATCACAGCATTTTCTGTTCTCCAAACTGGGACATTTTGGGTATCAAACCCAAACTAGATTATCTTGGTTTTGAGCTTGAAACTTTCCCTAGATGATTTGAAAAGATGTGCCTGAGAAGTGATGAAAATCAAAAGATGCAACGATAAAGATCCTGGGATTGGCCAGACTAAGTTAATCCCTCCCTAGCCCAGTTACCTGAGCCAGTTACAAGTGCTTACAGGAAAACTTCAACAAACAGCAAAGATAATCCAGTCATACACCACATTATTCTCATTTCCCACCCCTGCCCTATCATTTTATTGAATGCTTTCTTGTTGTTTTATTCTGAGGAATTATGACTAATAGTTGCTCAAGTCCAGCCAGCCATGGGCAGTGATATCTTCACAAAATACCCTTCCAACCTCCAAGGATTTGCAGCTTAGACATTTCCTGAGACAGATGTGTAGTTTTTCTTCAATGAGTTCATCCTGTTGCTTTTCAGACCTGCAGGAAGTTTTAGCATCCACAGCTGAATTGCTTTATATCCCTGTGCTTAATGATGACACACCTTCCTTCCTGTGCTTCTAACCTACCACTGAGACTTTTCTGTTAGATGAGACCACGAGCTGTGCCTCCTGTGACCTGTGTGGATCTGGAGAGGCCTGGTGTACATAAATATTCCTGATGCGGATGCTGTCCCTACCACGGGACCTCGTACAGGCTGGAGAGTGAGTTCAGGCATGAAAATGTAGATACAAAGTGGGTTTGTAAAATGGAGGGACTCTGTAAGTCTGTGATTCTCTATTCCTTGCCTAAGAATCGTTAATCTGTCATTTGCTTTTCTCACGGTTGCTAAGCACTGAGCTGGTGTTTTCACAAAACTCTGTTATCCTCCATATGCTCCTGTCATCCTCACACTCACACAGCAACCTGAGTGATCCCAGACAGCTCAGGGTCCTTTACTGCAGCTGGAGAGGTGGGACTGCTCCTTTGCCAGGTGTGCAGCACTCCACATTTCCAGACATGAAGCCTCATGTGCCATCCAGCTCTGCAGCTCTCCCATTTTGCACAATCCATCGGAGCAACTGCCTCATTTTTACTGCCACGGAAATTCTGTGTCACCAACAGATTTTGCCCTCTCACCTCCTCTCTCCGATGGTTTGGGAGCCTGTTAAGCTGCAGAGGTCCCAGCAGAACTCTCTGCAGGAGCCCCCTCATGATGTCTCCTCACAGTGAAAACCATCCCACCCTCTGCTTGCTGCCCTGCTTTTATCCAGGAGAAAATTTCCCCGTCTGTCCTGTGACAGTTTGGTTTCTCAGATCCCTACACTCTTCAAAACATTTTTCCACAGCTCATTGCTCTCATGAGCCAGAGGGCTTTTCTCAGCCTCTCTTCTCATTTCACTGTCTCCTTTTTAACTTGGGGCAGCCAGAACGTCACAAAGGGACTGAGGACTTACCAGAATTATCTTTTCTCCTTTGTACCCCTTCCCTTAAAACTATTGGAACCAATTTGCCCTTTTGTCACTTTGAATATTCAGCTGGCACATCCACAGTGATGGGAAGCTGCGTGAGTGGCAACAGCCAATTTGCAGCCCATCTTGGTGATTATACACTTAGGTTACTCTTCCTCCGTGCACTTTACTTTGTATTTCATTTACCACTTATCACCCAGTCAATCTTGTAAGATATTTCCACAATTGTTGAGCTAGCTGCACTTTTAAAAAATATGAAAAATAATTCTGAATCATCAGCATATTCATCACCTCGTTATTCACCAAGCTTTCCTAATAATTTATGAGTATGTTGAGCAAAAATCCTTTCCTCTCCCCTGTGATAACTGACCTTTGTCTCCTATCTGAAAAGAAGTTATTTGTTTACCTCTTTGTGGATTTACTTTCCTGCAGTATTTTTTTTCTATTTTCTTTATTTGACTTTGAAAAAAAAAGGTCTTTTTCCTTCTAGTAGTTTCCTTTACTCCCGCATTTAATTATTCTGGGTCTATATGTGTGCCTGAGGACATCTTTTCATATTTTTTTGTTCAATGGTAAATATTTACTGAGTTTTTCATATTGTGTCTTTCAATAGCACCTTTCTGTTTGCCAACATTTCACACATTTTTGTCTTCCTTTAAGCTCAATTTAATAAGTCTTCTTGGGGTTTTCTTTTTCCCCTTTTTAGAAGGTAATAGATCAAGATTTTTACTCCCTCATTCCCTGTGGCATCGTAAACTGGAATGTATCACAATCATTATCATAAAAAAACCTTTCAATGGCCACATTTTGATTCAGATCTGCATTTTTCAGGAGTTTCTTCCCTTTTCTGGGTCACTGCAAATCTGATGGGGCCTAGAAACAAACCAAAATGCATATTTCCCTGCTCTGCTGGCTCCAGCCAGTGTGGCCTCTTCTCCACAGGCTGGTCCCCACCTTATTTCAGGAAGGATAAGGATTTTCTGGTGTTATTTTGATGCTCACAAAATAAATGATGGCAATGCTGAGATCATGGACTGCTTGGAGACCCCAGAAGCATTAGAGAAAATTACTGGCTTGGATGAGAATTTCTAAGCTGGCAGTGGGCTTTGCAGTCACAACCAGAATGGTTTTTAGTGTATTGGATGCTGAAATTCAGGCTTTTAGATCTGACTCAGCTCTGAGTAACACATTCGATTAACTTCAGTAATTAAATCTTTCTTTTCACCTTGGGCAAGGATGCTTGCCACAGAAATGTGACAGAAGTCCTCTTCCAGCACTGTCTGTGGTTTGTGGAAATGACATAATTCTTTGATAAAATTCCCCTGAAGGAGTTTGAACTCACAAAGCTCAAGCTGATTTTGACAACTGCATTAACACATCTCTGGTAGGCATCTTTATCAAAGCCATGGATCTCAGGGGTTATTTTGAACTGTCCATTTTCAAGATTAAGATGTAGGGTTTTCTCTGTTTGTTTTTTGACCCCTCAGTGTTATCTGGCAGACAGACAGATATTGTCCTGTTTTGAGGAATTTCATGTGCCAGCCCATGTTTTTATGTGCTTGGCACATCTGGAAGGAGCAAATTGCAGACATCCCACTGCTTTGCCACTGGTTTTTTTTTTCTCTGTTATGATGATTTACTTCAGAGAGCTCTCAAAAGTTGGGATTTACTTTGAGGGCTCACAAGCAGGGCTGCTGGCCCAGTGACAGATTTCTTCACGTCGGCATTCAAACCAAAGTCACCACAAAAGCAAATTCCCTTCAGCACAAGACCCTCCGTTTAGGATGAAAATCAAATTGCTGGTTATTTTAAGTGAAAAGAGATAAAAGAAAAAAAAATACCCTTATCCTTCAAAAGTTCTGGATTAGGAGAATAAAGAGTTGCAGGCTGCCAGTGATCCCCAGGAAGATCCAATACCAGTGGCGATTTCTCCATGTCTTTGTTGGGAAGGAAATGAGAGCACCAGAGTGGGTAAAAGGGACCAGGGGAGGGTGGTGAGGATGGTGAAGGAGCCTGGAGAGGAGCAAGGAGCTCTCCAAGCCCTCCTGGCCACGGGCACTGAGATCCTTCACAGAGTTTCCAAAAGGTTTCGGTAGGCGCCGGCCTCACAGAAGGAAACTCATTGACAGGGAAACCCCAGATAATTTTCAAGGCTTTGCTATATAAACATATTAAAGATCTTTAAGTAATCCCCTGGCAGAGCTCGTTTCTCGCAGGGTGTTTGCTCTGAGATGCCAATCAAACGCTCTTTCCGCAGCGAGGGCTCGGGGGGGAGATTTGCCTTTGTGCCCGCAGCTGGGATCGGGCCCAAGAGGTGACAGCCAGAAGATAAGGGCTTAATTAATGTCCAGAAAGGAGCAGGGGTAACAAACCTTATCTGCAGTTTCAGCTGACTCACCCGATGGGCTGATAATCTGCTGAGAATTCCACGGAGGTCCAAAAGCAGTGCTGTTCCCCTTGGGATCCCTGCTTTGCCCTCCTGCTCAGGCAAGGTTCCAGCCAAACTCACTCCCCATCTCCCAGGCTGGTGGAAAAACTATCAATGGCTTCTCTGGACAGGCATTGCTCATAAGGGGAAAGCTGGATTTTAGAGGTTTTAGTGCGCTATTTTCTCAAATTGATGGAGGTAAAAGGTGTGAGATGAGCTGGTGGGTGATGGAGTACATTCCTCTTCTGCCTGCAGCCTGGTGTCTTGTGAGATGGAGGATACACAAAATATCTAATTTACGAATTGTGGCTTTCAGTCAGAAATGGCACCCTTGTCTTAAATAGGGATGGATATAAATAAGGCCCATAAAGTATTAAATAAATTAACCTTTAGGGAAAAGAACCGTATTATTTTTTTCCCTTGTAGGACAAAATCCCTCCCACTTTGTTGGAAATACTTCTCACCAAATAAACTTCCTCCAAAACACAACCGTGGAAGCTGAAAGTTCTCACTTTGAGCTTTGTAATGGAAAGATGCACAAAACAAACTCATATGTAAATATTCGAAAGCAAGAAGACACAATTCTGTCAAAGATCAGAAGAAGTGCATTGAATCTCTTTATTTTGGTGATGAACAGGAAGGGTTTCCTGGTGGTTTTCCCATAGGAAAAGTGATGCTGCAGAGCACCCAAGGGGCCGCAGCCAGCCCTGCCTGCTCTGCAGGTGCCTCCTGTGGGAAGGTGCAGAGATATTCCCCCCAGCCCTCCCTGGCACTCCTCTGCTTGACTTTAAGAGTAGAGAAGTAGCTGGAAGTTAAGAAATGTTAAGTAAATGGTAGAAAATTGTCCCAAAGGAAAATTAAAGCCTTCAGCAGTCCAAGTCCCTGGGCTGTTGTCCCAAAACAGCCCAAAGGCTGCCTTGGAGACCACCAGGAGAAAAGCAATTAGGAAATTAACAGGTGAAACTTGTTGCTGCAGAAGTTTGGTTTTATCAAACCCCCGTGCTGGAGGTGTTGGATGGGTTGGGAAGGGCTGCTCTGATCTGAGGATCAGGCAGAGGGGATGGGAACCCCTGGAACAGCACCTTGCACAGGACAGCAACTCCCAAATAAAACTGGAACACTCAGGACTGATGCCTGGACAAGCACAGCACTGTGGGGCAAGCTGAGATCATACAGAAATTCGCATTTCTTCTCTCATATCTCTCTGCTCTTGGTCCTCTTGGGCTTTTATTTTGTTTCTTTTCCTGACCTTACCTTCTTTTCCTAAATCCCCTTGTGTGAACACCAAGAGTGGCCTTAGCTGTGCTCAGCATTTCTCAGCCACACCTTCCACTTTCTGTGTTCATGTATTTTTCAGGTGCACAGTGGTGTCCTGAAGCTTGGAGCTATCACAGTTCCAGCCCTCCTCTCTCACCTGTTCTAGAGTAAGCAAAACCAAAACCTTAAGGCCAGGGAAAAACCCAGGCAGAAAAGCTACACCTATATAGGAAATATTTTACATATTTTTCAGTAGTGAGTGGAAAATAAAACTGCCCAGAGGTCTGAAATACTCTAAAGGCAATGAGATCAGAGCACCCAGAGGTGCCTCTGGCACGAGAGGCACCCAGCAGCATCCACAGGATAGATTATGGGATCACGTAATAGATAGGTATCTATAGGTATGTAACAGATATGTGATCAATAGCTCAGGGAGCCCATAAATTTATCTCAAAATATCAAAATACGCATGGCAACGCTTCCTAACCAAACAAAAGGGTGAAGCATCAGATGGAACAATGTTATCAGAGCTCGCTGGACAAACACAGGCAGCCCATAAAACCCGTGGCTTCCAGGGAAAGCAGCAGCTCCTCCTCTTGCAAGAGCCATGGATCTCAAGGTGCTCTGTGCTCTCTCCGTCACCCTCGTCGTAGCCCTGAGCACCCTGGCAGAGGGAATGGCACCTCCAAGTAAGTACATCCACCCCTTGCTGCATTCCAGGTCTGTGTGGGAGCCTTGTTCCACCGACTGCAGCCTGTCAGCTTAACAGCAAATAGCTTTCTGTGCCACTGTTTATTCCCAAAGTGGAGCCTACTTTTTAATTTTTGTCAGAGAGATCTATAGCAGAAGGTGAAAGGCTGAACTCTTGTGTTGGTGGAATAACCAGGAACCTGCTGCAAAGGCAGAGGTGATCACCAGGACAGGACCAGGGCTGGAACAGGAGCCAGCTTTGTCTAAATTGTCTTCTGACATTTGTTTAAATCTGTTTTGCCATGTGAATACAGTTTTAAAGGAGTCTCACTGCCTCCTTATTAACAGGCAACTCATTTAGACAGCTCCAGAAAGGGAAAACAAGTAGCTCAATGGCAGCTGGAGGACAGCTCGAGAATTTCTTGGTTGTGGCTGACTGTGCAATAGACTTGATATGTTAAAAGCACAGCTGCAGCTATTTGCACAGCATCCTATATTTTATAATCACCTGACAAGAATGTAAAGATTCTGTATCTTTACACCTGTTGAATATCCACTTGATCCTTAAGCCTTTTCCTCTTCGCATGAGATGGACAAAGCAGCAAACATTTAATAGCATAATATTTAAAGCTCTTGTGATTTCCCATTTGGTGTGGTCCATTTGAAGCCCTTAAACCCCACTGTGCTTGGCTGGGTGGGCTGCAAGGGAGACCATAGACTCTCAAAGTGTGATGTACAGCCCTGACCAAAACTGGTGGGAACTTAAAAGCAGCTTTTAAACCACTCAGGTTGTGATCTTAGCCAGGAACAGAAGAGATGGAAAGCACTAGGGAAAGAGCATTGTTCCCAGTGAGCATCTGATAAACTTGTTATGGAGGGGTTCCATAGCAAATGTGCAAACTGACAGCCTGTAACTTGCTCTTTCTGTCCTGAGCAGCAAAATGCCAGTGTAAAGTGGTTCCCAGGGAGAGGAAAAACTGTGGCTACCCGGGGATCTCAGCAGCAGAGTGCAAGAAAATTGGGTGCTGCTTCAACGCTTCAGTCGCCAGCGTCCCCTGGTGCTACAGTCCTAAACCAAAGAAAGGTAATATCTCTGCCAGAAATGCTGATTTACCTCGTGTTTGATTATCTAGAAATGTGTGTAACCAGGGAGCACTTCTGCTTTTCTCCTTGGGTGAGAAAAGTGGGCACAAACCACTGTTAGGAGACCAGTAACAGTAAAATGCAAAGTCAAGCCTTGCTTATTCATAAGCCTTCTGTCTCATCCTCTTCTCACAATGTATTTCCTCTTCCTCCAGGCTTCTAGTTATCAAACAACCTGTGCTGATTATTTGGAGACATTTCAGTGTCATTTGTGGCCTTGTCCATGGGTAGAGCAAGGGATCCTCAGCCCCTATTTAAGTGGGTTTGCTATGGGGCTGCTTGGTTGAGCATCCTGCTTCTATTTTTTGCCATTATTTTTTCAGGGAGGATAACAGCTGCTCTCCTAGTTTTTCAAGGATTAGCTGTATATTTTACATAACTGAGTTAAGTAATGGAGTGTAATTAGCTGCGTTAATTAACTCAGTGTAAGCTACATTTGCTGGACTGACAGCTCAACTCCTTCTTAGGAGAACTTCAGGGCAGTCTCAGCAGCTGCACAGGTGACACAAAAGGAACTGAGGGTGCAAAGGCAATGAGAAGAAATTGAGATTAGTCAACAGGGATCAGAATTACAGCAGAAAAAATAGTTTTGCTTTTGAGCACTGTTTGCAATTCTTTTAACCTTGAAAAACGAGCAGTAGCAACTTACAGTGCCATTTTCATGGAATTGCTTTTCTGAGGAGAACTTCTCCATGAGAGGAAAACTGAAGAATTCAAGCTGGGTGGTATAATCTCCTTACTTGAGATTTTAGTTTTAAGTGCCTGGAAGAGCTGTGATTTCCTCCTAAAACACTTATTTCCTTCCTGTAACTCAAGCTGGCATGCAGAGAGGGCTGTCCTGTCCCTGTGTTAGCCAGGCTGCTCTGGGGTGAGCAGGGCTCAGGTCATGAACACACCCTGGTCTGGGGCCAGTGCTTTGTTACCACTGCAGGAGACACAGGGCTTTTCACCCCATTGCTGGATTTAGGAAAGGTAAAGGTGGGCTGCTGCCAGTCACTTCCAGGGGTGTATTTTGCTTCCTGTGGTCCCTGGGGGACAGCAGCAATTCCTCACCCTTTGCAATTTAATTTTGCCTAGGAGGCTGGGTAGGATTTGGGTGACTCTGCTGCCTGAAATTGGTTCAGAGAAGGTCATCATGGCCATCACACCTGCCCAGTGACCTCAGCTTTTTATTTGGGAATTACATCACCAGGCAGACAGAGCACGAAGTAACACATTCTCCTTTCTTCCTTGTTTGTGATTTTTTTTTTCTGCTTTACACAGTGAAGAAAATATGTCCCAACGACCCTTACTCCAGGATAAACTGTGGCCACCCTGGCATCAAGCCCAGGGAGTGTGCAAGGAAGGGCTGCTGCTTCAGGGCATATCCTGCTGGTGTCCCCTGGTGCTTCTACCACCGTGTCACAGAGGAAGGTAATGTCCCCAGGAGATGTCCCCGTGTCCCTGTGGATGCTCCACAGCTCCTGGCAGTGTCCCTGCTCTGCCCAGGCTGGGTGTGCTGTGCCAGCCACAGAATCCTACAGGTGTGAGGAGAAAAAGGTGGCTAAACCCTAAAAAAAACCCATCTTCTTGTACAGAGAGTGGGGTGAGGCTGATGCATCTGAGCCAGGGATTTGTGGGCAGTGTGGTCATCTGGGCTCAGGTGTGAGCTCAAACCCCCAGCTAATCCCACAGGAGAGGTGCAGCCACCCAACTCACATCCACCTTATCAGCATGAGAGACAAAAGGCTTTGCTTTAGAAATGTGGAATGAAGCTCACAGGAATTTCTGATCCCCTGCTAACTTTGTTTTAGTTTTTTGCAGCACATTCAATAACAAATAGCCTCAGCCACACTACATATAGTTCACCATAATTTGGTTTTACTGATCTAAATCATAATTAGGAAACACATCTACATAGGGGGGTTGGTCAAAATCACTAAAAAATTGCCTTTTGGATGTCCTACATCTAGGCAAAACACATCTAGCATCTTGTGTGATTTATGGAGAAAACATATCCCTTAATCTGCTTCTCCTCTTTGCCTCCCCAGCTTGTTAAAGGAGAAACTTCCCTCGAGAACTTTGCAATCTTTGGATCTACTCCAATGGAACGACAGACGGAGGTCCCAACTCAGACTTTATATTTTGCAACAGCCATGATTTCTAGACTGTTTTGGTTTTTTTTTTTATCTGGTGTTGACTCCTTTCTGATGAAAAGTTACTGGTAGCTTTTATTCTCTCAGTAGGTTAGCACTGCACAGGTTTTCACTGTAATAAAATAAGTACAACACAACTTGTGAGGGTTTTTTTTTGCTGTCTTTATTTTAAAGCTGTATTTCTCCAGTTTCCCAGGAAATCTGGCATGTCAGCAACCTGCTGATGAGGGAGCAGGCACCAGTGCTTCCAAAAGGAACTCGGCACTCAGCTTTTTGTGTTAGTTACACTTCACACTTGCAAGCGACTGCTTGGATTTGTTAGCTGGCATCACACGGGCCACTCGTCCTTCTGAATGCTGGAAATATTCAGAGTTTGCCTTTATATAGATAGAGCTGTGGGGTTTTTTTCCCCTTGAGACACAGGGAAGGGCTGGTCTGACTCAAACACCTCCTGCCCCCTGCATATCCCTGTCTCTGGTGGGTCCCGTGGGTCAAGCTCAGGAAACATCCCTGCAACACTGAAAGCAACACACGGGCTCTCCCAAGCCTGGCCTAAACCTGAAATGGAGCAGCTGTGTCCCATCAGACACAGGAGAAGCTCCTGGTGTCCTGTGGCTGCTTTCTCCTGGGAGTCTCTAATGCTCAGCACAGCAGCTGAATGCTTCCCTGCTTCGGCTGAGTGAGAGCTCGGTGAAGAGCTCAGTAAAGAGACTCTGAGATCCCTGCTGGGAATAAAATGGGTAACCTGAGGCTGCTGCAGCAGCAAACTGCTCAGGGCTCAGCAGGGGAGAGCAGGTGCACAAGGCTGTGCTGCAAGGGGAGAGAAGGGTGGAGACACAGAATCACAGAACCACAGAATCACAGAATCACAAAATCACAGAAACACAGATCACAGAATCACAGAAACATAGAATCACAAAATCACAGAATCACAGCACCACAGAATCCCAAAATCACAGAGTCACAGAGTCACAGAACCATAGCATCACAAAATCACTGTATGGTTTGTTTGGAGGCACCTTTAAAGGTCATCTAATCCAGCTCCACTGCAGTGAGCAAGGACATCTTCAACTCAATCAGGTTCCTCCTAGCCCCATCTAATCTGCCCTTAGAACTTTTTCAGGGATTTCCAGGGACTTCTTCACCTCTCTGTGCAACCTGTTGCAGCCTTTCACCACTCTCATTGTAAAGCACTTCTTCCTTAACATGGCTCCTTGGACATTTATCCCAGCACACTTTTGTGATGATTGTGTTTATCCAGGCAGGTATAAAAATTAGTCATTCATAAACCACTTCCCACAGGCTCAAGAATGTGATTTGAATATGACCAGATGCTGCTTGTAGTATGAGCAATAAACTGAGCAGTGTACTGGAGGTCTTTGCAGGTGTTCCATAGAACCACAGAAAATGCTGAGCTGGGAGGGACCCACAAGAATCATCAGCTCCAACTTCTGGCCCTGCATAACCCCAAAAATCCCACCACATTCCTGGGGGTGTTGTTTAAACATCTCTTGAACTCTGCCAGCCTTGATGCTGTGACCAGACCCTGGGGAGCCTGTTCAGTGCCCAGGCACCCTCTGGGTGAGGAACCTTTTCCTGATATCCAACCTAAACCTGTCCTGACACAGCTTCAGGCCATTCCCTTGGCTCCTGTCACTGTCACTCAGAGCAGAGATCAATGCCTGTCCCTCCTCTGCCCCTCACAAGGAATTTGTAACTGCAGTGAGGTCTCCCCTCAGCCTCCCCTTCTCCATCCTGAACAGACCCAGTGCCCTCAGCATCATCCCTGGGCACGATGTCATCTGCAAAACCCATGAACTGCTGTGCTGAGGCCAAGCATTCCCAGGATCGAAGCCCACAGAGGGTCAGGCAGCTGCTCCAGACATTTGGGGTAATAAATCACAGTTAGCTGCTCACAGCACTAATAATTATTATTTAAGGATCTGCCACCATCAATAAGTCCAAAGGGGTGATGTCTATCCTGGAAATTTACATTGGGGAAGTGCTTGAGGTCTCTCTAGGTAGACAGTTACAACACCCACAAAAATGAACCTGAAAAAACTGCCTAGAATTCTTAAAATTGATGTTTGTGGAGAGAAAATAAAGCTGCAGAAACAGCCACTGAGGATTTGAAGATGACAGGCAGAGCCAAGGCAGAGCAAAATGAGATCCCAACACAGGAGTGCACTCCAAAGAGAAGTATGCTGGACCTGCAGGGATGTGGCAAAGGGAGGGGCCTCCCTCTCTGCCCTTTAGGGTCTCTCTGAAGGTTTCCCTCACCTGAGTCAGTGTCCAGGAACCTCATTTACAGCCTCAGAGAGACAAAGCCTTGAATGAAGTCTCACCCTTTGTACCTGCAGCTCTGCATACCCACACGGCCGTGCAGCAAGTGCTAAACAAGCAAACAAAGCTCTGAATAGTTTTCTGAAGGGGAAAAGAAGTAGGTAAGTGATGTGATTTTCGTCAGCAAAGCTGCAACAGGAACTCATTTGTGTCAGTTTGTGGCAAAAAGGCTTTGTGCTGATGAGGCCATTACGCAGTGAATGACGTTTAAAATCCCCAATAGCCAATGGCCCTAAACTGCACCCAGTGCCACCAAAGCTCCAGCTGCTAATAAAGGCTGAATAGAGCATGTTTGACTCTGCAGACTGATTGCAGTGGTGCTCCAGTGAGTGAGGATATTCCACTGGCTTTTAAAGCAATTTCACCAAGGGAAAGGTCTCGGAAATCGCTCATTTTAAAGAAATCAGAAAAGCTCTGTTTGGCTGGCAGGGAGAACTAACAGGGGAAAAAACTAGGACAGACAAGGAGCTCAGAGCAGATGGGTGCCAGCAACAAAGAACAAACCTGTAGCCATGTGAACAAGGGATTTAACTGCAAACACCTCCCAAAAAAAGTGGCTTTTTTTTTAATGTGCCACTTCCCTCAGGTGCCGTTCCCAAATGACTTGGAAGGGTATGGATCCTGCTAGAGTGTCACACACCTCCATTGGCACAGCTCGTGTTCAAAAGAAAGATTTCAGACAGGGTGCTAAACTGAAGCGAAAAAGAATATGGAAATTGAAATGTTCCTCTGTTGAGAGCAGCCAAATCACACGGTGCTGCCACAGGTCTCTGTGTGAGTTACTCGCTTTCCCAAAGTTTGAAATCTCAACCATGATGCCATTAAACAGCCTGGAGGACAGAAAATAAAACACAAGAGCCAAACCTGGCTAAACCCTGGGTTAAACCCAGGCAGGATGATGATCTCCAGACCAAGAGGTCGCCCTCACTGCCAGACTGAGTCCAAGAAGGAAAACTCACTGCTCTGGAGTGATGGCTGCTAAACCTTCCCTAGGAGCAGAGTTCAGGTGAGAGCTCCAGAAGCTCTCAGGTGAGCTTTCCAAGCAGCACTCTGCCAGAAACAGAAGTCCTCTTTGAGCAGCAGAGTCCATTATTACTCTGCAGGCTTCTTTTTCCTCATCTGAACGTTCTTCTAAAGCATCTGAAAGCTGCCACTGTTGGTACATGAATGTGAGCTGCCCAACTCCTTTAGAGAGCATGGATTGTCCTGTCCCAGCAGACTCCCCCAGGCACAAAATGGGAATACAGATGTTTCATCAGAACCAGAAAATAACAGCCAGCCAAAAACCAGACAGACTTTGCTGTAAAGTTCTAGAACCAGCAGGGGAGCACTCACAGGTGCTGTAGAAGGGGGTGCTGCTTTGCTCCAGTGTTTGCTGTCCTTGGGTGCTCCTTCCCCTGGCAGTCAATGGCAAATTTTCCATTTTTAACTTCATAAGATTTCCTTTCATAAAATTTCCATTTCCAGAGGTGGGCAGGGTAAGAAAACACTTTCTGCTGGAGCCAAGTGTTTCTATTCACCTGGCTGGGATAACTTCTGTGATCTCCCTTTGCAAACCCATTGTGGCACCAGAAATCTCCCTTGGAGAAGCCACCAGAACCTTGTAGGGTCCTGTTCCCACCTGATCTGAGTTAGGTCTCTCAGGCTTCCTTCAACAAGTGCTTCTGTCTCAGAGCACAAGAGAAGATGGTTTTGGTAAACAGCAGTTTTGAGGGATTCAGTACTGAAACACCACAGTTGAAACGAGAATCTGGAACTCGTGAATCAAAATATTTCACCACAGCTGAGCCAAATATCTTTATTGCTGAACTTACTGCAGCAATTCCAGGAAATTCCCAGGGGTCTGACTTGCCACCAGAGTGAACTGACACTCCAGGCTCTGGTGCTTTCAGAAAGATTAATGAGAAGTAAATTTGGTAAGTAAAATCTAGATCCTTCCGGCCACAAAATGAGATTTTCCTGCTTCTTACCTGATTTGAGACTTGGCATCAGGCAAGTCACTGTGGCACATGGCACCAAGATACAGAACTCAAGTTTCAGCGAACAGAAGGAGCAAAATCGAAAGGTTTTCTGTCACTTTTGTTTCTTCTTTAAATACTTTGGGGTTATTGTCTGTTTCTTACACAGGAGAAAGACAAAAAGCACCTGTAAGGCTCCTGATGAAGCCACAAAAATCGACTTCACATTTGACTCCACAGGTGCTGTGGGGATGAGCAAGAAAGTCCTAGGAATGATTCCTCCTGCCCAGGAGAGTAGAATAGGCAGTGGGACAAGAGAATGGTTCTGCTAGAGAGAACTGGGGGAAATAATACAACTCTGAGGGGTGTTTTTGCTGTCAGAGGCTGACAATGGATCAGCTTCATATTTTGAAAATGTTTTCTGTCTGTGGAAGAGATATTGACTTCTGTCTCAGCCTTCCCATGTGTGTGCAGGCAAAGGCTCAGAATGGGAATGTCAGGAATCCAGCAAAGCCATCATGCAGAGTTCACAGTGCATAATAAAATTCACAGATCTTGAAAAAAAAATCTATGAGGCACAGGAAACAAAAAAAACCCAAACAGAACCAAAGGAGGTTATGAAATTTAAAATGCACTAAACAACAGAAATGGATGCAATTAGTGTCAGTTTGACTAATCCAGCCCTTGACAGCTTTTCTGCCCTAAATAGAGCTGGCAATGCTTCCCACCAAGCCCTTCCTGAAGGCTGTCCCAAGGGAAGGAGCCAGTGCTGGTTGCTGACAGCCCAGCACCTGCTCACTGCTCACCTGGGCACATCCCTGCACCCTCCCAAGCTCAACGAGCCCATCTCTGCCCACTTCCTTGCTTCCCATGCCTTTCAGCCTGCATTCAAAAGCAGGATTTGGTTGGATAGCTGTCAGAAAATAAAGTTCCCTTTGTTTTAAAACGCTCTGTACTTTATGAATCCATTTGGAGTTCACAGTGGATGGGAATTGCATGTGAGGTATATTAATTTATGCAGTGTTGCTAATGGGAAGTTTATGGTTGGGTTATTTAATAGCATTAACTGCCATATAAAATGCTTAAAGTAATTTGTGTTGCCACTCAGGCTTTGAAGGGCTCTCATTCCTCCTCTTCCCTTCCTGATCGATGGACAGCAGTTGGCATTTAGTTTGTGGGAACATAATTCCTTCAATCTAGTATCATTTCCAGGGCTATAAAACATAACCTGAAGTATGATCTCTGTCATTATGAGAAAACAGAATTAAAGAGAAATTCATCCTTTAACCATCACTGTTCCTGTTATTTATGAGTGGGTACTTAACTTGCAAAAGTTAGAGCAGTTTTCTTGGAACTGTGGTGAGCAAGGCAGGTAGTTTTGTTGATGTGGTGGTCTGGAGGGCACAAAGACAGGGGTGTTGTCTAGGCTTGGCCTTAAGCACACAAACACCATGAAACACCATGAAAATGCACGAAAATCCACCCAGGCAAAGTGCGTATTTGGCAAAGCACCAACACTAACCTTCCTCCTGGCACTGTCTCTGCTCCTGGGGCCTTACACAGGTCAGGGTTTCTGCCCAGGAGTTTCCCTGCCAGTGCAGCAGGAAGCAGCACAGACAGAGCACATCACTTCTGGGCCAGTGTGGATCTTCAGGAGAAACACAAGAAATGAAAATGCTGCCATCTAAACCAGCTGAAGATTTTCCTGGTGGCAGAAATGCCCAGAGGGCTGCAGAACATCACACAGGTGCTGTGGCAGAATGAGGGAGAAAAAGGTGTTTGGTGAAATGGGGAATGGAGAGGTGGGATTGGTAGGATAAAACTGAGTTTTTCTTCAGCTGGGGAGAAGGGAGGAAGAAACCTTCCCATTCCAGAGTGCCAAGCAGAAGGCAAACAGGGAATGATCCTTTCCTGCTTCTTGTAATGCAACAGCACAGGGAACATCTGCCACTTGAAGGTAGCAAGGACAAGATGAACATCAGACTGGTTTGTGGAAGAAAAATCCACCAAAATTGGATGGAAAGACAAAGTTAATTAATTCCACTGGTTCAGAAAGTTCTTCAATTTTGTAGGGTTTCTCAGGGAAGCACCCCCTGGTGATTACTCTGTTTGGGTTGGAAGAGACCTTAGATATCTAACTCCAGCCCCCAGGGTGACTGCAGTTCAAGCTTTTAATGATTTTTACTGGATATTTCTGTAACCCACCTGCATTGGGAGTTACCTGAAAGCACCACACAGAATCAGAATCAGGCAATTCCATGTGCTTGCTGGCTGCCAGGACCAAGGAACAGGCAGTGAAAATGTACCACTACCAACACACCTTCCACTTCCCCCAGGGTGAGAACAGAGACAAAGGCATCTGTCTGAAAATAATAACACTTTATTTGATTTTGTGTGTGTGTGTGTGTGTGTGTTGTCTGTGTGTTACATTATCATAAATGTTCTCTAGTCTCAGAAAACAAAGCCCTAAGTTTGGAAAATAATGCACATACAAATCTCTTCTTACAGGTATTAAGTATACAGAAATATACAAAGATTTCTCTATTACTGTAATATATCATCAGAATGCCCCACATCCCACATTTTTACTCAGGTCCACTGTACCGGGAAGCGTAAACTACAAAGGTAACAAGCAACCTGAAAAAGACATGGTTTGTATAATATAATTACATTATATGTATATATATATCTACAACAGTGCAAATATATCACAGCGTGCAGGCAGCGACAGTCTCTAGAGAAGCAGAATAAAATTGATTCATGGTAATGCAAATGCATTACAGAAACAAGAGACAACAATGACATATTAGATATACAGAATATGCACACTTTAGCACGCTGATTTAAAATCATACCTTGCATTGACTCTTGCTTTGGAAAACAAAAGAACCGAATGTTAAATAATTCAGTTAAAAGGTTCAAGGGCAAAATCTCACAATAAGGTCAGCTGACTCAGATAAGGTATTTGATAAATCTTTACTGACACAGGTAAAGGCTTGGCTCCACTGCAGGACTTATCTTCTTCTTTTAAAATAAATCACTGTGATTTTCTCAAATTTAATTTTCCTTTGCCGTAATTTAAAGCATTTTCTCCATTTTTTTTCTAATTGATCAACAACTAATTCACATTTGTAAAGGTTGGTATAATTACCACTGAGGCCAGGAAAGCTGGTTTCTGAAGGTAACAGAAAGGAGTTTGTGTAATGATTACCCTAAATGGGCCACTAAAATAAGCCACAATGGGGTCAGAAAAAAAGACATCACAGATGCCACTGAAATAGAAAACCCCGTCAACCTTTAAAAGCAGAACTTCCATGTTGCCTTGCAATCTGCTTAAAAAGACATTTTCGAATTTTTTTTTCTTCCTGAAAGAGTAAAGCATGCCCAGAGATCCAGCACACTGGGGTTTGGTAGCCCCAAGAAGTCTCAAAATCATCCTGCACTGCTCCCAAGGAGCTCATTTTCACACCTCACGAGGACAGCAGCCATGAATATCCAGAAAAAAGGGACACAGCAATGACAGGTATGGGCTGAGCTGCATGGAAGCCCTCAGAAAAAAAAAAAAAAGAGTCTGCAAAAGCTGGATGTGTTTTGAAGGCACAACCAGTGCAGAGAATGCAGGCTGAGCCATGAGCTGTTCTGTGCCAGAGGAGACACATCCTGACTGGTCACCCTTTGTTTTTTTGTGCTGGCAACAGGTCCCAGCAGAAATCTAAATCTCTTAAAGGAAGGTTCTACAGCTGACAACTTCATAAAATCATTATTTGTCATAAGATTTCAAAATAACAAAAAGACTGAAGCTAAATTTTGTGTTCTATGGTACAATTGCTCCTTCAGAAATTACGTGAAGTATGTACAGAAACAGAAATAAAACATTAAACAGAATTTAAACTTGCCATGTTTGCAGGCTCAACCTGAAACTTTTAGACATGTAATGTGAAGAGTGATATGTGGGCTGATAAAAATCACTCTGTGGGACAGACCACAACAACCTCTTTGTGTATTGTGGGAACAGGGATTTCAGAGGAGGGCAGGAGGAGTCGATCCCTGAAAATGCCACTGCCCCGTTCACTAATGGCAGAGCTCCTGATTAACTCCAGTGGCACTCAGCACTTAATTAATGTCCTCAACAGTGCTGTGTGGCACTGCAGTGACAGGCCTGTCACAAGCTGTCACAGAGGACATGGCACGGTGTCATTTTTTGCCCTCACCTCGTTCCCCACAGCTTTTCACATGGTCATACATTTTAAATGGATCTCCACACAGAAATTCCTGAGCTATTGCACCCTACGGAGCTGTTCTAGTAGGGAATAAAGGATGGCATCCAATGAAGGATGGAACTCTCCTTAGTGCTGTATTTACAGTAATATTTTTGTTGTCATTTCCAGCAGTAGCTAGATTAAGTTCTAGTTGGTTTTTGGCCCTTCTGATTTCTCCTTGAGTGACCTCACAACATCCTTGTAGTCCTGCTGTGTTCCCTGCCCCTCTTCCAAAGGTCATACACCCTGTTTTGTTCCCTGAGTTCCAGCCAAAGCTCTCTGCTCAGCCAGGCTGCTCCTTCTCCCCCTCTGGCTTATCTTTCAGCACATGGGGATGGATGGCTGCTCCTGCTGTTCCTTCTCAAGGACCTCCAGCCTTCCTGGACTTCTCAGCCCTCCAGGGCTGCCTCCCAAGGGACTCTGCCAACCTGGCTCCCAAGCACAGTCTGCCCTGCAGAAATCCAAAGTTCTGCTGCCACCCCTTCATCTCCCCAAGAACCAAAAAACTCTCATTTCATGATGGCTGTTCCCAAATGGCCTCCAACCATCACATCACCCTCCTGGGTTTCTCTGTTCACAAACAGGTCCAGTGGAGCACCTCCCCTGGCTGATTTCCTCACCAGCTGTGCCAGGAATGATCTCCCATACACCCCAGGAACCCCCTGAACTCTTTTCTCTCCACTGTGCAGTATTTCCAGCAGATATCTGGCAAGTTGAAGTTTCCCACGGAACAAGGGGCATTGATCACAAGACTTCCCATGGAATAGTTCACCTGCCCCTTCATCGTGGCTGGGTGCTGTGACAGAACCCCACCAGGGTACCTGCTTTGCTGGCCTTCCCCCAGATTCTCAGAATCCCAAAATCCACCCAGCATTGTGTAAATAGGACAGGTAGGATCTCCTCTGTGAGGATGACAGGTCAGTATGTACCTCACTTCCTTGCAGGAACGAGTGTTTAATAAAACATTCCTTTCTGCTGAGAACACAGACTCTGACAAAAGTGTGGATGGAGCTGTCAATCACCTGAGACATCCAGCACTTGGACTAAAGTTCATTATCTGCCACTTACATAACCAGCTCTCCCTGTTGCGTGTGCACATATTCCTCTCTTTTAATGAAAGTAGGTACTTTGTGCTCTACATTCTAAGAGGATTTCAACGCCAGACAGTTTTCTTCTACTCCCTTAGACCTGTAACAATGGAATCTTCTCAGTTTCTTACAAGTAGAATCTGCTTTCCAAATCTTTTATTTAATTGTAAATAATGATGTCTCAAGTTATTTTTAACAACCTTCAGGGTTTTCAGATTATAAGCAAGTTTCCATGAAGAAAAACAACAAAAGCAGTATGAAGGACATAAAGTCTTAACTAATGAACACAGTAACCAAAGCAACATGTCAAAATAAGTCAAAATAGAAACAAGGAGGCCAACAGGACACTGAAGTCTTCCTGCAATCCCAACAAAAATCATACATTCAGTTTTCAAGTGACCTTTAGAAACCTTTAGCCTCTCATACAAATTTTAGCCAGGCTGTGAGTGGTTCAAATGGTGGCATTGATTTCAAACAGTTTATGGCTCTTAATATATGGCTATAAAACTGAGGATGTGGAAATTGAGGATTTGAAGCCTTTAGAATCTTGCTGGCCTTATTATTCTTCCAAGGGAAGCCTCCAGAGCTTCACAAAGTGCTGCTCAACACAACAGCACAGGAATGCTCAGCCCATTAACCTGGGAATGTGTTTTATACTAGCCTGGTAGAATTTATCTCCATGTACAGAGAAAAAAAAAACAACCTGAGACTACATTAAAAATCTTTGCAGTAGATGAAAACAAAATTGGGATGGATTTTAAATGCTTCTGTCCCAGAGCAGTGACAAAAGAGAGCTCATTAGTTAATTAGTGAGCTAAGGAGGGGAAGAATGATTATGTCATCTATGTATATCACTGAGTTTCCAGAGAATTATTTATTTACTGGGATACTACAGTCTGAAAGCATTCCTTAGAATAGTAACTTCCAGCTAAACACTGCCAGCAGAAGGCTGGAAAAAGCATATCTAACAAAAAAAAGGAGTGACAAAAATTATTCCCAGAGCAGGAATTTTCTCAGGAACACCCATGGAGGACCAGATTTTTGGTACCATAACACAGCACAAAGTTACAGCACAGGAGGACGTGCTGGAGGCTAAAAACATAAAATGAGAAAGTGAAAACAGGAACAGGCACAGATAACAAGACAGTATCCAAGGAACTCACACTAAACTGCTCTAGATGGGAGAGAACCAGCAAAGCCACCTCATTTGGAACTCTGCAAGGGATTGTCAGGGTGGTATTTGGTAAATGGTGCTGGTAAACACAAAACATGAACCGTGAAGGTACTCAGTGCCAGGGATGTCACACTCAGCTTGGACCAGAAGTCTGCAACCCAAGAGTAATTTGGCAAATGTGGTCCTTTGTCTGCTTGCAAACAAGTGTTTGAACTGTCTGTATTATTCAAAAATACTTTGAGAGTCTTGAAATAATCAAGGCACGTTGTGCCAAAGGGATTTCAGCTTGTGCCTTGTTTAAAAACCCTTCACAGCTATGAGTATTATTTAGAATAGCTCAGATTCTTAATTTCTCAAATCTGACAGCCATAGAGGTTCGTACCTGCTCGTGATTATTCCTGGGAAACCTGCAGAGCTGTACAAAAGCTTTTTGAGAAAAAACAGCAACAAAAATTATGCAAAGAGGTTGTGCAAGGAATGTGGGTTTTCTTCCACAGCAAAGATTGATTTTGCTTTTGCAGGTAAACCTTATTTTCAGGGAAAGCTCAGCCAGCCTTCCTAAAATATGTGACTTGATTTAAAGCTTTCCAGACCACAGGCTTAGTTCAGATGTCCTGAGTTTAACAGATCCACGCAGTCTGCATATGTATTGGTAAATCAAACAGAGCCTGGGCACGGGCCAGGAAAACTGGGGAACAATTTTCCTCCCTGCTAAGTGGCAGAGCTGCAGCCCAGCACAGCCAGTGCTTTTCCAGACAGTGTTTGGGCTGTTTAGAAGTCAGTACAGGGGCCATCCCTATTAGCCCCAGCTGTCTGAGGACTAACAGAGCTGGCCCTGGCACTCTTTGTTTTACTAGGACAGACACAGCCACGGAGTCTTGGGAAAGTCAGTGGATTTTTGACTGCTGGGGGTCAGAAGATGCACCAGGTCTCTGATTCACCCTGCTGCCTTGAGCTGTTGGGCTCCTCAAGGGTTTGCTGACATTGAGCTGCCTCCAGCCTGCAAGACTTCAGCATCCTGATGGGAATAACGCATTTACAGAATGTGCAGGGCTCACTCAGGGGTCTGGGACATCAAAGTAAATTCACAGTCATGGCAGAAGGTTGTGCAATTTGCACCAAATGAGTATGGTGGGCTCACTTTGGATTGAAAATCCAAAGTGATGAAAATCGGAGACAAAATTCACATCAACCTGGATCCAGAATTGCCCCTGCCCAATTTACAAAGGTGAGGTACCCAAAATAACAGTTTCATGGATGTTCAGATCAGCTGATTCCCATGTTGTGCACGTAGACTTAGGGGTGAGAACAAAACTGCCTGGCATAATTAGACCTGCAGCATTACAAGGTCATTTGTGTATTTTTGGAGAGTCCTACACAGTGTTTCAAATATAATGAACACCTCTGGATGAGGCAGTCACAGGTGTTTTAACACAGTAGCCCAAGCTTTGATCTGTGGACAGCTCTTGCACTCCTTTAACAATCACTTTAGGGATAAATCCTGCTTTCACAATTTAATTAGAAATGAGCCTTGGAGTGCTTTGATTTTTTTCATTCGCAGGAGGTAGATCAAACAGATAATGAACAGAGTTAGTATCCCAAAATATCACAAATACTAAGGATTTAAAGACACTGCAAAAGAATATATTTTTCAACCATTCAGTGACAGCTTGACCATGTCTAACTGCATGTGCTATCCAGTGCTGCTTCCAAATGGGACCACAGGTTTAGTGCAGATTCAGAATCTGCCTTTTCCTCCTATCATTACAGTTTTCAGATATGAGACCAGCTCGACAAGTAAAGCACCAGAATTCTAAATTCAGACAGAAACAAAAATAATTACTTGAATCACTTTAGGTTTCTTTTAAAAAAGTATCCGTATTAAAAAGATGTCTTTACCTTATTAATACATTTACAGACTTTTAGCCAGAAGGGGTAGTTCTGTGGAAAAGAATTGCGAAACAATACTTAGAAAACTGCAAAGATGAAATTTAAAAAGATGAGAGAATCCTATTTTCTTTGCATTCCTCATTTTGCATCTCACTACCATGTCAGCTAGAGATGACACTACACTATTCTGGCCATCAGGACTGGCATCCTGGTGACCTTATCCCAAAATTGGTTTTTGTAAGGAAAGCTCCTGCAGCCAGGTTTCCTTGTTACAGTTACACTGCCTTGGTATTGGTATTCTGTGGTGTAAAAATTCCCTTCTAGTTCTCCTTCCTAGTTAAAGCTAGAAAGTGTAATGAAAACGTGACCCAACCCAACTGGACTGATTGGCTTAACACTGTATGTCCACTATCCCATTGTGGCTCTCCATGGGCTCGGCCAGGACAGCATCTGGCTGGGCACTGGGGACCAGCCTGCCACAGTGAGACAATGTCAAGTGCCCTCTATTGCATGTCTAAAGTTCTCCTACTGCATTGGTTCAGCTGCTTCTGCTTTACCTCTCCGCTCGGATTTTGTATCTGAGGACAAAATAGGCAATCAGGCGCAGGGAGAAGAAGAAAATCCCGAGGACAATGAAGTCCAGGTAAAGTTTGGCATTTTCTACGTCCAGTTCTTTCAGGATGGCCTCTGATTTTTGGAAATGGCAGGTGTCATCTTTGTCACAGTGCAGATCTTCTCGATCCAGCCCGTAGATGGAGAGGATGACTCCTTCGAACCCATATCTGGAAGGAAGAAGGAGGGATTACAGGGAAAATCCTGATGATCTGGTTAGAAGTGCAATACAATCTCTGTGGGAGTTCAGCTGAAACACTGAGGGGTTCAATACTGTTCTGACACATCTGACTTGGGGCACAGTTCAATCAGGAACATCACATGTCACGGGCGTTTTATGTAAGAGGGAACAAGGGCAGGAGTTTTGCCTTTAACTGCTTCCAGTTAATGCATAAAAAAATGTTGAATCAGAAAGCAGCATAATTTCAGCTCATATCAGAAATTCCCCATTTTAAAGTGACATAATTATTTTGCTTTTTTTTTTTTTATATAAGCAACAGGGATACAATTACAGCTTGAAGTCAGAAATCTGTTAAAACCAGCGTCAATCTAGAATGTCCCTTCTCCCCCTCTTTGTGCACTAATAAATTGACTGACAATGTTCCCAACATTTGATTTTGCAGGGAGATAAACATCATGGATCCCATGCACGTGGGATATCCCACGCACAGGAAAGCTTCCTCTGGCTTCAGGAGACTCCACTCAGGGCTGTCAATGCTTTAAGGCCTCACCTTGAATTCTAAGTATTAATTCAGGGGTGCAGTCTTGTTATCTTTGATAGGAATCTGTGTGAAACTTCACTTGGCAACAAAGTGAATATTTTTTTTGCCTGGGATTTGTCAGTAATAGTGCAGCTTGGGCAGGGTGGGGAAAAGGGGAATGGGAAAATTCATCTCTCCTAATTTCAGCTGAAAACATTTCAGTGTCTAGTCTAAACTGTCCCTCTAGAGGTTTCCGGATGGGAATTGTCCCATCCTAATACAGCTGTCAGACACAGACAGCCTATAAGGTGCTTATGGATCTTAAAGTAGCAGTTTAAATTAGAGGTGACACAAATCCTCTTGGGACATGGCTACTGCAAAATTTAAAAACCGGCCTTTATCCAACAAGCCTATCTAGGATACAGCAGTGAATTACACTGCATTTGCTTCCAAAAGGAGGTGCTGGCATCAATTTCTCAGCTGAGGATGTCCCTGTTATTTCAGGAATCTGCATTTATATTGCAAAATCCAGCAGGATATTCATGCTGTGCAATCCCACTGAACTCAAAGGGACTGACATGGACCTGTGGCCAGAAACCTTTTCCTATTTATTTCACAACATATGCAACTTAAAATGGAGTGAGATAATGTGGTTTACATCACACATATGTTTATACTCTAAAAGAACATGCTGTGAACAATCTCTTTGGCACCCAAAATAACCAACCAGGCAAGCAAAGGCAAACAAAGAGCATTTCCAGATGGGAGGGTGAAGGCCTCCCCAGCAGTACCTGACATAGGAAATGTAGGACATCCACTGGAGGTATGTTGGGATGGTATCAAAGCTGACAAAAAATCCAGAGAACAGAAGGACCGGGATGGCAGTAACTGGGCCCACAAAAGTTGCCACCTATGAAGAGAAGGAATGGACAATCTCTTGTCAGTAAGACAGAGAAAAAGTAAAAATTAACTTGCTCTTCTATTACTCTAGGGGGTAATTCTACTCCCCCAAATTATCACAGTTTGAAATACTAGAAAATTACTGATTTTTTTTTTTTTTCTTGTGAGATTTCTTGTGAGAGAAAGAGCAGAAGCCCAGGGATCAGGCAGTAAGACTATGCTGGTCTCCACAGGGTGGCACAGAGAGGGAATGAAGTGTTCAAGCGCAGAAATCTTGACAGCATCAATGCATATTGAGGTCAGAATCATCTGTTATCACCAGTACCATAGAGAAATTGTGCTGTGGAATGGTCACCTCAGCACATCTCCTGCCAGGAGTTACTTGGGCAGCTGCCAGACATGCCAATAGCTGCTACCTCTCCCTCTCTTTTCAGAAGTTTGGGTTTTGGGGAAGCCTTTTCCAACCTTTCCTTCTACAGCTTTTTTGGCTGTGCATGGAAGAACCTTCTCCTGAGCTACTGCGGGAAATTTCCCGTTTGTAGGGACACAGAAACGCATCAGTCCTGCAGTTCCCAGGACCTGCTCAGTCTGGGATGAACAAGTGACAACCCACTCCAGCAGGGGCAGGCACAGCCCCTTCAGGTGGGGCAGGAACTTCAGAGCCGCACACCCAGGGCACTGATGTGAGAGGGGAGCATCACGAGCTCTACCACAGCCAGACAACTTTCTGCCCATCACCTTTCCATAAACATCCTGAGGATACAGCAGCAGTGACAGGGACAGCAGAGCTCCTGTGGGACCACAGAAACACCAGCAGTACCTGGAGGGATGTGGAGGCTGCCCCTATGAGCAGGCCCAGAGACTGAGCCACCAGGGAGGTCATGGTGCCCAGGGCGGCGAAGAGGACGAAGCGGAGAGCGTCGGAGGGCTGGGAGGTCATCCAGTACACGATGCTGCAGTAAGCCACAGGGAACATGATCTGCAAGGACAGGCACTGGGGTCAGCCCCTGGCAGCCAAGCCCTCACTGCCACTCTGAGTGAGGCAAAAAGGCGAGGGGGTTCTAATTAATCCATGGCTCTCAGCCTTTCTGAGCATGGCAGGCGTGGGGTGCCTCTTTCTGCTCGGGAACTGGAAAACAGATTCCACTCACAGCCCTTCATAATTCCCCTTCTGCCAAGAAGCAGAGCTGGTTGTGTTTATTGAAAGAATATTGGGTCAGGTCTCAGCTTTTGTGAAGTCCTGCACTCTCAGGGTGCTTCTGATTCAGCCCTGAAGCTTCAGCAGGCACATATGGACATTTCCCCCACTATTCCAATGGATAAAACCCCAGTCCCAATCTTGGCAAGTGGGCTTGTGATTTGTGAACTTAAATGGTTCTATTTTATTGAAGAGTAGAGCTCGTACCTGGAAAGGAACATCAGCCATGGTTTTGGCGAGGTAATAGGCTTTGAGGCTGTACCAGTAGTTGAGATGTTCTCTGAGGAATACTCCCATCTCAAGGGGAACTGCAGACAACACAGATTATTCAGTTAGACTGGCAGGGTACAGTGTTACTTCACATAATAACAACACAGTTCATCCATATCTAATCCAGCAGGGTGGGACTGGAACTCTCAGGGCTTTGACCAAGCAGCAGAAGTTTCAGTGATTTGTAATGGAATATAAAAGGTCAGCTCCTAGAGCTGCTCACTGTTTAGACTATGGGCCAGTCTACTCAGATGATCTGAACCTCCCTTAAAGAGGATTTTTCAATTAAAAGTGGTGTCAAAACTTCAAGAACTTGGTTATTTCTTTCGGTCCAACAGGGAATCCAAAGTAACAGCACTCCAAAAGGAAGGATGAAACAGTCCATTCTGCAGGAGTTTGCTCCTGACACCACAGGAAAAAGCTGATTTTATGCAGGAGTCATGACTTGGAAGCCCCAGAGAAATTATTACATCCTCCCTAAGTCCAGCCACGAGCTCAGGGCATGGCTGGGATGCACTGGGATAAGGAGAAATTCCAGTCCAGCACTGTGACACTGGCTGAAAAACAGTGGCAAAACTGGGGAGAGAGAAGTGCCACTGGCCAAGCCTGTTTCTGCTTGCACAGTGAGGCTTCTGGGGGTGCAAGATTTATCCCCTCACCATCTGAGAAGTAGAATCACAAATCAAATTTAATCTTGTACAAAACAGAGCCATTCCTACACCCTCCCAGCTCCCTGCCATCCCCTCCCCTGTGCTGAGACACAGTGCCCAGGACTCACAGGTGAGGACAGTCGGCATGAGGGCAGCAAACATGAGGAACAACATGGAAAAAAAGAGGAATCCCGAGTTGCTGAGGACCTTCTTGGCCTCATTGCCAATGCCCAAGTAGAGCAACCCAATGAGCAGCCCAATGCCAATGTGTGAGGTGATCCGCAGGTGTGTCAGGACCTGTGACAAAAAAAGAGTGGCTTTTATCAGAAAGTCTGGGCTCAAAAACAATCACAGTGGGGCTGCAATCAGATGGAGATACTGCAGGAAAGGTGCACTTATGTCCAGAAAATCTTACAGAGAAATAATTGAATGGTTTGGGTTGGAAGTGGCCTTAAAGATCACCTAGTTCCAATCCCCAGCCATGAGAAATGTTCATTTCCTACTGGCTAAGAGAAGTTATAAGCTTTCCACAAAAAAACTCCTCCAGTAAATACAGGCAGGAACTGCAAATGCTGCATCCTGAAATCTCACTGTCAGACAATATCATGGAGCCACTGGCTCTTATTCATCAGGGGAAACAGACTTTCTGACTAAAAGATAAATTTCCCCAGAGCAGAAGAGAAGCAGAAAAGGCATTTCAGGGTTGTATAGACCAAAGAAACTTCATCAGGAATAAATTAGCTTTCTGTGCCTTCTCTGCAGCACAGTATTCCCACAAGAGGCTTGGAAGAACAAAAGAAATAATAACATTGGGAACAAATGCAAGCCTTTAGAGTCAAGCAGGAAAAAAATACCATAAAAACAAAATTGTCCTTGCATCTATGGATTAGCAAATCAGTTATAATTTTCCCTGATCTTAATTCATTAACTTAATTAATCCTTGTTGACAAATGAACTTTAAAAAAGCAGCAAGGGAGAACAAGTTATGGCAAAGAAGCAAACTTTTTATCTACCAAGTTTTTATTTCCAAAAATGAAGACTTCAAATAGTAACTTGGCATCACACTGAAATTATTATCTCCACTATCCTGAATTTTCTGGAAAACCTAATTTTGTAACACAGCAGTACAACTTCTCACTCACTTTTCAGTAGGAATAATAACTGTGTAAAGGACCTGCCGGCACAGAGGGGATTTAAACTTTGGGTTTTTAGGCCAGGTGCTTAGCTGTCATTCTCAATGAAGATGGTACAGTTAACAGCAAGACTGAAAGATCAGCCTCTTCCCTTAGAAATTCTGTGATCATCCTCATGGATGGGCTGCTGGACAGGACCTTTGAGGTGCATTTCACTGCCTCACACCCAGCTGAACAGCCCTTTTGGCTACAGAAATTTTTACAAAGCCATTCTTACCGAGTCCCTCATGATGGTGAGGAAAGTTCTTTTGAAGAGGATGCAGAACTGGGTTAGGCAGCTGGCAGAGAAGCTGTGGCAGCCCTCTGTGGAGGAGGAGTCCTGCAGAAACACACCACAGAATAAACTCCTTCCTTTGCAGTACCTGGCTTGTTTCCCATTCACAAAAGCCCAGCTGAGAGTGCCCAGAGACTCCTCCACTGCCCGAGGATTGAAATCCCCTCCCTCCCCTGCAGCCCCAAGCCCTGCCCTGAGCTGTGATGCACAAATACCTCTTCAGAGGGCCGGTGCCAGAGGAAGGGGTTCAGCTCGTGCTCCCCTCCCACGTCTCTCTTGTAGTCTGTGTCACAAATCCTCTCCCTCACAGCCCTGACCAGGCGGCTGTTCTGGTCCCCGTACTCACCAGAGGCCACTTCCATAACTACAAAAAATAATAAAAAAAAAGGTTTAAGCCACTACCTTGCACTGCTGGCCAGCAAAAGCCTCTGACAAAACCAGATTTTTTTTTTTTTGTACAGGCTTTAAAATGCCACGTGCAAATTCCTATCTATACAAACAACACTTAAATGCACCTATCCATAAAGCTTCAGAGAGATCTCTTCATCCTGGAAGTTGAATGAACCATTTCAGAGGAAAGACAGCGAATATGTGCAATAAAAAAATGACAAGAGTCTATTTTTGTGGCACTTTCTGCTTTTTAGGAATTAAGAAACAACACTGAAAAAAACCCTCAATGCTCTAACCTGTACAATACCACAGTGGTACTGCTCAAGATAAAAAGAAAACAAGCAGAATACTGGAGCCACTTAAAAAGGCCACTAATATTAGTTACTAGGAAACACTAAAGAATATGCTTTATTTTTCATATTCTGAACCTGGACTTCCACCAGAAAGAAATATTCACAGAATTGTACCACTAGATGGCATTCAAATTACTTAGGGAAAAAAAAAACCTGATTAATTTTGTTTTGAATTTTAGTTTGTATATGGACACACACTCATAAGAACATATGCACAGAAGTATAAACCACACTGTGGTCCCCATTACCCTGAAGGTGCTGATAAAATGCAAAATAAAGGAAATAAACTATTCAAGCTGTCCTTACCAAAGTCTGCTGGGTTGTGGTAGGTTGGGCAGTTCAGCCCTAAATCTCTCAGGTAAGGGACGAGGTTTGTTACCTTCCCACGGTAAATGCACTGACCTTGACTTAGAACATAGAGCTGGAAAACAAGAAGAAAAGAAAAGAAAAAAATAAAAGAAGAAAAGAAAAATAAATATTAAAAAAAGGTGAAATAATATCAAAATATTTGAACCTGTTGCCTAATAACATCTTGTCCCTGTGGGAAGAACACCTTGGGAAGATCTGTCACCAGTTGAAATTAACTTTGCAGGGAATTACAACTAATGGAAAATTTAATGCCTGGCGTTTGGATTCTGCACACATTGCCTGCAGGATTTCAAACACATTAACACAGAAACACACTAATTCCAGCCTTTGGCACATGCTGAAAATAGGCAGGGAGCTGGAGAGCCAAGCCATCCAATTTCCACACATTGTGGATATTTTGGGCTGGGAGATGAGGCTGGAGAATGCAGGGATGGAGGGAAAGCTGGGACAGCACAGCAAAAACAAACAGCTTGATCAGTCTCATTTTTAGCCACGATATTGGCTTTAAATAAACCTCCCTGCCAGACTGGCAATCTGCAAGAGTTTGTTCACCTGTGGTGGTGGAGGTTTTCTCTCAGCTCTCACAGGACTAATCTAAATCCTCTAACAAGACTGAAGTACATTTTTATCTAATCCAAACATACATGGTCCTCAAGCCATTGTTAGTTTGGAGAAAAGTTCTCCACCTGGCTTAATTTCAGTTAATTTTCAATACTAAATTCGATAATTATTATTTTATGTCAGTAAACTCTTCTCAAGCCACACCTGTGTATCTAGGATGAGAATATGTGCTTGCCACATTGCAGACATTGACACTGCAGCTCTCCTGCTTTTATATTGCTCTAATTTACTTTAGTGACAGCCCTGTGCACAGGAGCAGTGCTGGCTGAAGGCATGATAATCACCAGTGTAATAATAACAATTTCACAAACCTAACAGCCAGATCCTTCACAAATATTACATGTAAACAAAGGAAATAGGCAGAGAAGAAGGAAAAAGAAACATAATCAAAAAGTATGTTTTGCTCTTATTTATTTAAAATCTTTATCTGACTTGTAGCCATCAACTAGAATTATTCACGTTTTTTATTAAAGAGTGTAGCCTTGAAAGCACAACCAACCTAAACAACACATAAAGAGAAAGTTTGAGAGCAATACCTGGTCAAAGAGCTCGAACAGTTTTGCACTGGGCTGGTGAATGGTGCAGATGATGGACCTGCCACCCTGGGCCAAAGCCTTCATCAGGGACACCACTTGAAAACATGATGCACTATCCAAGCCACTGAAAAAAAAACCCCAAACAAGTTTGTTATCCACATGCTCCACTCAAAACCAGCACGTGCATTTGCCTCCCATTATCATCCTTTTACAAATTTTCTCTGTAGCCGTTTCATTTTATCATATGCCAACCTTATGCTTGTATTTCTCCATCAGGCTTTTAATGAAGTTGGGAGCATGCCTGAGAATGAAAAAGAGTATTCTCAGAGATGCCTTGAGGGACTTCTACATTTTAGGGCTGCAGATTTTAAATGCTCCCAACTTTAATGAACAGATACATATTCATAGCTTTCCCAGCCTCCTCCCAGACTGATCACAATCATTACCAAAAGTCACATTTTAAGATGTTTATATTCAAGCTGTCTTTGCTTGACAAGGAAAATCCATGACACAATATTTTCCTCTCTCTTTTCTTTTCTCCTGCAGTTTGTGTCTGCTTTAAATATTATTTACAGTCCCACAGTCCAGCAGTTGCAGGCAGCAGTGACCCAAGGCACCAAGCACCCAAATCAAATCATTTCTTGGCCTCATTCAGGGCTTGCAGGCAACATAAAATGAGCCTTTTCCAAGGATTTAGAGGTGCGTAACTTTTCTGCAGTGCTGCCCTACTCTGTAAAGCCATATTTGCCTATCTTTAATTCTTTGGCCTTGAAGTACCTGGTGGGTTCATCGAAGAACATGACAGGAGGGTTGTTCACCAGCTCCAAAGCAATGGCCAGACGCTTCCTCTGGCCTCCAGACAGACTCCCAGTCCTGGTGTTGGCACAAGTCAGCAAACCCAGGGCTGTCAGGATTTCCTTCACCTGGAGGCAACAGGACATTCCATGTCAGAGCATTAAAAACCTCCAGCCTCTTCGCTGATTTTCACGGAGGTTTGGAGCCAGCTCATGACTTTGTTTCAACACCCACACACCTGAAGCCTTTCTCCATCCAATGCAGCATTTATCAGACTCGGTGTTAACAGTCTGCCACTCACTGTTTTACCCAAATTCTGCTTGTTTATCCTACATGATGCAACTGAGTAAAGAGGTGAAAAAGGAGTGGAAATCAGCTCTTCAATAGCTGTGTATTTATAGATATGGCACTGACATCAAAAGAGCTTTGCAGAATGTGAGGGGTTATTATAGAGTGAGACCACGAGGCTTTTTTTCAATAGGGGTTGTCTCTACAAGGGACTGTATAACAAAAATCAGTAGTTTCTGTAGAGAAGTGACCTGCTTTATCTCCTCTGTTCCCCACAGTCTCCTCTTTCAAGTGCAGCCATTGATTTCAAGTGTTTTCACTCCCCTCAGAGCCAATTCAGATGTCACAGGTACTCTCAGATGTTCGGGATTTCCTCAAGGCACAGCCTCAGGAAGGGCACAGCTCGTCCCTGGGTTTTTGGAGCTAAAGGAGAACAATCCCAGGCACTATGATTTTTTTCTGTTTCAGTGACTGGAGATCTGGTCTGGTAGCCCTACATAACGGAAAACATCTCTTTGGCCTCAATAAAAGTATGGACACAGAAATGAGTGACATTGCTCAGGCAATTCACAAACTCCACCACTTCAAAGGCAGAAAGCAAGCCCAGACATTTAATACTTCACCTGAGTTTAGGAAACAGACCCCACCATTTTTCAAAGTATCAACTGCTTGGATGGAGGGAGTTTTCCATCCAAGAGTGCCTGACCTGGTGAAAATTGGTGAGACCAACCAGGGCCTGGCCCTTTGCTTGTCCTGATTTTGATTTCCAGGAGTTCCATCTCCCAGGAAGAGGGAGTGAAAAAATAACAAAACCCACTAATCCTTGTTTCTCAAAAAAAAAAAATAAGCCCAACTACCTCATTCCCTTTATCTCTAGGAAGGGTAAACAGGCAGCACAAGCAAGGACAACTAGAAACATAAACTGTGGTTCACTGGAGGATTTTCACTTGTCCCTGCTTTAAACAAGAGTCTGCAATCCTGCTAGCACAAGTGTATAAATTCGTAACATTTATCTGTGATAAACATTTACACTCCAATTTAAAACAATAAAATGAATTATCTTCTTCTGCACAGGCCAGTAACACTAACCAGAAAATTCTTCCAACATGTGTTGAATAAACACAGCACAGTTTTTAACTCAAAGAACTGCTTGTAATTACAATGACAGTGTGAACAAGTGAATTAATTTGCTTGGCCTAAAGTGTAAATGAACTAAGGCTTCCAAACTACAACTAAATTAACCTATGTTTCTATTCAAATTTATTTTCCAATAAAATAACCAACCTGTGTTTACCAAACCGGGGCTGATTCCTGCAAGTTTCCCTTTCTGATTTTCAAGGATTCTTTTGAGTCTGAAGAAATTCTAATTGCTCCAATTTGGAAATAAACACAGGCAAAGGACAAGCTGCTCTACCTGGAAAGTTGCCACAGTTTTCATATTTCAGAAAAGTTGTGCTTTTCCCATGGATGGGTGAGAGGAGCACAGTCCTAGTGCAGGTCCAGCTGGGTGATTTATCTCACCCCACATGAGATGCCTGAGCCCTCAGAGATGCTCATAAGAGACCCCAAAGTGCTAAGGTGCATTAACAGGAATCCTGCAAAACCTGTGAATTTGTTTCAGTAAATCATTTACAATTTTCCAGTCTCATACTGAAAGCAGCTTTCATGGAGACTGCAGTGAACATTCCCTCCTAATGACACATATCAACCTTGAGCTTATAATTTATTCTGTCATTACAAGCCCAGTGCAATTCTGTATTAAATAAAAAATGTCTGCTTTACAGAGCTCACTCCATGGCTCTTTGGCACCCCCCAAAATTCTGGTGTGATGGGCAGTGTACATACCATTTCTCTCCTCCCTTCATCTTTCTCTTGAAGTTTCAGATGAGCAGACACCTGGAATGCAAAGCAATGGAATTTGATTTTGAACTGGTCTGAAGCACAACCACCAATTACAGCAGATGTCTCAGGCACAACACTCCAAGGTACCATGTAAACAACTTCTTTCAACCCACTCAGAAAATCTGAGCTTGAATTATAATGCACCAATCACAAGCATCACATTTTTCTGTGCAGTGAACAACTGAGTTTAATTTGATTTAAGCAAAGCACCTGACAAAAAGCGTATTAGAAAAAAAAGGCCATTCTGCAAGTTAAAGAGCTTGAGAGGAAGATGGGAGTGTCACGTATTTTGCACTTCCAAAAACTTCCTAGGCAACGCTAGAAACACAATTTATTTGTGCTTCATTCACACTGTAAGGACAACTGAACTCTGCCATTCTCCAGGATGCAAACAAGTGAGCACAGAAATAAATAATCTTGTGAAAGATGTCATCTGCTGTCCTGAAAGGCAGCTCCACAAAACATCATGATTAACCTTTATTAAAAGCAATTAAACTGTTAAGTAATTATTTTTTGTCAGAGCCTTGATTGATTAATTTTAGGCAGCAAGTATAATCTGGGCCCAATTCTGCAAAAGTGGTCCCGTTGGATTCTGATGAAAACACTCAAGTAAACAAAAGAGAAGAAAAACTTCTCCACAGAAAAGAGCCTTTGCAGAAAATTATCCGCATAAAAACTGGAGTGATATTTTCTGGCATTAAAATTTGTTAATTTAGCTGGCACAGCTTTTGATAACAATTTCTTATTTTAATAACAATTTCTGAGAAAAACTGGCTCATTTCTCAAGCTGAGCTACAGACACTTCCAGACTAACTGGTCAACTTGGCAATTCATAAACTTCTTGAGGCTAAGCAAAACAATGAGAAGAATTTACATTGCTTCTACATCTTGGACTTACTTTGTTCCTGTTTTTTTCCCATGAAGAAATGAAAGAGATTTTATAAAATGCCTTTATTTTAGAAAGAGATTTTATAAAATGCCTTGATTTTAGAAAAGGCACAAAAGAGTAGAAGTGATCAGAGAGATCACACTGAAGTGTAAATAACAATTTTCAGTCAGAACATGAAAGATGGAGAGAAAGCGAGAGAGTTGAGGTTACTCATCCACCACCCAAGCAAACAGATGGTCCCTACAAAGGCTCATTTATGAGGAATTTCAGGTTCCATTCTCTGGGAGATCTAAGGAGCAGACACTCAGATCTCCTTCCAAACCACAATGCTGAGCACAGATTGGAAATGATGAAGCTGAAGAATCCCTAGAAGGATGAGCCTGAAACGGAATTCAAGCCATCATCAAATTCCAAGAACTTTCGCTGCGCGGGATCAGAGACAGCAGCTTGTGGCACTGCCAGCTGTACAAAAAGGGCACAACACAAACCATTTCCCATTTTCTCCTGCTCAGACAAATCAGGGCAGGAAACAAAGCTCACCATCATAGCCTCCTGGACAGTGAGGTGAGGAAGGAGCATGTCATCCTGCATGATGTAGCAGGAGACCTTGCGGAAGGAGCGCAGGTCGCGGGGCTGCCCGTTGATGAGGATTTCCCCCTTCATTCCCGTCTCTCTGAAACCAAACAACACAACAACCAGAGGTCAGCCTGGCCTTCACTGGTGCTGCCACATGACTGAGCACGTGGAAGTCTTAGGTAGGTATTGCCACTATGAAATAAAATTGATGGACTGGCTAGAAATTAAATTATTTCATGATTACGCGCTCTTTCGTACAAAGCTTCATGCCGTGTGTCTGAAAATTTTGCTCAGAGTTAGTGCAAAATGTCTGCTGCCTTATATAAACATCTGAAAAGATATCAAGACATTTAAGTTGGGGGTTTTTTAGGTTTCTCTAGCCTTTTTCTTATGCCCCAAAGGACAACAAGACAGGGACACCTTGTCTCTGGCCACGCAAGAGGGGATTTAGAAATATGAAGCACAGCCCCTGCAGTTGGGAGAAGACATTAACATTATGAAGTGGTGACTAAAAAAGAGTCGATTTTTCAAGTGTTTATGTGATTTAAAAAAACATCACAAACATAAGACACTGAGTCAGATTTGTTACACAGCCAAAAAAAAAAAACAAAAGAAGGTTTTCTTTATATGTGTGTTTTTTGGATTTTAAATTGCCTCTTATTTTTGGATCAGACCTGTTAAGAGATAAATCCCAAGTGACCAAAACAGGGCACGGAGAAAAAAAAAATAAGCAATAAGAATCTAATTCAAAATCTTTGAAGCGCCTGTTTTTGACAAACCCTAGGCTAAAATTTCTTCTGCTATTGTCTCCAAGGAGCCCTCAGGCTCAGTGATCTTATCTTAACTTGAGATTTTCATTGGTACTGACCTGTATCCTGCCAGAATATTCATAAGTGTTGACTTCCCAGCTCCTGAAGGACCCATAATTGCAACGAGTTCTCCACTGCTGAACTTCCCTGAAATTCCTTTCAAAAGGGTCTTATAACCTGGAAGAAGAAAGAAAAGTTCACTGAACCCTCAATCACATCTCGGGAGCAATGAAGGTTCATTTCCATGGAATATTGATGACAAACAGGTGTAAACAGGCACCTCCTGAGAGGCTGATGCCAACATCAGCACTCTGCAATAACTATCAAAAATAACTATCAAAAACCAATTTGTGAGTGGGAGCAGCAGCTTCCTGCCATGACACAAATGGGATTACAGGGTTTCATACTCTTGGTTTCACTGCAGGATGATTTTCAAACTGGGCCCTGAAGCTTTGCTGCCATTCCATGAGTGCTCTCTCAGAGTATTTTACCAGGATGATGTTAAAATATCCAGTACTCCACAGCCAACGTGACTCCACAGTCTTGGAGCAGGCTGCTCTCCAGTCACTGCCAAAATTCTGCCCTCTCACCAAAACAGCAACTTTGTAGAGATTGTAAGAACTGAGATCTCAAAGACTTTTGCCGTTTTCCACAAAAAAAAAATGGGAAAAATGTCTTGTATGACAAGAACACTGCAAAAGGAGACACACAAATTATTTCATTCTCTTACCACAAGGACTCTTTTACCAAAGGAATCCTAAAGGTTCTTCTAGACAGGGAGACTGACCACAACAACTCTGTAAAAACAATTTCTAGGGAAACACTTACTCTGGATTAAGAACATCCAGGGTTTTTCTCATTTAGATTAATCCATTTCAAAACATCAAGCCACTAGAATTACATCCTCAGGCAAGGATATTCTAGAGTGACACCACCTCCTTCAAGTATTTATTTATTTCTGAGTTAATTATCTTTGCCAGTAAACCTTTATTAAAAGCCTAAACTCTTATTCTAGGTCTAAGCAAACTGCCCTCCAACAAGAATTCCAGATTTGGACCAGTTACATCCACCCTGCTCTGCACGATTTTCATGTAAAGACATAAAAACTGTTTAGGGAAGGTGGAGAGACCCCTGATCAGCATTTAAATTTTTCAGGATCTCTTTCCCTTTTGTTGTTCTTTCGTTGGGTTTTTTTTTGTTGTTTTTTGCTTGCTTACTTTGTTTTAATAACCAGTGCTTCTAGCTAAAGCTTTTAATTAAAAAAAATGCTAAGTAAGGTGTCAAAACCCAATCTTATATGTTGAAAATGTTAATGTAGTTCAATTAAATCCAAAACAGAAGGGTGGAAAATCCATTTACATGCAGAGTCAGGATTTGGCAATCCATTTTGCCACACTGGTGGATATGAAAGTGGAATGCAAATTATCCCAGACTTCTGACCATCAGCACAGGCTGTAGCTGGAATGTGGAAATGCTGTAAAAAAAGAATCACATTGTCTGCAAGGTTCTAGAAAGGTAGGTTATCTTCTGATTTCTCTGTCTTCCTAGCTTCTTAATTTGTTTTCATCTCCACTCTTTACATTTTCTTCTTGTCCCCATTCTCAGTTCACACTCCTCCTGTGCCACAAGAGAGCAAACTTTGCACCAAAAACATTGTCAGGCTGCTGTGTGGTCTCCCAAAACGACAGCAAATCCTCTTCCCTGTGCACACCCCAGCCCAGGGGAAAGCAGTAGCCACAAAACCTCTCTAGAAATATCTGATCCTACTGTTTTCGTGCCAGATGCCCTAGAAAATGTACTGACTATATGGATCAAAACTACTATTTTCTTGAGTGCCTTTTTTTTAAAAACAGGCCAGTAATTTTTTATTATAAATCTTGCCCTGGACCTAAAGGAAACAACCTGTTTTGGAGCCACGAGATAGCATGGGTATGAAAATAGCAGAGTTTCCATGTTGCCTGTTTATGGCACAAGTCCTGAAAAGGAAAGCAAGGACAATCTGTCAAAAGGAACAGTGACTTTGAAGAGAAAAATCCACAGGACCCCCACAAGGTCAACCTGCTTGTCCTTCACACCATTGCCACCACCCACACCAGCACCTGGAGGGAAAGTGCAAGGAGCAATCAGGCCTTTCAGACATGATAATATTTAATAAACAGGATCTGCAGGCACAAAGTCCTTCATTCCACCCCTTCAGTGTAATGAGAACCAGCTTCCTCCCAAGCCTGTTAAACCTGAAAGGGACTCAAATATTAGAATTTGCCACCCATTACTTGCATTATGCACCAGGCAGTAAATACTGCACTAACTCTTGAGGGAGGATTAAAGATGTGTACTGCCACAAACGAGGGACATGCAACCTCAAATACAGACTCAGCAGCTGCAAACATGTGCCAACATAGATACCATTAACTGAAACTGAAACCCTTCCTCTCCCTATGTATGACTGATGGCTTTAACATTCAGTTCAAGTCACTTTTCCGGAGTTTCACTAATGATGGACAGTTTACTGCAGTATCTTCCCCCTCATGACCTGCACGAGTTTCTGCCCCTCTGATAGAGGTTTCCATTTTGAGTATCCTGCACATTGTGTTAAATCAGAGCAGGGCTCATCACAGAGACACAGAAGCAGCTTGAAAAAGGCCTCCAAGATCATCAGGTCCAAGCTTTGACTGATCACCACCTTCTCAACCAGACCAGAGCCCTGAGTGCCACATCCAGTCATTCTTTGAACACCTCCAGGGATGGTGACTCCACCACCTCCCTGGGTAGTCCGATTCAATGCTTCACCACCCTTTCTGCGGAGAAATTCTTCCTGAAATTCTCAGCAAGTCATTTACAGTACAGTGAAGAGTACGCTTTAAGAAGAAATAAAAGCCCCAGAACTATGAATTTTAGATTAGGATCCCAATCACTAGCATTTTAAGTTGCTACAAACTCAGACCCGTCTCTTCCTTTGACTGAAGTGCATAATAAGCTTTTTCATTACAAAGGTTAATTTAGCCAACCCTCAAAAAGATTTGACACTGTGGCAGTAGTGTGGTGCCCCACTATAATCCTTTATGAGGAATTAAAGTCCCTAAGTAACCACAGTCTTCCCTTTCAGAATATCGAGGCTAATCTTCAACTGAATCAGTTGACCTAAAACTTCTATACCAGGCCACATGTCTTTCACGAGAAACAGATTATGCATTTTGAGGGGATTGTATTCTCACAGAACAGGGCCTGTTTCACCTCCTTCTCCCATATATCAGGAATTTCTCACTGCTTAAAACCCCGGCCCACCTCGTTCTCCTCAGCCCCTGCAGTGAGGAGTTTGGATAAGGCAGAGTTTAATGGAAGGCTGGACCTCAAAGCCTGCTCAGCCCAAGGTGGATGCACACCATGGGCCACTCAGTTCCAACCCCACAGAACCCATCTCACTTTGGACTGGACTTACATCAAGAACAAGTTTAGCTTTGTGACCTTCTCACTTTTCACTCCTCCTAAAACTGTTTCAATTTCCTATGGAAATCAGCGTGGATCTTTCAGCTTTCCTATGTCCCCTCCAGAAGTTAACCTTTAAAAATATATATTCAGGGGCTGATACCCGTGGGGATCTTAATATCGGTTTTCAAGAACTAAAAATACGGATTTGACATTAACACGCCATAATCACGAACCAGAACAACCCCTCAGGAAATTTCTCAGCCCAATCCCCTAAAAATAGAACACAGCAGAAACAAATCAAAACCGAAACAGAAAATTCTAGTGGTGCAAAACTTTTTGGTCTTAATTTCACCTCACATTACATTCCAGAGCTCAAATGCTTCTCCAGAGGAGCAGAATGTGTTTTGTTTTCCTGTGTTGTGATCTCCCATGAAATCAAATGTGAGACACTGTAATATTTGATCAGATTCACAGCTGAACCACCTGCCTGGCCTGAGCAGACTCTCATTCCAGAGGTGGAATTCACTCCCCCCCCCTGGCAATTAGAGAAGGATTTGCCTTTCCCAATGTATTTGAACTATTTCTGTTTCATCACAAGCAGCACAGAGCTCACAGCAGCCCCATTTTCAATGAGTGGACAGAGGTGACCTCGTGTCTCTGATGAAGATTCCAAGGGAGCTCTCCTTGCTCAAGCCAACAAAATTTTTACTGCTGGAAATCAGCAAGGGAGAAACGTGTTGGTGGTTTTATCTGATTTCCTGATTGAGATTCATGGGGAGGTCTGGTTTTACCATTCCCACAGAAATGATGATTAATCCGGAAAGAAGCAAGCCATCCCCTCCTCATCCTCGGGGTAGGAGCACTGCTTCAGGATGTGTCTGAATCAGCACCAATTAAAACACAACCAAAAGTCACAGTGAACTTCCTCAGGTAACACCACCTCTAGGTTTTTGACTGAAACGCTTCATTCATCTGCATTTCATTGCCAGTAACCCTCATTTGCCACTCAGAGAAATGTCACACAGACTCCTGGAAGTTTCTAGGTGTTGTAACCTACTTCTGCCTCCATCCATAGGCACCCAGAGCCTGGCTCAGGTCCCGGGTGAGCACAGCAGGCTTCCCCTGCTCGCTGCAATTAGAGCAGGATTTGCCCTTCCCGATGTATTTGAACTGATTTCCTTTCACCACAAGCCCTTCTGGAGGCTGGAAATCGCTGCTGGTGCCCTGCAAGTGCCACTGGCCTGAAACAGCTCAAAGGTTTCTCAGAACATTCACTGAAGTAAAAGGTAATGCAAGGAATTTCGACCCAAGTGAGTTTGGCAAAGCTATAAACAACTGGAAACTGAGCCACAAAGCAACCAGCAGTTGGCACTTAAAAATCAAAAGCAGAGACATCATAACCTGCTCTTTTCACACTCCCTGCCAGGCAGAAATGAAGCATTTCTTTATTAACAATTAAATAATTATAAAAGGACTGTATTTTTGCGTCTTTTTGTGGTGCTTTTTTTTTAGATAGGATGTATTCCTGCTGAGAAATATCCAGTTGGAAAAACAGAAGACATCTCTGGCAAATACTGTATGGCTACCCTGCCTTACTTTAATGCTTTCAACAAGAAACATACTTTTGAAACAGCAGTTTAAATTTCAATACACAGATTTGTTCTCTTACTGTACTATCAACCAAATTGTTTCTTAAATCATGGCAAGAAACCGCAGCAAATTTCTTGGCACTGTATCTTGAGCCATTAAAGAATCCCCATTGTATTTTCCTTTTCTAAAGTTTATGGGCTCAGCCCTCATCTCATCTCCTCGTGTATCAATTTAAAAATCCCCAAACTTCTGCAGTAGTCCAGGGAATTCTCCAGCACAAAACTGAAATGTGGGGACATGGAACCAGGCTGTCACATCTACATCCTTCCCTTGAGGCAGGAGTAAGGAATCCTCCTAATAAAGAAAAATGCTCCTAGAAAATTCCTGATGTTGTTGCTGCCCCTGAGATCCACCAGAGCCACACCTCGATGGCCAAAGGCCATTCCTTGGATTATGAACTGGACAACAACTGCACAAGTAAAGGAAAACCAGGCTAACTTGGTCCCATTTTATATTGAAGGGAGAGTCAGTGACTTCTGGCTGAGGGAAAGACCTTGCAGAAGTCCACCCAGAAATTGGAAAATATCCTCATGTGACCTGTCAAGCATTTCATTTATAGATTCCTTAGATTTCTATCAGAAAATAGAGCAGCTGGGGAATTCTGGCAGAAACTCTACAGAGAAGCACTGATGAGAAACAAACTCTCACATACAGATAACAGCTCAAGGCCAGATTTACATTTGGAGATGTAATAAAGCATTAGCTAGGAAACATTTTTCTTTATCACTTTTACATCATCCTTTTCCATACACGCAGGAGTAAACATGCCAGAAAAAAAATTCTCTTGCCTGCTCCTTCTCAATCTACCACTCACTTTCTGCATCTCAGCCATTTTTTCACTCCTAAGAAGCCACTCTCACAGAAAAACACCTTTGTGTTTTCCAGAAGGGGCTACACCAATCTGCTTCATCCAGTGATAAGTAACTTGGGGTTTTTCTCCTAAATCAATGCAAGATCAAAGGCAGGGTGTTTCCCTAAACTGGAATATAGTCAGGGAGGTGTTTGCCATGTATTTATAATTCTGCTTTAACCATGGGCACCATGTTCCCCACCCACTGCTCGAGTACAGAGCACTTTCCTCTCCCTGCTATTAACAGGGCTTGTAGATGTTTCAGTTTGTAAATTCTCAATTGAAAGGGATTATCTATATCAGTTGATGATTATTTAAATGATACAGATTTTAAAAACCCTCTTGGTGGGGATTATTTAAATGGAGGTTTCTTTCCCAAGCCCCACACTGAATTCAAACAAGCTTAACTTAAAGTGAATTACAGGTACAGACAACTGGGAAGAAAAAAGGGCATCTTTTAATTCCCAGAAAATCTGGGGGACAGAAACAGCTTTCCTGACAAACAGAGTGAAAAAATATATTGCTTTAATAACAGGCACCTTCCTAATTTTATACTGGCTTGAACTGCACTCCTATAAAGCCTGGAGGGGCAAAGTCACACCAGAAACAATAAACATGTTTAAGCCTACCAAATAAAACCTGTATGTGAACTCATATGTCATTGGTTCATAATTTCTGCCATCCACTGCCTATCAGAAGTGAATAAACCTTTTTACCAATCATTTTCTCTCTGTAGTTTTAGAATCAACACAGCCACATATTTCTTGTTCTGTTCACACAGTCTCTCAGGGACACTGAACAATAGGATTTTCCATTGTCTAAGCTCTGAGCCCTGCTTTAGGACAATTAAGGGAATTTGCAATTGTAATGTATTCTTGTACCTTGCCTCGGAGAAACGACCTTCGTTATGTAAATGTCTATAAAACAGCATGCCAGGCACCAAAACATCAGGACAGAAAGGGCACAAGAGCCAAGTGAGTGCTTGAAGTAACCAAATCAAGCTCCTCTGCCTCACAGCTCGTTCCAACTAAGAAATGAGGGACTCATTCCCCGCAACCTAAAATAATAAGTCTTTCAAGCTTTACAAAAAAGAAAAGAAATCCCCCTGTGGGCAGCAAAGCTCTTTCTTTGTAGTGGACTAAACTGCATTTCTTAATATAGCCCAGAGCCAGGCCTTCTTAAACATCTTGCTCTTGATCCCCAGCCGATTTCCCACTTAGTGGTCATGGGGTGGATTAGTGGTAACTCAGACACAGGGCTTAGCCCGTGCTCACAGCGAGCCTTGCAGTGCTCAATCTGCCTAATTTGACACACCAAAATGTTTGATGCCTAACCTACATTCATTTCTAGGGCCCATAAATGATCAGGGGATAGGAACCGGCAGGCCAAACTGGTGGTTTATTTTATTTATTTTGCATTCCTGTTTTGGGAAGGAATAAAAAACCCTCTGGAAGTGCCTCTCTCTTAACTACAGGGGGAGTTTAGGACAATTAGCTTAGGTGAGACACCAAGCCTCTTGATGCTGTGAGAAATCCCATCCACTGTCAAGAAAATTACACCTGACTTTAGAATCTTTCCTGTGGGTTTAAACGTCAGTTTGATCGTGGTCCCTCATTTGCTTTTACAAAGGGAGCAGCACAGCAGCTGCACACTCCCAATCTTCAGGCTGGGCTGGAACTCCCCACCTTCTGATGCTCCCTGGGAGCTCAGCAAGAAGAGCAGCCTGACCATGTTCAGGATGTACAAAAGTATCAGATGTGTTTTTACTCTGTCTTAACACCTGGCACTTACTTTACATTCTGATAATTGGGCACAGTTCACACTTTGTTTTTTCAAGCTATCCACTAGCTCGAGCACTGTGCTACCAGCCCTGCATCCAAAAAGATTAACCAGAACATCTCAGAGCCTGAAAAGCCTAAATGAGCTTTGGAAGATGAGATGTTAATCAAAAGCTAAACATCTGAAGACAAACTTAAAAGCAGGTTTTGAATTTTGTTTGTAGGAATGCCTAACGTTTGACACCAGTGCACTTCCTCTGTGCTGAACAGTAACTTCCTTCTGTGGCAAGTCAGAAAAACACACAGGGAATTGGAGCCTGAAGAGTGACTGTGAGCCCCCAAGCCAAGATTTATGACACAAAAACCCCAGTAACTGTAGGTCATGCTGTAAAATAAAAGAGAAGTATGAGAAGATGGCCAACCAGGCAAGAAACCCGAGTTCTAGCACAGGGACAATCTTAAACCAAGCTGTAGATTATGAAGAATCTGAAAAGTCCTTTAATTTCATTGTTCTCTCAGATCCCTGGACTAGATATTGAACTTATGCAAGACACTGAATGTGACAGTTCACATTGTGCAGTCAAACAAAAAAAGCCCTGACTAAGTAAAGATTCCACTCCTTTGAAACTCTGAAATAAGAATTATGTGCACCATGCTCTTTCCCTATTATCCTGGCTGCTCATCACATTATTTTAGTATCTGAATGCTGCTCTTCGTCAGAATAACTAATTAGATATGACACTCTGTTAGGCTTGCAAGCTCTGCCTAACTTAGAGTTTGAAGGTTTAATATAAATATTATCGATATAATTGTTAATTATACTGTTTATTAATTATATTATGTTCTAATTAAATTATTGATATTTATATTATATTATATTTATATTAATATTGATATTCATATTGATATTGATATTAATGTAAATACAACCCCACTCCCCTTGTTTAGAGAACCCACATCTCCAAGGGGCAGAAAACTGAGGTATTTGCAGGAGGACACAGAATTCCCAGATTTTTCTGAGACAGAAGAGAGGAACAGAGTAAGTGTCACCAATATTGTGGCAAACCTTGCTCCTGCTACTACTGATCCCACCTCCTCACCATGCTGGGAGATGGATGGGCTTGTGCCAACCCCCTTTAATTCTATGGTTTTTCTGGTTCTGACCCAAGGAGAAGACTTAGAAGAATCTAAGTTACCTGTATTTTTCCTTGTATTTACCTTTTCTGTCTCCAGGGGTCTTATTCTTATTCTTATTCTTATTCTTATTCTTATTCTTATTCTTATTCTTATTCTTATTCTTATTCTTATTCTTATTCTTATTCTTATTCTTATTCTTATTCTTTTATTCTTATTCTTATTCTTATTCTTATTCTTACTCCTATTCTTATTCTCATTTTTATTCGTTGCTGTTATTATTATTATTATTATTATTATTATTATTGTTAGTATTGTTTGTATTTCTATTATTTTTATTATTACCATGTCACATCCACGTTAAGATTCAGTTCTTGGGGTTTTTTTCTGTTGAATGTTTCTGCCTGAGAGAGTTAAAGCTGCTCCTCTGTCCTCCACAGGCACATGGAGCCATATGCCTGCAGCCAGGGATAGAGAATGACAATTAAATAGGTCAATGAACGAGAGTAACCTTCAAACATGAATGCAAATAAATCTCTACTTGCAGCAGGACCTGATGGCTCCACAAGCAGTATTTACATGCTGAAGCGTTTTGGAGATCTGGGACATAGCCTGTACTTTGCCTGCACAGAAAATAGCTACCCTAATTTATCTTCAACCCTTAGGAAATATGAAAGGAGGAAAAAAAAAAAAGTATGAATGACGCACAGCATCATCTTTCTTCTGAATCTAGTAGAATTGTCTTTTCCAAGCAATATCCATAGCCTAATCTTTCTTTGATAATTGCTTTTTTGCTGCCTTTTTTTTTTTAAATTGCCTTTGTTTCTGTTACTTCAGCGCGCAGGAAAGGTCTTTCCTGACAAAAGAGAAGGCAACCCAGTTTGAAATGAAAGGCTGACACATTCCCTCGAATGACAAACTGAAGTCACGAGCCTGATACACTGTGAGATGAAAGCTGTTTATGTGTGACAATCAGGCAGAAAGCAATTTCTCATGATTGCAGTACCTTCACACATCAAGGTACAAATAGTGTTATTCACAGCCTTACAAACAAATAAAACCAGAGCCCTTCCCAACAGCCTCTTCCTTTTGAAAAAATTAAAAATTAAAAAATCTTCAAGTAGGAGATATTCTGAAATATCCCAGCAGCTGTTCTGGACTGAACTGCCCCATCTGCCTTCTCTGCCAAGCGTGGATGCAGCTGGGTCACAGTGCAGACAAAAAGCCTTCCTCCCTCAGAGAACACTGCTCTGCCTCTCCCATTCTGATACTGACCCCCCTTTTCACTGTGAAACTCTCCCTTCCTCCCTCCCAGCCTCTCCCACTCACGTGCACCCAGAGCAAGAAGGTGGGAAGGGAAAAAAAGTACAATTTTGGATCTTTCCTCCTATCCACCTGTGGAAGGGTTAGAGGGGAGCCCTTTCTACATTTTCAGCAGAGCCAGCTGAAGTAATTTAGCATCTCTTTCCTCCAAAATGGGCCTCACAGCAATATCTGCTCCAAAGAGCTTGGTGCACAAAGGAAAGCCTCCTGTGATCTTCATCATCAACTCTAGGTTAAACTGGATTGTGATGAAATGTCTCCTGTAAACTGCATAGAAAAAAAACCCCATTTTCTCAGACTATTGAGGTTTTGTCTAAAACAGACTTCTGCCTTGGCTCAACACTTTGTTCCCAGCCCTTACAGACATGAGGAGAGATGTTCCTTGGATTTTGGAAAATGCTTTCAGTCTCAGTCACTGCAATTTAAAAGCTGCCAGAGAGCCTGATATCAAGAAAAAAAAAATCACAGTTCATTAGCCAGCTTTGGAAACTCAAAATGTTACATTTGACTCCAAACAAATTGCAATTTTTCACATCAGTCTAACTCAGGTGATGACAGGAACTTTCTCTGGCAGTCTCAGCCCCCTGACCCTCTGAGCAAACCTGCACATCCCTGCCCTGCCTCTCCCCTCTTTCCCAGACCAACCCTGCCCTGCAAACTGCAAGATGCACTTCCATCCCCTCAGTTCCCACTGCTCCTGTCCCATCCCTCCCAAAGAAAGGGAAGAATGCTTGGAGGACCCTTTGAAACTCACGCGGGGCAAACAGCGGAGGTGTTTTAAAAAGCAAATTTTTAGCTAAAGCAATGAGTCTTTAACCATACTGTACACACCCAGGAGCAGAGACCTGGATAGAAACTTCCTGATGGGCCTTCCAAGCTGGAAAAGCTCTGCCAGAGGGAGCAGGAGCCGTGCTTGGGGGAGCTGCTGAGGCTGAAGCAGCTCCCAGGACAGCAGGACATCCCTGCTCTGCCATATGGAGAGTGCAGCACGTGTCCTGGGAGGCTTCTATTTTCAGAAATAGCCACACTGGGTCTGATCACTTCTCCTCCAAACTCTCAAGACTTTAACGAAACAGAAACCCAGGGTAATGTATTTACTTTATTTCAGCACTAATCTAGTAAAAGATACTATGATCCTGAGTGTAAGAACTAAGGAGAACCTGAAGTGTGTGTAGAAATAAACCCTGGATTACCTCCAGCTCTCACATTTTACTTAGAACAACTGAGTTTTTACCTCTCTTCTAGAATACTTAATGAAGTTGCCCAAATTAAAATACCTTTTTGCTGTCAGCAAACTAAATACAAAATCCTCTAAACACCTCTGAAGGAATTATCATCTTCTGTAGCTGAATATGTTACAAACAAAAGCCACTGCACAGGGCATTGCTGCTTCTGGAAAGGAAATGAGGTAGCACCAGCACCTTTCCGCACTCTGATTTCTGCTCTTTTTTTGCATTTGGAGAAGCTGGGAGCCTCACAGGGACATCCATCCATTGCACTACTATAACCTCCTAAATTTCCATCTGTTTTTAAAAGCTCCAGCTGACCTACATTTTGTGTTATGGATTAGTTGAAGCTTATAGAGTAGCATGAGCAAAGCAGGAGTCTTGCTGCTAACCACATATCCTAAGCAATTAAACGTTTCATCAATAATATCTCCCATGGAAAAATCAAGAGTTTTAAGAGGAAGACTCTCCACACACAAAAAAAGAAAAAAATAATTCGATATATGCATTTTAATTGTAGTATAACTACCATCCATTTGATCAAATTTGATTTCACAGACTAAAAAAATTAAAATGCACACATTAAAATGATCTGAGGTTTTAAGAAAAAAGATGAACTTTTATTCACTTTCAGGACATCCTAAAAGAAAGCATCAGAGTCATTCATTCAGCACTTTGGAAATCCTGTCCTTTTGGAATTATCTACAGAATTATTACTGAAGCAAGGTGGGAAGCAGTAATTCATATCATAAAAGCATGACTTCCACTACAGGTTTTCCACCTTATTCTGAGGCAGAGAGAAAATTCAACTTTGAGTTCTGGAGGTGGATTTTTTTACTGTTATGTTTTTGGCAAACCAGCAACAAGTCACTCCAGAGGCCAGTGGAACTCTCTGAGGTGAGGATGATCCAAGCCTAAATCTTTGAGTCAGATCAAGAACTCCAACTTGGGTCTCTTAGAATTTCAAAAGCCCTGCTCATCCACTCAGTTGGGTTTTTCATCTTCCTAACTATAAAGTCCTCAACCCAACAAATCTCCTGCATGAAAATGTAGCCAGAAGAAAATACAGAGAACAAACAACAAGTTTCTACTCTGATGCACTGTCATTTTCCAACAAAGAGAGGATATTGAGAATTTCCAGAGGGATTTTCATTATAGGCTCATCAGGAGGCCCTCTGTGTTAACAGCCTTTTTTCCCTTGTATTTTTTACTCTGCATTGGTTCATTTCCCAGTAACAACTGTAACTTCTTTTGACATTTTCTGTCCTTATTTAGAATTAGGTTATTCAGCTCTTCAGAGAAGAGGCAAAGGGTAAGCCATGGGCTGATTTAAGCTGGCTGATTCAACTGGTCTAATTAGACAGGAGAAATTTGGTAGTAAAAGCAGCTGCTTCCTCCACAAACTGGAAGTCCATCAAAAGAAATGAGCTGTTTTAATGGCCTGAAGTCTCATGTATATCATTAGTAAGAGAGACAAACACAAAAAATGCTGGTCTTTTCATATCCTTCTAATTAGACATCTCTGTAAATCATACTCCAAAGCACATCTCTTCTCCCAAAGTCAGGTTTCCATTTTACCCTGGCCACCAACTAAACTGACAAGGGCATTTCAAAAAGTGTTGGTTGGATGCATTACCAGAAAATTCAACTTGACTTGTCACTTGAGGTCTCTTTATCCCCTTATTACATGACTTTATACCTTGCTACTTCTATAAGTCACTTATCTCTGCTACCTATTAACACACCAGTACACACAGGAAATAAAGAGCCCAGGGTGTTTACACAGTTTTCCCCACAAGTTCTGTCACTTTAAATGAAATAATGAAGAGACACAGTTAGAAGAATATTCATGTCACCTCAAAACATGCTTTGATCCTAAAAATCACAGGCACCCTCCACACTCAGCTCCTGCCAAACAACACAGCACCTCTAAAATCCAAGTTGGTTCAGGAGCTGCCACAGGCTCAGGGATCTAAAGCAGGGATTCATGACAGCCTAGACAGGAGGAAATATTGCAGGACTCAAAAGCGTGGAAGATAAAAACCTTCCATGTAGGAGCACCAATGTATTGGGAGCCCAGAACCTCGGTGTGCGGGTTTATCTTAACCAGCTGCAAACATCTGTGATGTAGCCATTAAATGAGAGCTGTTCTGCTGGGTGTGACTGGGACAGAGGGAATTTCCTGCAGAGCAGTCCATGGGGAGCTGTGACAGTATTGATTTCATGCTGTGTTTTGGTTATTGCTGGGCAGGGCTTGCACAAAGTCAAGGCTCTCTGGTTTTTAGAGTAGCCTGGGGCATGCCAGAGGCTGGGAGGGGGCTCGGGCAGCTTGGATTCACTAATTAAACTGCCCTGATCTTCATTCTTGAGTTTTCAGCTTTTGCACTTCTCTCCTCTGTTCTGGGGATGTGGAGGAGCCACTGAGGGAGTGGCTGTGAGGATGCTCAGCCCCTGGCCAGGGCCGCCCCACCACAGATGTTTCCCCTTGGAAATGTGGAGATTCTCTTGTCTGGCAGCTTTTGGATGGAATTCACAGTAGCTTACAGTCCACTGACCATCAATGAAATCTTCTGTCAATAAAAGGAGCCTAGGTTGCTGTCTAATTTGTACACATGTTCTCACACAGTAGGAACCTACATGGATTTAAATGAGTAGCATTTCTGCTGTGAGGAAAGGTATGGAGAACTGGGATTATTCAGCCTGGAAAGGAGAAGCTTTTAGCCACTTAATTATGGCCTTCCTGAAGGAAGCTGACAAGAAAGATGGAGAGGGACTATTTAAAAGGGATGGAGTGACAGGACAAAAGAGAAATTGGCTTCCAATTAAAATTGAGTAGATTTAGATTAGAAATTAGAAAGAAATTTTTCCCTGTGAGGGTGGTAAGGCCCTGGCACAGGGTGCCCAGAGAAGCTGTGGCTGGAAGTGTCCCTGGAAGTGTCCAAGGGCAGGTTGGACAGGGTTTGGAGCAGCCTGGGACAGTGGAAGGTGTCCTTGCCCATGGCAGGGGGTGGAACAAGATGATCTCTCAGTTCCCTTCCAACCCAAACCATTCTATGATTCTAGGAATGTGTCCAGCCCTGTTTCTCACTGCTGTGAGACACCTGAGGAAAAATTTGCTCTACTGCCTATTAGGAACAACACCTCATGTAATCCATGTTTTTAAAAATACCATAAAAATAAATAATACCTTAAAATAATTTAAAATCTCATTGTGACATGAATTTCACACAGTGATAAAGCAATTGTGGTCTGCCAGGCTACAGACAGTTCTCAGGGCAGCACATTCAGTGCCATATGGGCAATGCACGAGTTCAGAGATTTGAAGTAGTTTTTTTTCTAAGTGTATGTGACAGAACAAGGCACAGTAATAACAGCTGTAGCCCATGTGCAAATGGAAAAATAAGCACTTCTAACATGGTTGGTTTTCATTTCAGTGCTGGATAAATGCTTTTGATCATTATGTGCAAGTGATGAATGCACCACCTGTGTCTTTTTTTGTGCTTGTGCCAACAGGTGAGATTACCTTATTCTGACAGGGGCTGCAGCAATCTGGGTAATGGCACGGGTACAGAACATTGCTCTGTTACCAGATCACAACATTTTCAAATATTGCCATGTTTTTAAATTCCTGTGTGTATGTGTTAAAACTGAGTCACTGCTCCACTTCCAATGAGGGCCTGAGTGAAACCCAACTCGCAGATTTTAAGCTCTGCTATCTGCCCTCAGCAGAGTAGCTTCTACTTCAGTACTTTTAATATATTTAACAGTTCTTGTGTATTTACAGCTGATATTACTGTTAGCACAGCAGCCTCCACATGCCCTGGTCCCACGTTCTTCGTCTACTGCCATCAAATACTGAGCACAAGATCTTGGAGCAGGGACAGGATCTTACCTACTCAATTCCTGTCTCCCACTCTCTCCATTTATTCGCTGGTGATAAATTGTCCTTCTACAACTGAAGGTTTTGCTACAGTTCCCACAGCCCTGCTCTTAAGAACCTCATGTGTCTTAAGTGAAGGTCACACCAGGATTAGTTTCACACAGAGTGGTACATTCAAAACGTAATAAAAATTAAAATTTAGCTTTGCCCACAGAAATCCCATCATCTGCTACGTCAGAATAATGCTTGGGGAAACTGCACAAGGTGTGCTCTTTTGGAGGGGTGTTTGCTGAACTTAAACCAGAAAGTACTTTCAGTACTGAGGCAGAAGCAAGGACAGAGAACAGGGCATGAATCCCAAAGCACATAAACCCCAAGAATGGGACCTGGTCTGGTGGGAACACAAAGGATGCTCAAAACCCAACCTTCTCCTCACGAATTCCAACAGAGCTGTTCTGTTTCTGCCCCAGCAGTCCAGGGACAGCAAAGCCACCAAGGAGATTGCCCATGAGTCGGTGGGGCAGGGGGCACAGCAGTGTCTGGAGGCAATGCACAGAAGGAGAACATGCAGCTGCCTCTGGGGAGGTTCACAGCTGTCACTTTTTCCATCTTGCAAAGCTGCAAAGAAAATGGTGTAGGTGGACGGCTCAGGATTGCTCTTCTCAAAGGCTTCCTCCTGAAATGGGTGCCTACGCTCTAATACTGACTAAGCTGCTGGGCTTTGCCTCTGATCTCATTAGATAATGATACTGCAATACAAAAGGAGAGGTTAATCTTGACTATACCCCCAATCTCCTTTCCTTGTGCACAGCTGTAAACACCCTGGCAGCATTTGGAGCCACTTCTTCCTCTCTGGTTTTTGACGTCAGTGCTTGGACAGAGCGGCTGAGACTGTGGATGGGGGAGCTGGAGGAGGAACAGGTGGGACCATCTTCTGAAAGACTCTGGGAATTCACACAAACCCCGAGGTGTGGGACCATCTTCTGAAAGACACTGGGCAATTCACACA
>JAHLSL010000075.1:3508446-3524656 GCA_025920805.1 Petroica traversi | reverse complement strand
CCCGAGGTGTGGGACCATCTTCTGAAAGACACTGGGCAATTCACACAAACCCCAAGGTGTGGGAGTGCCAGTGTGGCCAGCAAAAGCACCAATATATTGGCACCTTGTCATCCCTACCCCACTCTCCTCATGATGAAGAGACCACAGAGCCCTCCTGCTCACAGCTCTGAGGTGTGTGAGGGGTGCAGTGTGGATCCTCTCCAGGCTGACCACAGGAAGGCAATCTCCTGTCTAGCCCATTCCCTTTCCCACACCAGAGGTGCTCAGGAAAGTCAAATGCAGCCACAGAGGACCCTGGACACCCACCACGTGCAGAGAGCTCTTCCTGGGAAGTGCCCTCCAGCTGCGGATCTGCAGTGGTGCTATTTGCCTTCCTGAGGCAGTTAAGGGGTGTTTCAATTCCCCAGAAAAATCAGCCAGAAGAACATCTCTGCCATGTTCTCTGCACCACTCTCTTGGTGGCTCTTGCAAATCGAAGCACATTATTCTACTTAAAACCTCAGTGTTTTCCTCCTGCACTCCAAGATACACAACTCCCCCCACTTTTCACCAGCAAACCACTGTTCCAACAAACAGAAGCAGCAGACATTTATCTGGCACGTAAACAGACCCTCCTTTGCACCCAGCAGGAAAGCAAGCTGCAAAAAATGCTCAGCTAATGAGGAAATGCAGACAATGATGTCAGCAGGTATAAACAGGCAAAATTGCCCAAACAGGTCTGAATTGGACCCACCACTGCTGCACATGAGAGCTCCAACCAATTCTTACAACTTCCAAGGGAAACAAGAACAAAGCACAAACAACCTGATTACAAGAGAAATGACTGGGAGCAGAAAATTACTCAACTTATGTAATGCAATAAGTCCCTATTGAAAAGCGTCTGCAAAATGCTGCCTTTTCTTCATGCCATTCTTTACACCACTGGCACTCAGATAAAACAGCTTCCATTTTATATTCATTTTTCCTGCTATTTTAGCCTGTTATGCTGTTAATCCAGTAGCAACAGACCTGAACCACTTCTAAGCAACCGATACTCTCTTGCTTTTCATTAAAAAAAAAAAATCAGGTTGCTGCTGCTGCTTTCCCATAATTACATCATCTTGTCACTACAAAGGAGGAGGAGGAATATACACCTCGATTCAAATGTTATCTTCAAAGTGTTTGTTGCAGTGATACGCAGCCAGTTTTTGTACATAAATAAATATACCTGAGTGCATGTGCATACATGCATCTAAATATGAAAGCAGAGAACGCTTATAAATGTCTATATATAACAAATATATATATAGCCTGTGTGTATATACATACTCATATTTACAGGTATCTATATAAATTAAATGTATTGAACATATTTAAATATATTAAGACAATGCATATACAAAATACTTGTAAAATATTACTTTTAGCATCTGAAAGGGAGTCCTCTGATGTTTTCAGAGGACCAATACTGAATGGTATCTGCTGATATATTCCATCACCGTATAAACATGCCTTGCATATTGGTGACATTCAACACTGACATTTAAAATGAATTACATTGGCTTCTGTGTTTTTTAGAATGTAGTTTTAGCAGTGAAACATACAAATAAGAGGAAATGCTTCTTCTGGGTATTAGGCCATACTCTTCCCTCATCAAACTTTATTCTTTTTCATTAATTTGGTCCAAAATGTTCTATCATAAAACAACAGCCCTGTCAGAATGCTGATACCTGTCCTTGGCTAAACTCTGTCCAATTTGTTATTGCAGTGATTCCAAGGTTCATTTGGGCCTGTACTTTTAGAGCAGCATAGTATAAGCATCTGACAAGAAAGGTTGGCTTTGAAGTTATTTTTATTTACTGTAAAACATGTGCCAATTCACTTTTATCTCAATTCACTTTGCTTGGGGAGTTTATTTTTACTGCCTGCCAATAAGAATCAAAAGATGAGTGCTAAAACACCACAGCCATGCCCTATATGGGACGGCCTGCTTTATTTTTATTTGTTTGATTGGTTTTATAATGTGAATAGGATGTATGGGATTCAGGGGACTGATGCCCACACTTCTGCTTGGAGACCAAAGAGTAAATCTGTTAAGTATTATCATGTATATTCTGAAGTTCCATCTTTCTCTTGGTGTCCCCAGATGTCACAATACTGCACAAAACCCAATCCTTCTGCACGAACACCAAGTCCTACAGCAACCCCAGGGTTCATGGACTGGTGACTACTTCAGGTTATGTATTTCTCCTTCAGGTTTGCATCATCGTTCTCCCAGACAAGAAATCAAAGAGTCAGCCTCCTTCAGGGATGTCTGTCAAGCTCCTGTGACTGTTTGTGATATAGCAGCTCACACATATTGTCATAACTCAGCTTTTGAGACAGCAGAACCTGATTTATTATAAACACAAGTGCAGCAGCTCCATTCCCTATTTGCAGTCACTCACGACTTTTCCTGAAACTTTCACCTGAGAGGGTAAAAATGTGCCTCATGTGAGTTCCACTTCAGTGATGATTTACACCACAGGGAAACTTTCCATGGGCTTAAAACAAGAGACTGGCCAGCCATGATATTTCATTTATTTTTAAATGCAAAGCTTAGAAAAATCAAATCAGCCAAGAAGGTCTAAAAATGGTCTTTGCTAATTATTTGATAAAAGGCCAGTGGCACTGAGCACAGTGACTGAGCTGAGGCTCAGAGGACACAGCCCCCTGAATTGGCCACTCTGAAGATACTAAAATAAAAAGGACAGAACTACTGTTCCTGGAGGAAAGTCCACCAAGATGTGTGCAGAGGGAAATTCTCTCCCTGGAATGCTTTACTATTCCATGCCATGCAGGGGGAACAGAAGTTTAGGATGGTGTAAAACCAGCTATGGGGTGGCTGTGGGAATTGCAAAGTGAGAAAAACCCATCACAGGACACTTAGGGAAATTTCCAAAGGCAGGGAAAGGGATGGATCAAGGCCTGAGGAGGACCAGCCTGAGAAAAGAGATGGAAATGGGGATTAAAGGGGCCAGACAACTGAAGGAGAACAGAGTCTGAGGAACTGCTTGGATGGAGAGAGTGTCCAAAACCCACTGGCGGAGAGACCTTTTGTGTGTGTTTGTGAGTGCAGCCCACAGCCAGGCAGAGAGGAGGAATGGCAGCCAGACACAGGGGCTGCTCAGGTTTGCCCAAGTGTCATCTGTGTTTAGGAGGGTGCTGGAAAAGCCCCTCTGTCCTCCTGCTGGTCCTCCATACTCTCTGCCTCACCACCAACTGGACATGGAACTACAGAACCAAGGCTGCCACGTCCCAGGGCAGGAGGAATCCCCTCATGTCTCAAAGCCCCACCAGCTCCAGCTGCTCTTGACAGTCTCATTTTTAGTATCACTATCATTGCCATTCCTGCACACTCCTTGTGAGGAGCTCAGCAGTTCTGGTTACAAAACAGACTGACCCAACTCGTTTGCCAAAAGGTCTCCCATCAATCATCTTTGTATTTATGTACTGTCAATTAGTTCCCCTGGGGCAAATTCTTCTTCCAGTAATTCTGCAAGAATCAGGGTCAAAATGAAAACCCAGGGGAATAACTTTTCACTGCCAGCTGTGCACAGATGTGCCCCTCTGCACTGTCCTTGCCTTTCTGACTCACATTTCTCTGGTGGCAGCATAGGACCTTCACCTCTCCAAGGAGAGAAGGAAAAGGAGCTCCATCCCAGATAGCCACCCACAGGCTTCAGCTTTATGAGCCTCAAATAGCATTTCAGACAGCCAGGCCTTGATATTCATATGCAATAAGCTGGCTGCAGTTGGTGGCTTTTTGACCCAGAAAAAGAAAATGCTCTTCCCCTAATAGCAAATATTTAGCTTCAATCCCCTTTCTTTTAATTGGGTACTCATTTACCCATTCTAGCCCTGCCATGCTGGTGTTATTAGAGTGCCTAATATTCAAAGCACTTGAGGTAATAACTGCATCATGACTAAAAAGAAATTATACTGGCCACGCTCTGCTGGTGCAGCCCCATCCACTCGACTGCTTCAAAAGCACCAAACAGATGCAACAGGGCAGAATTCAACTCCACTGCTGAACAAGGGTATTAAAAGCTTCAGTTTGTGGGTTTTTTATTTCCTTTAAATTTCATATTAACCAGGTGCATCACTTCATTTAAAACTTCTGTCTGGCATAAAAGGCTCTGGCATAAAAGCCTACCCTCCAAAGCTGAGCAAGAGACAGAGCACAGGTCCACTCTCATTTACCCAGGAACCTGACCATGGCATATTCCATCTCCTCCTCTCTTTTGTAGCAGATGCGCTGCAATTATAAACAACATTTGTCATTACTCTAAACATGCAAAGCAGGAAGAAATATGATTCTTACACAAAAGATGCAAGCTGTACGCGCTAGATGAGAGGCAGATGGTAAATTGGCTTGCAGAGGAAAGGTCTCTGCCATTTATTTTTATTTGGAACAGATACATAACAAAAGCCCCGAACAAACAAGCGGTTATCTCTTCGGCTGTTATGTAATTCCACGTAGTTCTGCCTGCTGAGGATCTGGACGGCTTTATCCCCGTACCTTCCGAAGAAAATTAAGTTTTCAGAGTGCATCTGTTCCCCCCCACAAATCAGCAAAGTCTAAATGAGCTGGGAATGGGAATAGAAGCCCAGCAGTGACAAGAAGGTCCAATAAGGACCTGCAGTGTATCTCGGGCCACATTGCAGCACACGTCCCCAGCCACACCATTTCCTTCTCAGAACTGCTTTGTTCTCCTTCCAGGGACACTTACACAGGACCAGCCCCGCTGTATTTCGTGCCATCACTCACATTCTGATCAAATATTCCCTCTGAAATCTCCTTTTCTAAGAGGCGAAGTGTCCAAAGGCCAAATTAAACTCAACTCTGCACTAAGGCACAGAATTCACAAGGGAGCCCCTTGCCAAATAATCATTAATGGGATATTTCAGCAGCCTCCTTACAGTTACTTGTGGAAAGCTGCTGAGGTTCAAAAAGCTCCTGAAAATAACCCAAACTGTTTGGCCTTCTCTGTCTGCGCTGTTACCCTTCTCCATCATACTTGGGGATGAACAACTTAAAGAATTGCTTGAAAAGGGCAGTAATTGTTCCACACAGAGTGTATGATATATTCTTCTCATGAAGTTGGTGAAAAAGTGACTACATTTGGACAATTCGGGGATCCTCAGCCTTTCTGTTTCCCAATTAACACAGACTTTGGTATCAAGAAGTTTGGTCCTGGGCTTGATAAGGAGCACTCTGCCAATCCTAGGGACTAAAGTTCTGATTGTAAATTACTTTCATAGAAGAAAGCACAATTTTCCACGTGGTACAGTTTAAGTAAGGGCTGGCAGATTTGTTGTCCTCTGTACCAATGGTGTTACCCAAAAATTGCTGGGTTCAAAGCTGGCACTGGGGGCAGGAAATCTGAACCACCAACACCTCAGCTTCTTACTGTCCCAAGGCTTTTGGTAAAAGAGAAAAAAATTTCTGCAGAAGTTTCTGATACAAAATTTGGCAATATTAATGGCATATGATGTTCTTTGGAAGGAATATCTAAAAAAAGAGAGGCATTTTCTCATCTGACATGGATGTCATGTTTCAACAAGGTATTTTATTAAAGCTCTTAAATCAAATAATCCCACAAGAAGGCACAGGGCCAGTTCTCTCAGGTGCCTGCTGCAAAGGAAAGGACTCTGGGCACAATGACCTAAAATCCCAATTTATTTTTGACAAAAACTCAGTCTTTGGTAAGACACACGTCCTTCTGCACCTCACCAGACGTTCTGGGTGTAAAGCATGGCTAGTTCATTTAGATTTAGCCTCAAGGACTTTCATTTTGAGAATGAACACCCACCTTCCATCTTGCAACACTTTAATTTGAAATCCAAATCCGTTCATTCCCAGGTGCTAAGCTGCCATGTAAATTTTGCTGGGGTTCTCCTTCCATGTTGTTTCTTGCAAGTCTTGACATGTTAATTTTAATAATAAGACCAAAGGCTGTTTTTTTAATAGAAGACAAAAGCATCCACCAGTTTAAAGGGTGCAGATGTGAATTATAAAGCAGCTGAGTGAGGGCCTGCCACATTCTGAGCAATGTCGTGTTCTGTCTCCCCATTTTACCTACAAGAACAGTGCTACAGGGAAGTGTGAAGCAAATAATTCCTCAGATCATACAGAGCTGAACTCTGAGATATTAAACCCCTGAGAACAAAAATCTGCCCTAGAGAGCTGTAAGCTCAGACCCCTTGGACTTCCAGAAGGCACTTTCCAAAAGTGCACAATGAAAAATGAACTTTAACAGCATTTTTACTCGAGTTAGCTTCTACTTTTGGCTGCTGTTGTGATTTCCCTTTTCTTTTAGTGGGGTTGTGGAAAACCCTGACCAACCACGTGATGTCTGAAGCCTCCAATTGCAAAATGCCTCTTGCTTCATCTTTCCCTCAGCCTTCAGACGGATCTTCAGACAACAGAAAATAAAATCTACTTTAAAATGTGGCAAAAGTACACCCAGATGATGGTGGCACATTGTCTCTACCTCCTCAACACCTCGAGCAGGGCAGGACCACAATGGGCAGAGGATAAATCATTTCATCAAACCCCACTCAGCACACAGAAAGTTGTGGTAGAAGGGTGTCAGGGTGAGTTACAGCCAGCCACCAACACGTCTTCTGAGAGATGGAAACAGCAAAGATCAGGTGTCAGACTCCCAACAACTCACTGTGACCACTTCCTGGCATACAAATTCCAAAATCTTTTAATTGGTATCTCTGTAAAACCTCCGTCCCCAGTCACAGATTTTCACAGCAGCATTTAATAAAATTTATTGTATCAAAACATGAGCTAGAATGAAAAATAAGGAGGTCATTGTAATGTTTAAACAACACAGCAAAGAGAAAGAAGATGTTCTGCTCACACAAAAATTTAGAGACCAAAACTCGCTGAGTCAAACTCAAGACACATTTCTAAAAAAGCTCTAGGTCCAAAAAGACTCCAAACAAACAAAAAACCCCAAACCCCAACAAAAACCCCAAACCCACAATAACAACGGATTCTGCTTGAAGGAAAACAAGTAATGCTGAAGCTGGGAAACAGTAGAAGGACCAAAGGGGCTGACCAAGACTTGTCCCCAATAACCTCTGTTTTACAGAACACATGCAAAAGGACACTGGGAAGAGTTATTTATCACTTAATAAAACACTGTGAACTATTCCAGCAACAGTGACTACTCAGTATATTTTTACCATCTTGACACTGCTTAAGTGTTAAAAGAAAAACTGCACGGATTTCATCAAGGTTAAAACACGTGGTTAGAAACCCTCTGATAAAAAAATCTGTGTCTCGTTTTTATTAAATTTGCCAACACTTTAAGCCATTGAAAATGAATCCACGCAATGTTTGCCCAAAAAGAGCCTTTTACCAGCATCACTGTTGGTTTCAACCGGCCTAACTTGTTTATTCTTCCTAACATAGGGATCTTAATTTGCACACATCCTCCTCCCCAAGATGAAAACACACTCTCAGACAAAGCGGGAAAAAGAAAAAAAATAATAAAAAAATAAAATAATAATAAAAAAAATGTGAAATGGGCCGAGAACAATACAACCCATCTGTCAGAGAGAGGCGAGAAAAAAAATTTTAAAAATTAAAAAAAATTAAAAAAAAAGGAAGAAGAAAAAGTGGTTTTTTTCGCTCGCTCCCGCTCTGCATCTTTCCCTCCCTCCTTCCCATCTTAGCAACAGAGGCTGGAGCAGCCAACCAGGCGGGAGCGCATCCCAGGAGCGGGGTTACTGCAGTGCATCGCCCGGCAGTAACCGCGCCCGGCGCGCCCGGCCGGGCATGCGGCACCTCCACCGCACTGCACCTGCCCCGCCAGCGCCGGCTTTTTCCGGCTCCCCCAGCACGGATTAGCAATCATTCAGGCCAAATCCTCTCCTCCCGGCCCCCCCGAGCTCGCCTCTGTTTATTTGGGTACCTCCGGAGGGGATGGGAGAGGGGGCTGTGCGAGATGTTGTAAATGAATCATGGAAAGGATGCTGCAGGGGGAAAAGCGCCCGGCTAAATAAAAAGAAAGGGGTCTGGCCAAATGTAGGTACCAGGACTAATTCCTAAGGCAGCAGCGAGGCAAATCAGCAAAGCCCAGCCTGTTTAAATCTCTGCTGATGGTTTGACAGCGGCTGAAGTTCCCATCTTATGCAGAGAGCGATATTAACATAATATACACCCTCGGAGCTGGAAGGCAGGGATCGCGCTGTTCCGATGGCAGCACCTCGGGCTGTGACGGCCACTTTTCGCCTTCCATGAATATAAACAAGCTGCCAAAGCCTCCGTGTTCCCCCATCGGGCAGCTCGGAGCCATCCAGAACGAGCCCGGTCCCTCAGTCCCCCCGCCGCTCAAAGCTGCGGGAACAACAACCTTGACAGCAAAGACAGCAGCACCTCTCCGGTTTTGTTTCCAGGGGGTCTGAGCCATTAGGACAGACCCAAAATAAGAGGAAATGCCGCGTTTTCTGCTGAGCATCCCCGAAAATCCCCGGCTGCGCTCTGCCCGGCCAGAGCCCGTTCCCTCAGAGGTTACTCGAGACCAAATCCTACCAGAACTCGCACCCGAACGCAGCACAAATGACTCATTACAGCCCTAAAAATAACAGCGGAGAAATTTCCAACTAAAACGTTGCCTAATTAGCCATGAATACTGAGAAGTGTGAGAGGGGAAGGGAAAAAAAAAAAAAAAAAAAAAAAAAAGCCGTCCCTGAGTTGTTGGGGTGTTTTGAAAGCAAATTTATTACTACTTTCTTCCTGGATGCACTCAATTATATCGCCAGAATATTTCCATTTCCATCCTGTATTATATCAAAACCACCTAGAAACAATAGAACAAATGTCCTTTTATGGATGTTTAGGATATCTTTTTAAAGTAAAGCTGAATGACTTTGACCTAGACAGAAAGCCCCAAAGTACTTTTCATGCCCCTTTTGTATAGGGGACTATACAAATTCATCCCCAAACTGTAATTCAGATTATTTCATGGTGCTTTTAACAAGAATGACAGAAACCTGAGGCACTGACTTTTCTACCAAATCCTCTGGCAAACAGTTTTCAGGCAGCAACGAAAACCTGCACATCTGTAATTTTTCTATAACCTGTTTCTAAAACCAATCTCTGTGTTTCTGTGACTTACATTTCAAACTGCAGTTTAAACGCACAGCTCAGAAGCCAAGGCCCACTTTTATCTCTTTCTCAACCTTTAGATAAATGGTTTTGTGACAAGACACTGAAACTTTGGCCACGTTTTGTTCCAAGGCTCTGCAGAACTTGCTTTTCACATTTAAGGATGCACACTGGATCTAACACAGGACTCCCTTTCTTTCCCCCTCCAAGCCAGCTGGGTCTCTCATCCTAAAGGAAAGGAGAAGCATTCTGGGACTAAGCAGCCCTTTTATTTCTAATAAATGTGCTGAAGTTCCCTTTTTCTGGTTTTGCCAGTTCATCTTAACCTCACAGCAGCTCCTCCAGGAGTCCTGGGGCTTTCTTAAACCTCACTGACCCACAGGAAACCCCCAGGACATGCTTGAACATAGCCTGGATTCAAAGTCTGAGACACATTTTCAGTTCTGGAAGATCCTTAACCTCTCAAGTCACTTAAAAAACTCCTCCTTTCAAAACTGAAGGAACAGTTGTTTCTACCTGTTGCCCAATTCCCTAAAAGCTTTATGGGGAAAATGCCAAAGTCAGCTGAGACTTTCTGAAACTTTTACCTCTTTAACCTCTTCCAAATTTCCATTTTGTTAATAGCTGTTACTGAATGGAATGGGTCAGGTACAGCTGCTTTGATCAAGGACTGACCTGCCCTATTCCTTCCCCGTTAATCCCACTGACCTCAGGGGAAATTACACCAGGAATTAATCAGCTCCAGAGTCACACCAGTCTCTGCTAGGAGTTTGATAAAGCCTCATAAAGACAGTAGCATTTCTCATATAAACCTTAGAATCAAAATGCCCCTCCTTATGTTTAACAAGAAAATGATATTTAATAGTTTAATTAAGCAGTTTAGGGCTGAGACAAAAATCAATGAAAAATTCCAATTTGAAGCCTACTATGGCCTATTTAGCTTCTTTGTTGTTGACAAGCAATGCAAATTCACCTTTCTTTGGGCTTTTAATGAGAAGTAAAAGACATGACATACCATGAGTTGCATTGTCTGAACAATCAAGCTAAGCACAGAACACAATGGCAGCACCACTAATTATTCCTCCTTCTGCTAATTTAGAGCCTAACCTTAACATTACTTTGCAATGCCATTTTTACTGAAGGGAATTGCTCTTCAGTTGGATTTCTCTCCAACATGCTGGCACAAATTGTCTTTGCAAGGAAACTATACTTCTGCCTTTGTGATCCAACACTCTTGAAAGGTTTTAACTAATTCATTACAGTCGTAGAGAATGATGTAGAAATAGTAGATTTTCTTTTTCAAGCTCCATTTCAGAATAGAAACACCATTAATTTAAAAGGCACATTCTGAAACAGCATCCCTTATCGCTTCTTACCACAACCAGCACCCAAGAACAATGTGAACTGAGAGACATCTCCTTTCTGTCTTTTCCCCCAGCATGTTCTCTGCTACTCTCATCATAAAAAGTGAATTCAAATATTTCACATTACAGCAATGAGAGAGACTTTTAGCACAGGGAATCCACAAGGAGTGCTGAGCTGCAACAACCACCAGTGTTTGGAGGCACAATATTGCCCTTCTCTTGGGCACTGCAAAGTCCCAGTTTCCCACTGGAGCAGAAACCAGTATAAGGCCTTCAGAACAGTTTTACATGTAATGCACTCAGCTACAAATCCATCAGGTTTAAACAGAGATATTCCAAATTAGACACAAAAAAAAGCCCTTCTATTTGCAGAACCACTTAAACAATTCAAAGAATCTGAATTGTTTGGTTCCTATCTTCATTGGAGACCATTTAGTCAATTTGATTTCCTATTTCTCTAATGGAAAATCTTTTCTGTTAAAACCAATATATTGAGCTAGTCCCTGGAGGAGGGGCTGTGGCTGTGAGGAAAGTCTGGTTTCTATAATCTGACCAGCAAATCACTGAAACATTGAAGGAAGGGACCTTTGGAGGTCACCTGGCCCAGCCTTCTACTCAAAGCAAGAGAACCACCAGCAACAGATCAGATCAGCTGCTCATCCAAGTGTCCCACCCTTCTCTCTGATGGAGAAGGACCCTGTCACTGTCCCTGGCTGACACATCCCAGTGCTGCCCCTGGGGAACAGGAACTTCCTGATGTCCACCCTAAGCCACCCAGACTGCAATGTGTGCCCACGGGCTCTTGTTATTTTTCATCTGGGGCTATTGGCAGGAGTTTGGGAGTGAGTCCATCCCCCAGCTTCCCCCTCACCACACCAAACAAGCCTTGTGTAGGTCCCCTGAACCACTTTCTACCCCTTTGTCAGACCCTTCCCAGCATCTCTGTTGATGTGAGGTGCCCAAAACTGAAACAATATTCCAGCTGTGCTCTCTCCCTGATGAGGAGAAGGACCAGGACTTGCCTCCAGCTGGCCACGGCCTCAGTCACACGTTGTGATTCACCTTCCTGGCTGTGAGAGCCCTCTCTGCTCACAGGCACTTGGCACTGAGTGCAGACCTCCCAAGTCTGCTCCAGGTCCTTGGCAAGCAGAGGAGAGCCAAGCCCTGCTGGCAGACAGCAGCTCAGTCACCCTGAGGCTGTCCTTGGTGGCCCCAGCAATGCCACAAGGTGTGGGACCAGCTGAGGAGGGTCTGAACCCCTGCACACAGACTGCCAGAAAAGTTCCATCTCCTCTTTCAAACCCAATTGTGGTGCCACAGTCATAGCCGTGGAGCTGAACACCTCCACAGGTCATTTTCAGCAGCAGGACGTTTTGCCAGGACATTGTTTTGTCCAAGCCAAGTCACTCAGGCATGTCAGTAAATGTGAACAGAGGTTTTGGGTATAGAACCCCTCAATCACTTCTGGCCAGTGAGAAAAAGATCCAGTTAGAAATCTCAAGCTTTTCAATCTTAAATGAGATGTTTTGGCAGAGCTCCACTTCTTGGAGGACAAAAAACCTTCAATGTTTTGTGTTCATTCTGATAAGATAAAGAATAATTTTGAATGTACCAAAGTTGCTGCCAAACCAAGTTGTTCTCCTATGGACAATGTGGCTCCACGCAATTTTAGCAAATAATTAGAAGAAGGCCAGTGTGTCTACATACAATTTTGATGTTGAAAAACCCATTAAAGCATGAAATCTGCAGATCTTTCAACAAATGAATGATTGTATGCACAGCCTGTCCACATACAGTAGCACTTTCATGGCAACAGCTCCAGTGCTTTTCATACCACACATTTTTAGACTATTGAAGCCTTGGAGTTGTGATAATGACACAATTTACAGGCGGCAGCCAAGTACTTGGTGAAACAATCTCAAGTGGAACCTCTAAGCCAGTGGATTTATAGTTTCAGGGCCAGGGCAGGTATCAAGTACAGCTCAGGTGAGCACTGCACTGACAGGGCCTTATCTCTTAAAACAACTGAAGCACACAACCATGCCAATTTACATTACTGGGAGAGAATTCCACAAGGAAGGGCAATTATGTCATTTAGTACACAAAATTCTCCTGAAGATTTCAGTATTTTCTCCCTGGCATAGTTCTTTTCGCTGGCAGGAATTTACTGCACGACCTAGTTTTCCTTTCAGAGAGGACTAGTCACACACACACAAAAAAAAACCCAAAAAAAACCAACAAAAAAAAAAAAAAACCACCCAAAAACTCTCTAGGAAACACATGGTTACACAAAGCAAATGAAGGCATGAAAGTAATGGATGCCAAGAAAGGACAGAGGCACCTTTTAGAACTGGAATCAACCAAGAACCCATAAAGAAGAGAGCTGAATAATCCCTTCTTACTCCTCACACTTCTCTTCCTTGGGAAGTGCTCAATATCTCTATCATTTTGGAATGCCCTGTGTTGCAGGCTGTGAACTCTTTGCAGAGTGCAGCAGCAAAGGAGCCTCCCAAAGAGCATCCTGGTCCTTGACTGGACCTCAGGATTCAGTCTCAGCAAGAGCCAGTGATTTCATCAAAGAAATTATAAGCTTAGAGAGACCCATCCAAGCTGTAGAGAAACCTAGAGCTCACAGCATTTCTTCCCAAACACAGTCTTTAAAGAAAACAGTTTTCATCCTGGTGTCTAATGCCTTCTGAAATTCTGAGATACTTGCTGTTCTGAAAGAGTACTGAAAAAAACCACAACCACTTCACAAAACAGCCAATTGCAGGAGTAAAAAAACAAAGCCTCCTCATTTCCCCCACCCCCATCTTTAAACTCCTGCATGCTCTGCCCACCCTCAACAATAAATTGTACACAAGCAAGATCATAGGACAGATATTTGGCAGCACAGCAATACTATATTTACATCAAACACTGGAGAACTGGGAGGCAGAAAGAAGCAGTTGTATGAACTGCTGCATCTACAGCTCCTTGCGGGTGAAACCTTGTTTTCCTCACCTTTCTTTCTCCACCAAGGCCCTTCCTGGACAGAGTAAGACAATTCTTTAAACTCGATGTTCACAGCTGGCCTGCGGGGCAGGTAGGAGAACCTGTGAGCTTCTGTCAGGGCGTTGTCCACTTTTTTTTAAGTGTCCGTTCATGAGCCGGATGTCCTGGGTGTCCGTGCCATTGGAGACCACCTCGTCCACAGAAACACACACGGACTTTGGCTCGGCCATGGTGCAACCAGAGCTGCTGCCACCCTGCAGGGAAAGTGGAGAAAGTTCACAGGCTTTTGTTTAGCAGCACGTTTCAAAGCCTCCTGCATCAGAGGAGTTGTTCTTTAAATAACACGGGAATCCGGCACTGAGAGGTGAAAGAGGAGTAAAATAAAGCAATCTTTTGTTTGTTCTGCCTGAGCCTTGACAGAAGAGGTAAAAAGGCTCTTGCAGCACATACAGTTCCTTTAGCACTAGTTTTCCTTTCAGATCTTGCACCAGATTAAAACATTTATAAGTTCAGTCCCCATTGTATTTGGTTTCTCATGCACTCAAGGAATTTGGTTCTAGTTACTCCAATTCCAGGGTTTGGGACAGAACTGAAGGGGAAGAGAGCTGGATGAACAATTATTTGTGCAGACATTTCAAAAGACAGCCACTCAAAATGTCTAAGAGCTCTTGTTCCTCTGGATCAGCCTATGCTTCTTTAAAGGTGAAATTATATTTCTGAGAATTTACAAATGTACTGTTTCATGCCTTATTTGCTCCTGCACTGATCGTTCCAGAGACTTTGCAACCTGGGACAACAGTGTGAGTTCTTTTCTGGAGGTATTTTAGGAAAACACAATGACTTGCACCCAAAATCCTTGAGTGCTTTCCATGCTTGACATTGACAACCAATGGAAATCTCATCAGCTGCACAAACATCCAAACCCTGCTCCTGTCCCTGCACCACTGACACTGTAAGGTCAATGTCCTGTGCTCACAGCCTTACCTCTTGCTGCATTTGTCTATCACAGCACTCAGTGCAATTCCACTTGGCATTTTTTGGACTAAATCACCTTCCCCTCCTCTCCTGATCATGACAATGGCCTTCCACCCTCCTTTTCTTTTTTTTTTTTTTATTATGCATACAAGATCTGGATTTTTTCCATTCCTTTTACCAGCACAGGTGTCTTGTACTAATATGAACAGGATGTGTGTAAGCTCCAAACAACAACTGTCATGAATTTTCTCCAGCTAAGCAGAATTTTGAGCAGTTCAGAGGCTGTTTGCTGTCATCTGTCGTTTGGCGGATGTCACAAGCAGAGCCAAACATCTACACAGTTGTCTATTAGGAAATTTAGTATTTTTAATGCAGATTTATACTGGAAAGGACTTCTGTAGGTGGTTTATGTGCCAGGCTTTCCATGCTGACACATCTGCCCAACGATCTACAAAGTTCTCTCTTGGAAAGCAGATGTGCTGCACTGCTTCTCAAGGCACGAATGCAAACAGAGCTGCAGGTCCTGCCCCTGTTTCCCTCTATTTGCCCAATTCAACCCAGAAGGGACATTGCCTCCTCCTCCCTGTGCCATTTCCATCTCTCTCTCATGGTTCCTGGTCTTCCCATCTTTGCTGTAACAGCAGCCCAGCTCAGAGCAGTCACTTGTCATGAATGCTGACGAAAGCATGAAAAAAAACCTCCCAGTCCTACATAATGACTGATGAAAAAATGTACTCCTGCAAAACCACTCCATAGCTGGCGTCCTCACATTCTTCAGGCACAAGCCCCAAGTTCTGGATGAAAAAAATCAGCTCAGCTCACCACATTTTCTCAAGAAAGAGATTTTAATCGTGCTCTCAACTTACTTAGAGATCAGGTATCCAGTAACACTTACTGTCAAATTCTTAAATAGTTGACTGCCATGGTATGTAATTTGAACATAACAAGAGTAAAGTGAAACATCTTAGAGCTCAACAATTAAAGCAGGGGGACTTCCTTAAAAACTAAGAGAAGGCGAGTTAACAATATTCTTCCCTGAATGTTTTCAAGGCTGACTTTAGCACTCATCTGTTTTGTTCCGAGGAACCACTGAGCACCTTCACAGATCAGAGGAAATACCCAAAAACTAACTCTCAATGAGCAGGTCACCTTGATTATTCAGGTGACAGTCACAGCTTCTCCAGTTTAGCTGGATTCAAAAATCCTTGGACAAGATCCTTGCCTCTGACTACTCAATCATCCAAGAGGATGAAGCCAAAGACTTTTGCTACTGGGACATTAAACAATTTCAGTCACCCTATGGACTAAACTGCCTGTTCACACACCTTCCTCCTGCAGGGACCACCTGATATGGGTGAAGATCGCCCCTGGGATGGTCCAAACACCTCCCGATCTTGGAAAGAGCTGGGCGATCCCGTGGCTACGACAGCCACGGACTTACCCAAGCCTTGTCCAAGGCACAGGCACACCTGACCCCCTCTGTACGCTCCAACACCTGCAGCCCGCTCTCCTCTCCGCCACTGTCACCACCTCTCATCACCGCCACCCCCAGCGACGCCCCAGCCCCGCATCCCGACCTGCGCCCGCACCGAGCGGCCGCTCCGCAGCTCCGCGCTCACCTCTCGCCTGCTTTTGGACAGTTTTGGGTATTTCCCATGTAGTTTGGCGGAGCCGGTGAGGAGCCGGGCCGCTCCGGGGACGGCAGCGCCCGGCCGGTGCCAGCGGCAGG
>JAHLSL010000075.1:3389509-3508046 GCA_025920805.1 Petroica traversi | reverse complement strand
GGGGAGAGCGGCGGGGTCGGGGCACCCCCGGCACTGGGAAAGGTGCGCAGAGTGTCCCCAAGCCGCTGGTGGCCGTGGCTGTCGCTCTGCCCAAACGCGCGGCAGACGCGTGTCCCGGAGGTCGCTCGCCGGGACATCGTGTAGGGGACAGACAGCATTGTCCCCAGCTCCGGGCAGGGACAGGCTTCCTGATGGGCTCCCCGAGGCGTTCCCTGAGGAAAGGGGAGTAGAAACACCCTCTAATCTCGCCTTGTGCCATGAGGACGAGACAGCTCTTCTGGCCTATTATAGAGGAAGCCACTGTCGTTCAGGAATGGAGAGGATGGAAAGTTGTCACTGAGTTACAATCTCCATTCATTTACTCCTCACCTGCGTTTCATCCAGGTCACACAGTCACAGAATCACAGGGGGTCAGGCTGGGAGGGACCCCAGTGGGTCACCAGGTCCAACATCCCTGCTCCAGCAGGGCCATCCCAGAGCACGAGGCACAGGATTTGTCCAGATGGTTCTGGAATATCTCCAGTGAGGGAAGGCTCTAAACCCTCCCTGGACAATCTGATCCAGTTCTCTGTCACTGTACAGGGCAGAAGTTGTGCCTCATGTTCCAGTGGAACTTCCTGGGCATTGACTTCTGCCCATTCCTCCCATCCCATTGCTGGGCACCACTGAGCAGAGCTTGTTCATCCTCTGACACCTCCCTTCAGTCACTGAGGTCCTGCACAGGGAGGCAGTGGGAGGTGTTCCCCTGGCATTGGGGCTGTGCTGGCACTGCTGCCTTGTACCTGGATCCATGACTGGGCTTGGAGTTGGATTCATCAGCTCTGCTACCTGGGGTCAGAAAGCTCTGCCCAACCAGTTTGCCAGGAAGGCAGAGGATGAAAAAGCCACACCAGTATGAGTGTTCCCATAGCTGCTCAGGCTGTTTCAGGTGCGTGCTGAGGCTCCCTCTCAATTCCTCCAGGAGCAGCAGAAAGAAAGCACAAAATATAGAACTGGTTTCAAAGCAGCTACCAAACATTCATACAGGAGCCCATAATCTGAGAGGAATCTTCTACCCGGGGAGCTTCCCACAGTGGTCGGAACTCGAGTAGCGTTGTACAGACACGGGATAAGCCTCACAAAGCCCCTGGGAGGCAGGTAAGGATTTAATCCCTGCAGGGGTGTTTGCCACAGGCAGCACGGTGCTGCAGGGAGGGAACTGCTGCCCACAACATCTGTGCCAGGTCAGACGGGGTCCCTGCCCTGCAGTACCCTCCCTCCTGGCAGTGGCTGCGAGATGGATGCGCAAACAAAGAGCTCAGCGCAGGCTTGGCTTCTATCAAACGTCTCCCTGATGCTCTCCCAGCCTGCAGCTGTTCCTGGCTCAAGGATTTGCTGGTGTAGTCGCCTCTCCTGAATGTTCTAATAACCCTCAGTGGGAATCTCTTCTGTGAGGGAAGGCTCCCCCTTGGGAACATGCAAAATTTGCCATCCACTGCAACCCACTGGCAAGGAATAGTGTGGAGAATCTCTAAGCTCAGCCTTGGATCCAGTCCTTAGATGTTGCCGAGAGTTATTTACTTATAACTCATTTACTGGGGAGCAAATATCTACCTGCTGTAAAATAACACTCCAAACATGGATGGGCCAATCCAGAAGTCCTCACTGAAGGCTTCAACTGCGTTTGAGTTGACATTTTAAAGACAATTACTTCCTAATATTAAGAATAAAGAGAAATTATGATGCATTATTCCAGCGGGGATCCCAGGGTTTCAGTTAATTTGATTTGGAGCATGTGTCTGTAGCACCCACAATTTATTGGAGCTTTCTCTTGTATTTTCCCTTAGAATATTTTGAAAGCTGCATCATCTCCATACCTGAAAAGTGCTGTGAAATACTGTTGGGTATATTTAAGGCATTTGCAGGGTGAAACAAAATACTTAAAAACACCATTATTTTAACTGCGATGTGGAACTAGACACAGAGAGAGAGGAAGTCATACCCTGATCCTGGTGAATGTGTGATCCAGACCCAGCACAAAGTTTTCTCTCCTCCGTTTTAACTTCCTAAAGGCTGAGAGAGAAGCAAGGCAAGCAAAATAAAGGCTGTAGCAGAACTGAAATGTGCAGTCCTGAAATCTGCTGCATAAACCAAAGTTTCAGTTCTGTCTGTAAGAAGTTTGTGGTACCAAGGTGCTGCCTTCCCCAAGAGTTTTTCCTGAGCAAATGTACATGAGCAGAGCCCCAGGATTTATTTTTATCATGGTGGCTGCTGTATCAGTATCTACAGGGGCTTCTTGTAAAACACTGAGACATAAAACAGGTTTATCAGAAACCAAGTATTTGGGTTTTTGGTATCTATTTTGATACCACACAGGGAAAAAAAAATGATTACATAAGATGAAGCGTGCTAAAAATAGAAGTCTCCTGCATTCCTACATTCCCTCATTAACTCTTCCATTAACTTTACAGGTGATCCCCTGGTCCCTGCAGACAAAAAAAAAAGATCAAGAACACAGCTCTGTGTGAAGGGGGGAAAAAAAGAAGAAAAAGGAAAAAAAAGGAGAGACATAAAACGGTGTTAAAAAAATCCAGGACAAAAGAGGGAAAAAAAAAAAAAAAGGGAAGTTACAAATGAAGGTGAGGACAAGGCAGACAGGGACAAAACTCTGACTCCTAAAATAGATGAGGAAATAGTAGTAGCTTCCAGGCTTTACAGCAGGATAAGCATTACAGACTGGTGCAGCCCACAGGAAAGAAAAAGAACATTGCAAGCAGAAATGCACCGGGAAGGGCAGGGAAAAGTGGAAATGCACCAACGGCGAGAGAGGGCAGAGGAGCAGCAGAGCCACGGGAGGCGTTTTAGTGCAGCGCTGATTGCTCTGGGTCCCTGCAAGAACTGGTTCGTGCACAGGAGTGCTCCAGCCTCGGGAAATGCAAAGGCCACTGGACTTCCCTGCTGGGCTACAACGTGTGGGACAAGTCCAGCCAGGAGTGCAGAGTAGAAAAAGGAAGTCAGAACTTTAAAAGGCAAAATATTTTAGACGAAATTTTCGCTGAAACCGTACCTCAGCTTTACCCGTTTGCAACTTGCTGTTAATTTAAGCTGCTCCCGGGCTGAGTTGAAGGAGTTTTCTGGAAAATATTTCAAGGTAAATCTTATTAAAAAGAGTCAAACTGAGAGCAGAAACCAACTGCCTACACACAATTATTTGCTGGATAAAACCCCAACAACAGCAGTTTGTCCTGGTCAGAGGATCATTTTGCCAGTTGAAAACACATTCTGGTCTGGATGGCTTCTGGGGTACATTTCCTGTCTTCCAGTTATTTCTGTAGGTTTATTTATTATATAGACAAATAAAAGGGGGGAGGGAGAAAAGAGGTCTCGTGGCTCTTGCCAATTATTATTTTAAGGAAATAGAAGTGGAAAGAATACAGGTTTGAACAGCTGAAAGACGAGGTTGAGAAAAAAAAATATATGGTTTGATTCAGAGCTCCTGGGTTTCTGGCAGCTCTGAGTCCTCACTGGAGAAAAAGGAACAAGAGGAAAGCACAGGGAGAGGGGAAACAAATCAGCACCTTAGTAGGAAAAGGGAGAAGAGAGGATTGCACGGAGCAGGGGGGAAGAAATCATTGTCTTAGTGAAAGAGATTAATTTTAAAAGGAAAAGGGAGAATATTTTCCTCCCTGGCGCTTCACCCAGGGCAGGAGCTGGCTGACTCCCGCCTGGACTCATCAGTGAAATATTCTTCAGTATTCGCGTTGTTGAGACCTCCCAACAACGTCAGCCGGAGCTTTTACCCCTCGCTGCTGTGAACTCAGGCAGCGGCCGCACACGGTGCCTCGGCCATCACCTGCTCACCCACTCTCGCTGCCGCCGCTCGGAGCCCGTACAACCACGGTGAAGGCACCGGGGGATCGAACCCGCGGCCCCCGCGGTGCCGGGCAGCGCCCCAGCGCTCTGAGCCACACGCTTTGCTCCCTCCGCTCCTCCTGCGCTCCGGGGTGATTCCCGCGGTGCCGCCTCTGACGTCCCCCAGTGTCCTGTCTGTCTCCTCATCCCGATTTTTGTCTGATGTCCCCCAGTGTCCTGTCTGTCTCCTCATTCCGATTTTTCTCTGATGTCCCCCAGTGTCCTGTCTCTCCCCTCATCCCGATTTTTGTCTGATGTCCCTCAGTGTCATGTCCTGTCTCTCCCCTCATTCCCACCTTTGTCTGATGTCCCCCCCGTGTCCCGCCGGTGGCGGTCGCGGCACGGCCCTGGGCAGCTCCGAGAGGTTTCCTGGAGGGACTTGCGGGAGCAGCCCGGCCTTGAGGGACTGCACCCCGTGGAGGAGTGACCCACGCTGCAGTGGTTTGTGGAGAGCTGTTGCCCGTGGGCTGGACTCAGGCTTGAGAATTCCTGGAGAGCTGTCTCCCGTGGGATGGACTCGGACGGAAGTTCACAGAGACCCCACGCTGGAGCAGGGGCAGGACCAGCGTGTGATGGACTGGCCATAACCCCCATTCCTGTCTCCCAGCTGCACGGGGGCAGGAGGCAGAGCTGGGAAGGAGGGAGGGCTGGGAGGACGGGATTTTTTTAAGATCTGTTTTTACCTCTCATTATCCTGCTCTGATTTTGTTGGTAATAAATTCAATTAATACCCCCAAGCTGAGTCGGTTTTACCCATATGATGTTTAGAGAGCGGGCTCTCTCTGCCCTTAACTCATGAATGTTGTATTTTCTCTCCCCTGTCCAGCTGTGGAGGGCAGTGACAGTGGCTCTGGTGGGTGCCTGGCATCAGGCAGGGTCAGCACTGCAGGTGACACCACAGAAGGGCAGGGCCTGTGTTGAATCTGATCAGAACCCCTGGGTCCTGTTCAGCTTCAGCCTCTGCACCTGAAATTTTCTCTCTTGGGTTTTGTAGGGAAAGAAGCTGCAAAAAATGGCAAGATCATATTGGAGACCAAAATATGAGGAGAGACATAATTTCCCTCCCCCCGTCATTTCATAATCATCATTTGAGTAACTCTGTCTGTGCCATAATTTGGGATATAGCTCTTTTGGCTCTTGCCAAACCTAAGGTAGCTTGGCCAAATTACAAATTTTTAGGGTGTAAAAAACAAGGGAGAGGAGGGTACAATTTCACTTATTTTTAATAAAGTCTTGTAATGGTTAAAATATACTGTCTACCCTGAGCATGCTTTGGTTCTGAATTCAAAGTTACCCTCCCCAGAAGATTTGATTCCAGAGCTGAGGTCCTTCCCTATTTATTGGAACAACAGCCATACCCCTCTGAATTTTGCCATGTCTCTCTGTACATGACATTAATACTTCCCTATCCATCCTGGAAATATTCACAAAATGCTATTTGAGAATGTGATCAGTCAGTTAAAACAGATCTGCCTTCAGATCTATTTAATATTGAAGAGCATAATCAGTCATTCCTTTCAGGTTAGGTATACTCTGTGTAATGGGTGGGATTCATCTCTAAATTTAGCTGCCTGGAAAATTGTTATCTAGTCATGTGGATTCTCTTTCAAAAGACTGAGAATCTTGGAGGGATTGGAGAGAAATGGGCATCTCCAAAAGAAAATTCAGGCTTTCCTTCTTAAATATTGGCCTTGATTTGGGATGGATTCTGGATCTGTCTTGGCTTCCCTGTCAGCTGGGGAGGGCTCCAGACACTTAACTTGGAGTATCCATGGCCAGGGTTACAGAGATTGATGCCACCCGAGCTGTATCTTACACCACATTTGTCTTCAGCTGACACTTCCAGGAATATCACAAGAGGTTTCAAATGTTCATTTCACACCAGATTTTATCTGTGTGTGTGTCCCTGTCCTGACAGGCACAGGCAAGAAATTCAGGAGCAAAGCACCAACCTGTTTCTGACCAGTTCAGCTGCAGTTCATTTCTGTGGCTGCTCCCTGTGGCGCTCATGGCAACCAGTAGGTGTATAGCCTTCCCTCTGATGCAAGGGTTATATATATATATATTTTTTATTATTTTATTTACATCAAGCAAACTGAAGGGGGGTAGCACTGGGAAAAACAGGAGGAACATCAGTCTGTATCTAAGTAGCCTCAGTTGCTAGCTGATCCCAAATGGGCTAGGAGAGAGCAAGAAAACACTGTCAGGCTTCCTGCTGCAACAAATGGAGTTACTTTGTCAGAGATTTGGCATAATTTATATGAACTCACTGCTTCCAGTTGATGCAAACAGAGCACGCTCACAGCAAATTTACTTTCCCTCAGTTATTGTGAAGGAAGAACCAGCAAATTTTTCTTCATGCTGTTAGAAGACAAGGGCTCTGGGGAAAAGGTTCCCAGCACAGAGCAAATTTTGGACCTATTTCTGCATTCCTCCAGTGCAGTCCCCCTCAAATCAGACTGCCCTGGTTGTAAGCAGACGTGTGTGCATTGCTCAGACTAATGATTGGAAATCACAGCTGGGTTTTAGGCATCAAATCCCCCTAGACTGCACCTTCCCAGGCTGCAGCCCAGGGTTTGGGCACAGGGGAGCAAGTGACAGCACCCATGCAGTGACAACCAAGGGGAGAACATTCAGCAAACCTGTTGTGCGCAGATTAGGTGGAGAAAATATTCTCACAGTCTCAATTTGCAGGGCAACGTGGAAATTAGCCATGGCACCTTATTCCTTAGCTCAAAATGCAGTGCCAAGGGTACAGTCAAGCACCTGGGAAAAGGGGATGCAGGCATCACCAGTAAAACTTAGGCAGAGGGAAAGATTCATTCCTGGAAGATTGGTCTGGGACTTAGGACCTGAAAGCAGTTTCCAAAGGGGATTCTCAGCCATGACCCAAACTCAGGTTTTTCTCACCGAAAGCTGCAAGCAGCACCTCTCCCACAGCACCCAACAACCCTGCCCCTGAGCACTCATCGTGGAGCTGAAAAAAGTGAATTTCAAATTCAGTCCCTGCTCTGTTTCAAGAACATGCCTGATGGGATAGGACATGCCCTGAGTCACTGCTGTTAAATATTCTGTGGGGAAAGTTTTGTGTGTCTTTCCCCTCACAGCTGTTCTGCTTTGAAAATGCAACTAAATGCCAGTTGGGGAAAGGATGTAAACACCACCTTCCTCTTTTTTCCTGTCTGAAGTGGAACAGTTTCATGAAATCCAGAGTTTCATCTCAGGGTGTGCAGCTCTTCTGCAAAGGGCAGGAGACGGAAAAACCCCACCTTCTGCAGGCTGGGTGGAGCAGTGACTCCACATCAGGATGAAAAAGAGTCCTTTTCCCAGCCTGTCTGCCTCAGGTGTTTTTGGACATGACTGGCAGCAGAAGCACAGGAGATTTGGGATTTTTGAGTGTGATGCACTCTGCAAAAGGTGCCTGCTCACCAGGGAGGTTCCCAAGGAGGCAGAGCTGTCACTGCCCAGGAAGAAGCCAAACTGCAGGCCCTGCACTAGGCTGAGATTTGTCGTGGTTATTAGAGTGACAGTCTGTCAGTTTGGAGAGATGAGCTCTTTGGAGTCCCTGGCACAGCTAAAAAAGTCTGGAGAGCAGTGGGCTTGGAATCTTGCAAATCATTTGGCAACGTCACCTCACAGCCAGGATTCAGGCAGTGTCTGACTCCCGTGGTCAGCCCATAGGCCTGACATGAAAGCCTTTCACCATGAGCTGCTCCTAATTCCTGCTCATTTGGGCACTGATAGAGTGGCAGATGTCACCATCATGCCACCCCTGGTCATACCTGCTCACGTGGGATCCCACCACTCCTTCAGCCATGCAGTTACTCTGTGGGAGCCAGCAATGCTCAGCTCTCTTCTGGGCAGCTGTCCTGGCCTTATCTGAAGGTATCAAATCAAAGCAGAGCAAGGTTACCTGTGACAGCTTTTCCCACCAGTTTGTCATTTGCTGTAAAATAATTTGTGGAGTATTTACATATCTACCCCAATTTTCGACTGTTTACATGTGTATTTAACCAGGTTAAAAAGTCCTTTTCAGCTCTGTACTTTTCCCTCTCCCAGTCCCAAGAAGGTGAATACCTCATAACAACAGCAAAGACATAATAAAGTTGTGTCCAGTGTTTTGTTTTTTTTATAAACTAAATGCACTGAACCCTTGAGGGCACCCTTTGTGGCAGTTTCTCCTGCCACCCAGTCATTTGTGGCTCCTTCTTTTTATACCTTCTCAGCCTTTCTTTAGAGCAGCCGATGCCAAAACCTGATGTAGCATTTCAGTGTTGATCCCACTAATGCCATGTTCAGAGTTAACATCCCCCTGCTCCTGCCCTGCTGCTGCACTGCTAATCCAAGCATCCCATTAACCTTTTTTGGCCACGCTGTGACTGTGGGAGCTCAGGCTGACCTGCTTATCCTTCCTCTGCCAAATCCTTTGCTGAATCCATTCCTGCTGGGATACAGCCTCCTGTTCTAGAGACCTGGCCCTCATTCCTGATTCCTAAAAGTGCATTTGGGCAGTCAGCTGCTTAAATACTTTTCACTTAAGTGAGTCAAGCTTATCAAGAAGTCAAGATCATTGCATTGCAGCCGTTCTTGCCTCTTTGTTTACCATTCTGCATAAGTCACACACCTTAATCAGCAGAGGAGTTATATTTACTTCCAAATCACTGATTCAAATATTTAATCTCTTCAGGCCTAGCACTGCCTTGATCAAAACATGCCCATTAGAAGCTTTCCCAGTGATAAATGCCTTGAGGGATGTTAGTTTACCTGTTGCTAAACAGTTTATGTTATTTTATGGTACTGTACAGTGTTGGACAGATTAGGATAGGATACTAAGTCAAATCTCACAAGAATGTGGCTGTGTCACGTGTCAGGTTGTGCAAGCCCCGTCCCTGGAAGTGTTCCAGACCAGGCTGGATGGAGATCTGAGCAACCTGGTCAGGAGGAAGGTGTCCCTGCCCATGGCAGGGGGCTGGAACTGAGTGATCTTTAAGGCCCCTTTCAAACCAAACTCTATTCTATTCTATTCTATTCTATTCTATTCTATTCTATTCTATTCTATTCTATTCTATTCTATTCTATTCTATTCTATTCTATTCTATTCTGTTCTGTTCTGTTCTGTTCTGTTCTGTTCTGTTCCGTTCCGCTCCATTCCATTCCATTCCATTCCATTCCATTCTGTCCCATCCTATCCCATCTATATAGAAGCAAAGTATAAAATAAATAGAATATAAATATAAATACAATTCTATTCTGTTCTTCTCTGAACAGAACTGACACCAGTGGTCCCTCAGCAAGCACTGGCTTCTGGTCCAGTGAGATGGAAAATACACACCTATGTTGAGCACAATGCTTTTAAAAGTTACCAAATTGATACTTTTTAAAGATATCAGCATTGGTTCAGCACTGACAGCTGCAGAGAACAGCTAAAATATTTCTACTTTTATTTCCACCAAGGTGTATTCTGCACAGCACATGGACAGCAAGCATCCCTCTCTTTCCTTTTTCTGTTCTGAACCATTTAGATCGACTTTCCACCTCACCTGAGCACACACTGTGCACATCTGGAGTTTCCAGATGTAGCAGCTGTGGTGAGGAGCTCCTTGCAGGTAGGGATGCACCTGCTCATGTGTAACAAATGCTGTGTGGCTGCGGGGTGTGTGCCAAGGGCAGGAGCACTCACTGGGCATCCCAAACTGTCCCAGCAATCCCTCAGACCTGGCTCAGGTATCTCTTTGGAGTAGAAGAGGACAGGCCAGATGACTATGACAACCTCCCAGACTGATAGAAGCATCTCAGCATCATTTTATCCAAGATATTCTTGCAGTTTTGCAGAGCCTTTTGTTGGGATAGGAAGAGGAAGAAAATAAGATGGTGAGGGAAGGAAGGAGCCTTCAGGGATGTTTGCACTCTTGAGCTCCCCACCATCCTCCTTGAAGCTGATTGAAGGCTGGCACCTGCAGCCTCCCCGGCCACTCTGAGCTGACAGGAAATCAAGAAAGATCCTGTAGAACTGTTTATATTTGGCAGTTTTCCAATGTAATGTTTTTTGGCCTGAAAAAAAAAAAAAAGACAGCTAGTTTTGTACTCTTGAGTCTGTGTCAGAGGTAATTCCAAAACTGAGTAGCCATTTCACTCTCTTTTAAGCCACTCAACTCCCCCAGCTTTTACAAGCTGAGTAGTCAACTAACTAAATATATAAATCACAATATGTGGTGATTATAACCTTAGTGAAAGAAAGATTAATTAAAGTCATAATGAAATAATTACTGACTGCATTGTGCAATGTACAGAATGAAAAGGGCAACTGTTCCTGGCTACCCTTGGAGAGATCATTTAATAAAAAAGAACGAATTTGCAATACAAGCTGAAGGATAAAGCAGAAAACTCTGTTTCCTCATATTTAAAATATCAGTTACTTCTGACCATTGCACAAGCTGAACAAAATCAGATTCCTCTTTACAGTGACCCAAGAGCTTCCTTTGCTAAGGTTTTGGGTTTTTTGGCAGTGACAGCCTAGAGCATATTTTCCTGTGAGAGAACTGTAAATACCTCACATGCCTTTGCACCCTCATGTTGCAAAAGGCATTAAGGACAACCCAAGTACAGAGTTGTTACAGCAAAGCAGGAACCAGTTCCTGGCATGAGACCCAACAACTCAAAGAAAAGAGGGCTTTCAAGCATGGCATAAAACTGCAGGTCCTTTCTCTTTTCTAACTGGGTTTCTCAGCACTTTTTGCTTGAAGTGAGGAAATTTTTCTCAGGGCAGCCTGAGCACGCTCATTGTTAGCAACAGGCCAACCACAGACCTTTGTGCCTAGACAAAATACATAAAAAAAAAAAAAAAGGAGGAGGAGGGGTTTATCTGGTTTCCATCTCAGTATCAGCTGAGCCACGCTGCTGCCAGCTGCTTGTCTGAGACAGGCAGGTTGCTGGCAGTGAGGGTCAGAGCAGGTGTCTCCTGTCAGGCTCTCACAGTCAGAACACATCCCTGTTTTCTGGCTGCTCCCAGGGCTCCATGCAGGAGTCTGGGCAGTGATGATGCAGGAATGTTTTTTTCCTTTTCTTTTATATACCTTTTACACAGTTCTGTGTATCCTTAAGCATTAGCAGGCACACTTGTAACCCTTCACTTAGTTTAGTGCTCAGTGTTCTGTAAGTGTTCTGCAGGCCCTGAGACTGAACAGCCCAGAACTGCAGGGCCAGGGAGACCAAACATTCCTACTATCTCAGGAGCCCAAGGTCCCCTGGCAGGACAGATTCTGTAAATTAGGGGTTAGCCCACCCCAGCCCCATTGTTGGGCCCCCTTGTTAGATCTGCTGATGTGTAAAGTCTATAACTTGTGTATGTGATTGATGGTGTGTGCATTTTGCCACGCTGTCACCTGGGTGAAGTGGATGCATCAAACGGGATCCTGATTAAAATACCAAGGTAAGGACCCCCAGCCCTCTAACCATGTCCAGCTTCATTTTCCTAACACCAGGAAAAAGGCATCAGTGGCCTGCCATGCAGAGAGAAGCACTCACAACCCTCCTTAGTTTTCTTAGTTCTACCAGCATGCTCTAACTTGGCATTAAAGAATTTTTCAGCTTACCCTTGCTTTAATCCTCTTTTCTGTCTTCCCCACTCCTCCTGGGTTTGCCCAGTCTTTGTTGAAACACAAAATCAGGCTGCAGCTCTGGCAGTGGGGCAAGAGCACATGCAAGAGGGAATCCTCTGTAAGGTGTGTGTGTTGAGGTCAAGACGCATCCAACAGGCATGGTGAGAGAGATATGGGATGGAAAGTCATGAGGGATCTGTGTCCTATCTCACACACAACCAAAATCTTGTAAGTGAGACCCCATTTGTGCAGTTATTCAGAACTAGAGGACACAGTCTCAGGCTGCACAAGGGGATGTTCAGGCTGGACACCAGGAGGAATTTCTTCATGGAAAGGGTTAAGGATTGGAATGGGCAGCCCAGGGAGGTGTGGGGTTCTCATCCCTGGAGGTGTTCATGGAATGACTGGATGTGGCACTCAGTGCTCTGGGCTGGGGACAAGGTGGGGATTTGGCACAGCTTGGACTCGATGATTTTAGAGGTATTTCCCAACTTAAATAGTTCTGTGATTCTGTGATACTCAAAGAGGGGAGAAAAAACACCAGTCATGGAAACAGCTGTGGCAAGTAGAGCCTTTTGGCAAAATCCTGGAAAACAGAGAAAAATTCTAGTGCCAGCTGTGTGCCTGCAGAGCCACAGGCTCCCAGATTGCTGCTGCTGCTGAACTCCCCTTGCTTGCAAAAACTCCTATTCTTTCTTTATGACCCAAAATAATGCCTTTCCCAAGCCTATAAAGCCACAGATCTGCTGACCCACCTCAGCAGGTGTTGGCATGACAGACAAAGCTGTGCCTTCTTCCAAGCCATGGAATTTGGGACTGGAATCCTTTTCTGAGCCCCTGCAGCTGTGTTATAACAGAGTCGTGTATGAATTTGTGTTGCTCTGTGCTCCCTTCAGAGGCAGTGGAGAGAAACAGCCACTTCTGGGTGATTTCATCTCATCTGAAGCAGACCCACAGCTCAGGGCACGAGAATCATGTCCTGGAGGTGCTCATTTTTCTCTGCTGACAGCAGAGGCCAGCCCAGGGTGAGAGAGGTGCCTCATTCCTGTCACAGCCTCACACAGCAAACACAGCTGCATCCCTGGAAAAAGACAGAGCTGGGATTCCTGCAAAAGGGGCTCCTTCCTCCTGGCAGCCCTACAGGGAGGCAGCCCCAGGCAGGGCGAGCTGCTCTTCCCAAGTCCATTTCTTCTGGGAAGCAGAAAGGAGAGGTGAGAGATGGCTCTGCTCATCCTTTAGGGCTGTTCAGTAGCCCGTGGCTATGTATATATACAGATATATATATATATATATATGATGTATATATATATGACGTATATATATATCTATATATGTGTATATATAGATATATAGATATATAGATATTTATATATATACATCTCATGCCCTATAAGCTGAGACCCCCCTGATGGCCTCCTGTTGCCATCTATTGCCAATCCATGTTCTTATTTCCTTGTTCCAGGTGGGAATTCAGCGAGTTCCAGGCACGGATTTAGGCACCGTCCAGCAGAAGTGGAGAAACAAAGGAACTTTTCCTTAAACAATTAGAATTTAATAACTAAAGGCACAATAATCAGACTCTTGTATGTGGAGCTCAAGAGGAAGCTCACTGATAGTGCAGCTATCCCTGTCCTTAGACAGGGGGAATGATTAGTCATGGGAAATGACCTTACTGACAGTGAAGGAAAGTGACAGTTGGAATATCTCATTTTTTAATTAGCCAAGAGCTAATATTTAATTACATTTTTGATTCATTGGGTGTTTTTTACACAGATAATTTGGCCATGCTCATGAAATTATATATATATATAGATAGATAGATTTAAAATATTAATTTAGTTAAATTGCTGGTTCCCTGAATCCAGTGTGAAAATCCCCACAAGGAGCAACTGAAAAAATAAAGAGCCCATAGGCTGCTTAAGCTTTCTTATTAAGAGAAGAGAAATCAAATAAGGATTTCAAATTAATTTCATAGACAATTAACCTTTTAATGAGTTGAATAGTTTATTGCAGCAATGAGACAAATGGAAGTTTAGGAGCTGCTGTCAATATCTGCCCACAGTGACAATGGGTGGCTTTGGCAGTGTCCAACAAACACATCAGAGCCTCAGGGGGAGGCAGGTGATTGCTCCTGTCCCACTCACCCCTTGAGTTGTGATGTCCTCACTTCACCCTGCACCAGCCCAGAACGTAAAAAAAACCAAGTGGAAGAGGAGTTTGTGGAGCAAAAAAACCCCTTTTATTCGAGTATTTTCTGCGGGTTCAGGGCAGTGCTTTAAGCTGGTATTTAGGTGCTCAGAGAGATGGGCAGGATCACGCTGAGATTCCCACTGACACCTTTATCCCTTCCTTTTTTTGGCTGTAATTCCCCCAGGAGCTTAAGTGCCTGTGTAACCAGAGAGCTGCAGGGCTCCTCACACCGGTGACAACTCGGGCACTGCCAAGGTGACCTGCAGGATGTCCAGCTCCCCTTGAGTGTCCAGAGCAATAAAACTTTTTAATTTCCCACCTCTCAGGCCATCTCATGTGCTGGGGAAGAAGACACGGCTTGGACAGAGAGCTGAAGTGAACTTAGCATTGCAAAGGCCATTGGAAGGAGGTGAGCTTCCAGGCTGCCCTGTGCCGAGCCAAAAAATCGGGAATTACCGAGGATTTTGGTGCAAACATGGCTTGGAGCAGCTGATGCCGGTACAGGGAGCGCTATCTGGTGGCTCCTGCTGCAAAATGCAGCACTTTCTGATCCCACACCTTCGTGGACGGGGAGTTTTCCGTGCCTAATCAAGGTGTTGGCAAGATTTATGGAGGCTCAGATGTGGTGTTATAGTCATTCAGCCTCATATTAAAAAAAAAATAAAAAATTAAAGTGTTTGTTTATTAAGATGAAAGAAGGAATAATTGGCAGGGAAGTAGCTCTGAAGTCAGCCCACATGCACATATCCCCTTTTCGAATTAATCTATTAAATATTTTTTGGTCGACTGTGAGATCCCACAGCTGCACTGACTCACTGCAACAACTCAGCCAAACTGGGAGAGCACAGATGTGCAGAAAATGAAGCTGAACTTGTCTTCTGTGAGCCAAGTATTCGTGTACGAAATGCCTTGAACACCTGACAGAACCAGGCCATCCTAAAATCATTCTGAGTTTCTAATTCTGCCTCACCTGTGTTGTGTGGCTGCCAGCACAGGATCACGGTGGGCTTTGAACAAGAAATGTACAACACCAGCAAAAAGAGCTTTTATTTCCCTGAATTAAAATATCAATTATTGCTACAGTTTCCAGCCCAATTTCACATCTGTTTGACCGTGCAAAGTTCAGGTGTCCCCCACCTCAAGACAACTGGAGAGAGATGGGACCTACAGCACTAAAAGAACTTCATTTCCTCAGGGCAGACTTTAAGTGGGGCCATGAGACAGCAGAGTGGATGTGAGCTGGACAAATCCCAGTTTTTCACTGCAAGCTTTCTGACCAGAAGTTGAGCACAGCCCTAAATTTCCTGACCATTAAGAAATGGATTCCTTAAAAGAGCCAGTTAACACTGGAAAGAATTGGCAGATTGATGTTTATGCACCAAAAAAATGTTTAAATCCAAGTCCTTTTCAGCACCAGCACAGCCTGGATCTGCTCAGAAAGGGAAAAATGGGTTTCCTGCAGGCTGATACACCTGCTTGATCCATTTAATGGTAGCTAAACATGGATATTATTGATTTGGGTCCCCAGAATGCAATGTCCTTGGACAGCCCAGCTCCCATAAAAAGTGACTAAAATGACACAGGTCTGCTTGGATTACCAACAATAATGTTTCCTGGATTATTCCCCCACTGGCACACTTGGAAGCTGCTGTCAGCAGGTTTTTTATTCCAAAGTCAATCATGAGGACCAACCACAGCCCTGGAATATCCTGTGCAGGGAATGTGGGCCTGAGGAGGGGCTGGCTGATGGCTCAGCAGGTCGTGCCCATCTCCTGGCACGAGCAGCCAGACCCAAATCCCTCAGTTCCTCTTCCCAGGGCATGCTGAGGGCACACAAACACTCCTTAGGCTTGTAGGTCAGTATGGATTTAGGATGTCCCGAAGTCCTACAGGACTTTTTTGCTGTTTGGGACGAGGAAAGCAAGCAGCTAAGTTTGGGGGAGACACAGTGCCATGCTGTTTGTGACTTTGACCCCTCTTGTTGCTGATTTGTGTCACTTGAGTGCCTCCAGATCCTTTAGTGTTTATCTCAGAGCCACCTCCCTGCAGAGGAAACTTCTGGCCCGGTGGCTTCCCTGTGTTATTCCCCAGTTCCTTCTGTTCCCCTGGCACCTGGCTTATCACAGGCTGGGGGACAGCAGGGCAGACATGGCAGTGCCAGCCCTCCCCAGACCTGTTTTTTTAAGTTTTGTTAACTCTGAGAGCTTGTCCTGTTGCTTTCTCCTCCCTTTCCAGGTGTGGTTCCATCATGAATCTGCAATGACAAGGGCAATAAGGGAAATTCCCAGCACAGCCTAAATAATCCCAATTAGACAAAGGATGGCAATCCCACAGCTGGGTATGGGTCTGGTTCCAGAGCACCAAGATTTTCTCATACTCATGAAGCAACAGCTTTTGGTTATTTGGCAGCAGCTGGAATTATAAATTGTGGAAAAGTGAAATTGTTAAAAAAAAAAATCAGCTGAAGACTTGAGTCTCATCCCATCAGCTCCAACAGGATCAGAACACAATATTTTCTCAGACCTTGGCCTTGATCACAGCATGATTGGAGGGACTGGTAGATAGCTCAGGTTTTTATGGATCAGAGTGTCAGTCAGTTCCAGGGTGGAAAAAGTGAGTCTGACACAGGCAAAATGCCCTTTTTCAGTCAGAGACATCCTGACACACAAAAATGGAGGAATTGCTTAAATCCCACTAATATCAACAGAAGCCAGCTGCCTCAGTACATTTGAGTGTTTTCTCCTCAACCATTTATTTCTCTGTCCCACTTGCTGCCTCTCTCTGAGAAGGGAATATGTATGAGGAGCCCATCTGAATGCTGTTTGGGAAGTGATTCTCTGTGGAAAGGGGAGATCTGGCTTCTCCTGCTCTCATTTTCAGAGAGTTCCCAGCGTCTGGGCTCCACACTGTGGTGGTAGGGGGATTGTTATTGAAGTAGAAGGTTAAAAAGCATAGATTCAGTGGATCTTGGTTTGATTTATCTCAAAGATATCATCCTTCTGTGTAATCAAACCAAGATTAGCTCTGTTGTTGACTGCACTGGCCACCCTCCCCTCCTGCAGGTAGAAGAGGCTCCAAATTGCATGACAAAACAAGAACAGCAAATTCCTTCAGAATGCACAATTGTAAAAATAAAAATTTTATTTGTAAAGCATCTTTGAGAAAATTGTTTAAAATACCATGTCATCCTCTCCCCCCCGAGATATTAAATATGTTTTGCATGGACATACCCAGGATTCTATAGTACAAGTGTGCTGTACATTGTCTTTATTTAACACTATTTACAAGGGCATCAGAAAGGTTTACTGGCAATGAGGATTTGCTATTCAAAGAAGATCCCTCAAAAAAGAAATAAAAGGGTATTAACATAAGCAAGAGCACTCTTTTATATCTTCAGCAGAGCTCCCTGCAGAACTTGTATTTACTGACAGAATACATTGTTGAGTGACTACTCAGTGAATAGAACATGACATTAAATAAATTTAACAAATACTAATCACACTTTTTCCATCAGTGAGGTGGCTGTGACTCCACACCCCAGACCCAATCAGGATAGACAAGGTGAACAAAGGGAGAACAAGGCATGCAAGACCCTGTTTCATAGGTCCCTGCTTCTAAAAATAATATTCCAGACAGGGCCCTCAGCAGGGCTCTCCCAGGAGCTGTGTTTTAGCACAGGGAAGGAGGGATTAAAAAAATGAATATTGGCTGCACATGGGCACAGCAGAGCTGCTTGTGCAGCACCACTCTGCTGAGCTCCCACCCTGTGCTGCACCAATTCACCTGTGCCAAATAACCTTAAAATAATCCCCAAAAGCCAGGGGTGCTCAGGGGGCATGAGCCAGGACCTCAACATCACAGGAAACTCAGTGCCTCAACAGGAATTCTGGGCATAGGCAGACTGACAAAATACACGGACACAGGTTTGAAATGAAACACATAAATCCTACTGTGAACTGCCCCTTTATCATCTGTTCAGCACATTCCAAGCAGGAAAAACTACAAATAGGAGAAACAGACTGTAACTTCACCAGGACTGCAGCTAAGAGTGGTGGGGAAAGGTAAAGGTAATTTCTTCTAATTGCCCTAAAGCGATTAGTAGAAATCTAAAGCAAGGTCTGCTCCAATGCCACAGGACTTGCTTCTGTTGGACTCTACTGTGGGATTATCAAGAGCAGGACAAAATTGCACTCTATGGCACGTCCTTGCTCAGCCAATCATTTTTGACAGCCCAAATACTTTTGGCTCAAATTAACCTATTGTTTCCCTTCCCCCATCTAGTAATACATTCAGGCTGCGGTGAGAAACCACGCCTGTATTTAGCAGCCTATACTTTTGACACATATAAGCACTTATTTCTTCAGAAATAAAGAAACCTCCAGTTCAGAATCCTCCAAATCAAGTTTGTGGTTCACCAGACTTTTACAGCAAGTCCATATAACTGAGATATATCCCATTTTTTCTCCAAACTTCTAATCAAGCTGCATATGCTAGAACATTAATTACCCTGGGCTCATTCTGCAGTCACAGGACAGAAAAAGGTGATATCACCTTTATGTGGGGGAAGTGAATCACCCTTGGCAAGTCCACAAAACCCACCAGGATGACTCTGGGCTCAGCTGAGCATTCAGGTGAGCTGCCACAGCTCCCAGGCTCAGTCACCCTGTTTTCAGTGTCACCTAAATACAGTGTGGAGTAGTTTGGCTCCTGTTTTTCTAGATTGCCAATGTTAGGAGTCATTGCAGTACCTACAGGGGATAGGCTGAAGAGAAGTTTCTCTGTTCCTCACTCTACCACGTGTACAAAGTGGAAATTTCCATACCTGTTTGAAGGAAGATTCATTAGGTGTTGTTAGAAGCTCAGGAATTTGGCACTGGGTATTGGGAAGGAGAGGGTAGAATTATCCCAGAGTTAATATGAACAATTAACATCGAATTTTAAGACAAATATATTAGTTTTCTGCCTTGCCCAAAATACTTAAGTGGAACTGATGGTTTGTCTTACAAGTGCTTGTAGACAAACATTCCGATGAGTCCTGAGGGTTCAACCAAGTATTTACCTGATCTTCTGCTCGCATAGATGTAAAACACTATTGCCAGGAGAATCAGCACTAATGCAACTCCAAGTAAAACTCCAAGGACAATCACTGCTACTCTCCAGGAGGAACTGTTGTCAACTGTTGTTGGTGACTGAACAGACAGAGCTGGAAATTTAAAACACATTTTAGAAATGCTAGCTAGAAACAGTAAAAAAGTGGGTGTAAGAAATCCTGGAGCTCTAAGTGACAGCTGTGTTTTGCTGCTTGGCAGCTTTGAAACTTTTGAATAATATTGAAAATGTTTTTGTATGTAGAGAAGGTTTGTTAACTAGAAATCTTTTCTGAAGGTCCTTGTGATGTCTTGGTGACACCCATAACAGCTGCTCTGAGGATTTGGTGTAGCTTGAGAGTCTTTACATCCTTTAGTGTGAAAAGAACCCATCCTTTGAATCTGGAACTGGGTATGTGTAATGACTCTTTAAAATAGATCCATAATCTGTATGAAATCACTGTGTGTTCAGTGAATGTTTAAATAGGTTACTTGAACTACATGAATCTCTTAAAAGGGAGAAGTTAATTTATCATCTTATCAGGAGCAGATCTGACACTTCAATCCCCACAACCACTACAGAGAAGCTGTACAACTTACATTTCACTGTTGTTACTTCCGCTTGGTCCCCAAACTTGTTCCTTAGCACTGTACTCAGGGGGGTCGTTATATCATCCACAGCTTTGTCTTTTGGCAGCAGAGAGAGAAAATCAGCAACCACACTGCCAGATCTGAACCCAAGCAGGAAGATATTGAAGTGGTCGTTCCCCAGCTCAGCGCGCATTCCTTCAACAATCTGTGCAAGGAGAAATTGATATTTATTCCCCTTGTCAGTCAGCTGAGGAGGAGCAGGAAGGCACACATCCTGCACACATCAGGATATTCATTTTCTTCACTTACTACTCTTTCAAGGTAAATGCTTTGTAATAACAAATTTTAACAACTCATTGTAAGAGGATTCCGGAGCAACGCATTGTCTGTGGTTGAAAATGTGAAATCTAAGTTCGACTTCCAAAGCTCCAATCTGTTTAGCTGGTTATCAATGAATAATGCATTAAAACAAGTTGTCCTCCTCCACAAACCCATATGGGACCCCAACTGCACAAAAACTGGAGTCTACAAAGAGCACCCAATATTTCTGAAGTTATATTCAGTGTCACCTAACTTTTTTTAATGTGCAGCTAAACTTCAGGTGTGGTCCTGCATGCACCACCAGCACAGAACTTGATGTGAGAGGTTTAAAAATTATTTTTGTCACCAGATTTCCAAAGTCATGATGTTACAGAATACCTATGCATAGAGAGGCAAGGGTGTGATTTGCCTCTCAATCATTTTGGCATAAACCAAGTATATTCCCATGACACCAATTAAATCAAATCAGTTACAGTGGTATCTCCAAAAGTAGAGTCTTGCTTAGTGGTTTCATATGGATATAGAGAAAGAACAAGCAGTGTCCTTTTTTAAATAAGACTGGTTGAAATGTTTTTTGTCAGGACTGATCTTTTCAGAAAATTAGATGTTTGATTCAACCACTAAGAGAAGTTATCTTCTCACCGTGGATAAATATAGTATTTAACCTGAAAAGTCTGAAAGATTACTATTTTCCATAGATGATAACAGACCTTGTTCTGAGTCACTGCTCAGTTTTCTGCCTCCATCTTTTCTGTGGGATAAACCCCCACCCCAAACTTTAAATCTCATTAAGTTCTTTGGTCAGAGGCTCCAAAAATGTGTTTCTTTTCCTCACTTTGATGAGCAGTCTAGATTGGAAACCTGACTTATGCAGGCAAAACTGTAAAATTTCAAATCTACAACTACGGAGTGGTAGTACTGTGGAATATAAAAGAAATAGTTCAACATTCAGATAGCAAAAAATAAGTTCAATACAGAAATTGTCTATATTTTCAATTACGTTATACAGCCTCTCTTTGATTTTGCCAGTTTTTGAACAAAAGCTGCCTCTTTGCACAAGGTAAAAGCTTATTAAAAGCCAGTAAAGGGATTCCTGTTGTGTTCAGTCAGCTTGGAGGAAACCTTTTAAATCCACTAAAGCAAATTTTCTATCTATGAAGTTGAGATGTTAGCAGTCATAAGACAAGGTTACCTCCGAGTTGGTGTGGTGAGAACAAATTAATTACTGCTCTTGAAATCTGTGGAGTTTCTTAGCTAAAGGCTATGATCATCACACTAAAAATAACTGTGTTAGTTATTTAAAGCAGTCTACTCCAATCTCACAGTAGATTTACCTTTCCAACAGGCTTACATACATCAGAATTCCTGAGAGGTGTTGAAGTGATTAGTCCTTTTCTTTAACGTGCTGCTAAAGGCAGCTGAGTGGCAGACTGCTGCCTCTGCCTGTCAGCTTTACCAGCTCAGAGCTTCCACTTTCCCTCCTCATTTTCCTCATGAGATGGACCCCTTGATACTTTGTCCACCCCTGCAGCCACCTCCATGAAGTGAATTGCCAATGATCTGGACTCACAGTACACACTTGCAAAGTTTTCATGTTTCCAAGTCTGTGTCGAAATCCTGGTTTTGAGTAATATTCCTTTTTTGCCTCCACAGGCATCAGTTTAGCAAAGTGGGAGAAAATAAACAGAACAGGATGTCCCTTGAACTTATAAAAATAGAATTTTAAAGTGCTTTTCACTAAATAACTTGTATTTAAGGATGGCTTAGGGAATACAGCCCTTCTTACTGGACAACAAGCTGTCTGTCCTTGACAGATTTTGTGCTTCCTATACTGTTTTATCTTTTTTCACCCATCACAGTCTTGATTTAACAATGAATGTAGGAGACTCAGGTTGCTAACCACAAGCCTTTCTACAGTTCATTCATGTTGACAAAGAAGATTGCATCAACTTACATCTGTTTCGATACTTTTAGACATCCTTTTGTAGCCTTCACTATCAGAGTTGTAAAGTGTATTATTAAATATTTGGTCTTTAAACGAAATGGTGCAGAAAAATGCTTGATTATCTGGAAGAAGATAAAAAAAGAAGAAACAGTTAGGTGAAACCCAGGATGTCACTCCACAATTGGTCTTTGGACTTCGTTATCTTGTGTATTTATAATGTGAATTGATAAAACCAGAAATGCATCAAATAATTATAATAATAAAGTGTCTAATGCACTGGCTTTGGAAGCTTCAAAGCTGAATCTCTCCAAGTTTGTCAGCCATCACAATGCTCACAGTTTGTTCATCCCTGTATTATTCAGGGTGCATCCCACTCCCTAATTCAACAGCCACTTTCCCATTGATTCCAGCAGAAGCAACATCAGTCTGTGAGACTCTGCAAGGCTCTGAGTGAGTTTAAATCCTCCCGAGTAGGTGGATGAGCCCTGAGCCAAAAGAAGAAAGCTTTACATAGAAAAGTCCAGATTAAAATAGAGCTGGAAGCTGACACTGAAATTTGATGGAGGCAGCTTCTTCACCAAAGAAGTGTGAACTTCAGATGCAGTGTGAACTGACATCATAAAGCAGATGGCAAAATACTCATGGGAGATACTATATTGTGAAATAATACCCCGTAGTTATGGATAAACAAATGTTAAGGTTCTATAAACTTACTGGCGCATGCAATGTCTTTTAAGTCAGAACAGCCAGTACTTTCTGCTGAACAAAACTCAGTTCTTTCGAAACAGGAATCGGGATCTGCAAAATAAATGTAAAAATCAAGATAATCACTTCTGTGCGTGCATTATTACCGCTAATAAAAAAATTATGGAAGACGTGAAAGTCTTTCATTATGGCCAAGGAGTCACCTAAACAGCAGTTCCTTTGGCCCAGTGAGAACTTGGAATTGCAAATTATAAAATTGGAGCATATCAAAAGAGAGGCAGGTGGTGGGTGGGTAGGTGGTATTTGAGAACTCACTGAAATAGCATTGAGAACTCTGATTTCTTATGAGAGCTAAAGATATAGGTTGTGCTGTAGCATAATTGTACAACTCAGGTAAGCTACTTGGAGTTTTCAGAAGTAAAAGTCACCTGCAATTTCTTTTGGAAAAAATATGCACCATGGAGTCTCAAACCCTCAGTATGTTTGTTTGGACTGGCCAATCTGAATTATTTATGATGGGTCAAAACTCATTAAAGGGTGGCATAGTAGGTTTTCTGTGGTTAGCTCATTGGATTATTCAGCTCTCATAGAACTGACCATAATCTTTAATTTCACATTAAATATGGACCACTTGGTCTTTATTGCTCTTTTAAAATTAGCTTACAAACACTTTTCTGGTAGTACAGATGGCTCCAGATTACAAAAGGAAACCATTTTTTATTTTTCTTGACTAGAAAAACGAATAAATGAAAGCCAGTGGACTGAAGAAGTGAAAGATTTCAATGGAAATAATGATGATAATTTCTTGGCTTTGTGGTTGTAAAGACTAAGATAGAGGGTAAGTCCATTAGAAGGAAACTCCACAGTCAGCTGCCAGAGTAATTTCCCTTGAAGGGTTCTGAGAACAATCAGACAATCCACTGGAAAACTCAAAAAAGGGTTGCAACAAGGACAGTTCTGTTTTAGAGGTCAAGAAATTCTGGAAGAAAGTAACAATTGCAAAATCAAATTAGATCTTTCAAGTCATATAAAAACAAATCATGAGCACTTTCTCAGCCACTGGGAAAGAATGATAAAGTGCAGCATGGTTTCATCAAACGTGGATCATGCCAAAATAACCCAGCGGCTTCCTTTGACAGGCTGACTTCTAGATCTTTTACAGTGATAGAAAAGCAACATCATACAGTGCCAAGTGGTAATTTTTTTTAAGTTTTGTCTAAAGGGATTGGCTAAGGGGGAGATGTCAATGGAGAGCTTTAAGAGGAGAAACCTTGATTTAAGGGATATTATGTGTCATGTTCCTTCAGAATGAATTTTAGTTCAGAGCCACAATTAAACTGATTGCCTTAATGCCTATAACTTAACATGAAATTAAAAAGGTAACAATGACAATTAAGGACTGCCTGCATTCTCAAGGGATGCAGAACCTAAACTTCCAACTACCAGAATATTTTCTAGTAAATTTACAACCAAAATATCCTTATTTCTGTCCAGAATTATCTGGCTCAATAATACAACATGATCAGAAACTTTACAGAGTGAGCTCTTACTCTTGCAAATTCCTGTTTAATCCAAGCAGCAAGGGGATGAGTCAATTAAAAAAAGATGACTTGCAGGAATAAGAGCCTGTGAGATCAAATCCAGATCATATCACAACAAGATACCGTGAGTTTATATGAATTAAAAAGAAATGCCAGGATGATGGAGGAGGTACCTGTTCGGACACTGACTGAAGACTGATTATCCTCAGCACAAGTTGACTCTGCCACAGAAATGTTGTACACATGGCCAGGAAGCAGGTTTTTAAACACAGCTTTTTTCTCTTCTGTAGTTGTTTTATTTATCCCCTTCCCATCCATGACAGAGATGAGGTAGAGGCTGCCTTTGCTGTTGCTGGTCCAGCTGAGATGTATTTCTTCTTCAGTCACATTCTGAACTTCGATGGACACTGGCACTGCAAAGTGAGAAAGTTTCATACAGCTGAGAGCTGGCCATTTCACTTCTGCAATTCTATGCATATAATATTGAAGGAAAAATACAAATGAAACCAATGTAAACTCTTGTGTGGTTTTTTTTTGGAGCTGACTTCAGTTTTCCACCTCATTCTCGCACAAGAGCAGAAGTGAACAATTTGCTCTATAGATGGAAACCATACATTAATGTGCCTTGTTTGATGGCTCCAAATCACAAATGGCTGACATTCTGCTTATTGATAGCCTTTCTAACTGCAGGCAAAGTATGGGGACTGGTCAGATTGGTACAATGTTGCTTTAAGATAATAGAGAATTGATGAGGCTAGCTGGGAAAAACATGAGCATACTGAAGTGAATTGATATTTGACTCAACCTGATATCCTCAGGAGGATGGATTACTCAAATGCCACCAGGGAATCCTAAATTCAGAGCTGTAGAGAGGCATTTATTAAATGTGCTTCATAATAGGGTTAAGAAAAGTCACAAATCACAATGATTTATGCCTGCAAGCATAAACCAGTGAGTATTTAGTGGGTCCAGGAGAGCTTTGCCAAGGTGTAGAAACTGCTTAGATTAGTATTTGTATAATTACTTTCAGTGGTTGTATAAAGCTTCCCTTTCTGAAATTATATCCAGGGATTTTACCTCACAGCTGATATGGCCGATGAACAAGAATATTGTGTCTAACTGGATAATTTTCATTCTACTATTCAGCATCAAATATTTACTTACAGCAAGGTGCTGACGTAAATGTGGTAGTGAAAATGGAATTAGAGGTAGATCCTGTAAATCCAGTTGTATTTGTGTCTGGTGGGGCTGGAGGTGTTGTTCCTTTACCCCTGTGGCACTGCCTAACACGAGGTGTGTCATTTCAAAAATATCTCAAAAGCTGCAGCTTTTGAGAAAAGCAGGAAGATGCATGGATTCATATTCCTGGATTAAATTCCCAAGTTTAAAAAAGACATTGTAAAAAGCCCAAATCCCAACCAAAAATAACAGCATCAAAAGAAAATTATACTCAATCCTTCCAAAAATAGAGCAAAATGAATTTAGTATTGTGTGTTAAAATACTCACAGCAAGTTCCAGTAAAAGAAGGATTAACAGATGTTGATGTACTAAGGTTCGTCGTGGATGGGGTTGCCAAGGATGGGGAAGGGAGGGAGTGGGAGGTCTTGGCAGTGGGCTCAGCTGTCGTTCTGCTCCCCTGGTTCATGGTGGAATTCTCCCCTTCTCCAGGAGGAATCGTGGCACTGCTGCCTACAGAGGCCGTGGTCACAAAGGTGGGAGATGGAGTGGCTGTCCCCTGCCCTGTGGGCTGTCCCTGGGTGAGGGCTGTGGAGGAGTGCCGAGGTGCCAATGTCTCTGTGCTGCTGCCCAGGGTGGGTGAATGGCTGGGTACAGTGGTACCTGAGGCAGGAGAGCTGGTGGAGGCAGGAGCCACTGGATCAGTTCTGGCTGTGGGTGGGTGGGATGTGGTGAGAAAGAGCATCCCAGTGGTGCTGCTTGTGCTGCTTTGCTGTGGGTTGGGAGTCACAGCTGGGAAGCCCTCAGGAGAGGAGGAGGAGGAGGAGCGGCTGGTAACAGCTGAGCTGAAGGTCAGGGAGGAAGCAGTGCCACTCCCTGTGGCCGTGCTGAGGGTGATGGTGCCAGGCACTGTTGTTGGGAATGCTGAGCTCACTGCACCACTCCCGGGAGACACCCCGAGTGAGCTCCCTCTCCATGCTGCTGTTGTGGGTGTAGTCTCTGTCCTCCCTTCTCCACCCACCATCATCGTGGTGGAGGGGGACGGCAGGGATACGTGTGGGAGGGAATGGGAGGTCCCAACACTGGGCTCAGCTGTCATTCCACTCCCCTGGTCCATGGTGGAACTGTCCCCTTCTCCAGGAGAAATTGTGGCACTGCTGCCTAGAGAGGCCTTGGTCACAGAAGGTGAGGGGCTCCCCGTGGGAGATGGAGTGGCTGTCCCCTGCCCTGTGGGCTGTCCCTGTGGGAGGGCTGTGGAGCTGAGCTCAGCTGTCCATGTCTCTGTGCTGTTGCCCAGGATGGGTGGAAGCCTGGCCTTGGTGGTACCTGAGGAGGGAGAGGAGGAGGAGTGACTCGTTGTGGCTGAACTGAGGGTTGGGGAGGAAGTAGTGGCACTCTTTGTGCCCATGCCAGGGGTAGTGGTGCCAGTTCCTGGTGTCGGGAATGCTGAGCCCTCTGCATCGCTCTCGTCAGGCATCCCCGATGCGCTCCCCTCCCACATTGCTGTTGTGTTCTTCATCCCTTCTCCACCCACCATCCTCATCGTGGAAAGGGATAGCAAGGTGCCCAGGAGAGAATGGGCTGTCTGGGTGTTGGGCTCTGCCATGGAGACATTTCTGTTTGCTTCTGGGCCTCTTCTGTTGTTGTTCGTGCTCCACGAGACATTTACGTGGCTCTCAGTGGCAGTGGTTGCGTCTCTTCCCTCTAATGCCATCATAGTACCTGTCAGAATTTCAGAAATGTGGGTTATGGATTGTTGTCCCATAATTCTGAGAAGTACTTTAATAGTCAACCAAGTGTAATTTTGTTCTTGTGTGAAAAATTCACTTAATGTTCTCATCTTCATTGTTATTCCTTTCCTTCCTCATTTCTAGTTTCATATTCTTTGCTATTCCTCAACTACCATGAAATTTCTGTTACTTCCTTTTTCATTTGCATAAATTTGAGGAGATCTTGCCAATTTCCTGGTAATACTTTTTTGTCTGTATAAATGTAGAGACTTGTAGTACCTTTCTATTCCTAGTCTATGTATTTTTTCATTTTTTTAAATGTTCATCTTGTAAATATTTTTTCATTTACAGTTAGGAAAGGATTTACTGGTGGACTCAGCAGCATTAGGTTTAAGGTTGGACCCGATGATGCTAAAAGTGTTTTCCATCCTAAATGGTTTTATGATCCTGTGATTGCTCTAAACTAAAACTCTTAGAGAATTAACAGGAAAATCGGAAATTAATGGAATGCATTTTTCAGCCTAATTTTCTCCAGACCTGCTTGCATATATTATATTGCTTCAATTTCTTTATTTTGCAAGGCATTTATTCTTTTCCTCATTACTGGCTGTCTGACAGAAGAGAATAATTTTTCTGGGGATATCTTTCTGTCGATGTCCTAAATCATAAAAATCCTGGGTGAAAAGTCATTGCCTTCCTGTGTTTACCTCTATTTCCTACTACAAATAAATTGTAACTCCTGTAGTTTGCAAATGTGAAGGTGACAACATTTTAAACACTCCCAAAATTTCTTTCAAAGGAAAATCAAACCCTTTGTCCGTTGTGATGAAACAGTCAGGCTAATTTGGGCTTATTTGATTTACTTGATCAGGCAATTCAACTTTGATTTTGAAGAGTGGCTTTGTTCCTGTTAAAAACACAGACATATCCTTCTGCTTTATGTCATTTTTACTCCTTAGCAACACTCAGTTATTATCCTGGATCTTTGGGTTTGGCTGAATGAAACTTAGAGGATTCTCAGAGAGGGTGTACTGGAGTAGCTCTACTGAACTCTTAATAACCGCATTAATTACCTACTTTTTAGTCTACTCACCTGTAAAATGAAAGTGGTATTTTCATGTAATTTGGTTTCTACGTAAAAACTTGTTAAAATACTTATTTTGCTGAATTCCTCCTACAGACTGATATACCTGTTTTTTTTTGCATCCAAATACAGTTTGAACTGTAAGACCCCATGCTTGTATCTCTCAGATTTTTAACAGTGGGTATTGGTCAGTCAAGAAAATTGTGTTCATTCTCACTGAATGACATGAAACCAGACATTAAAAATGAAATAATGCTGCCCTCTGAATTTCTATATGTTTTTTTAAAAAATCTCTTGCCGTACAGTGAGAACACAGCACAGTAAATACAACCTAATCCATGCTTTTTTATGTGTCTTTTCCTAAAGAGTCAGAGGAGGAAAACTGGCAAAATGCATCAGTCATAACTAAGCTTAGGGGTAAAAGAAGTCATAAAATCTGGTCAGACACTGCATGATTGATCTTTTAGATGAGTTTTCTAAATACTTTGCTCTCATTCTTTTACCCACTTATGGCTTTATATCCCTACTAAAATACCTGTTGAAATCCTATGCATTCAAACTAATTAAAAAAGCCCACAACCCAGTAAATATTCCATGTTATTGCATTTTATATTTATTTCCGGCAGCCCCCCCTTCCCTGATTGTCATTTTGAATGTTTCTCAAGGGCATCCTCTAAATATATAGCAATCTTAAATAATGAAATATATTTTTACTTACAGAGGACAACAGAGAGGATGAAATGCCAGGGGCGATCCTGACGTGCGTGAGGGACCTGTAGGGGCTGGGACGTAACAGTTGCAGCCTCGCCCCTGTTTAAATTACCCCAGTGTTCCATTCAAAATGTCACTCTCACACAGGGGACGAGCGCTGCAACTGTTACGTCCCAGCCCCTACAGGTCCCTCACGCACGTCAGGATCGCAGCCAAGGTAACGAAAATCTCACACCTGACCTGTTCTGTCATAAATTCCCAGGTTCTCTGTTGAAGCACGCTTGCTTTTCCTTAACGGAGCAAAGTCTGAGTGTGATCCAAAGGTGAGGCAAAGACAAGAAGAATCCAGTGAGAAGAACTCCCTTTTGTTCAGGGTATTCAATAAGTAAAATATTTTAACAACCTTGGGTCCGGGCAATGCATGACTAAGATCCCGAACTGAGGAGCCTTGGGTCCAAAAGTTTTGCCCTAATCAGTAGATCCACCTTTTTTTTCCCCCTCCATATTTTCCTGTATCATCAATTATTTAGGAGAAAATGTTTAAATATTCAGTTCTAACTTGCATTTTTATTGTATTAAAACAACAAATTGCTAGAAATGCCCCAAACACATGCCAGCCATTGGTTCTGCAATGAAAGAGACTGGAGTGGTTGTAAATCTCCACTATTTCACTTCTTTGAAGCAGGTGGAAAATACTGGATGCCTGTCATTTTTAGCTGAGTTTATCCCCACTTTCTTTAGCAGGAAAACTCCTCCTAACTGTAGGCAGCTGCCATGGTCAGTCCCTGCTGGTCACCAAATCCGGGCCACAACTTTAACTCAATGATGTTAAACCCACCACTGGGGCTCATCAATGACCTAAACATTTACATTTTGTCATATTTTTAATACCCTGCCCTGCCTGAGGTTTATACTCTTAAATGTCTTCATTAAATCATTTTCGGTGAGATTTTTTTTTCCAGTCACTCTGTGTGAAAGGAATGCTGTCCTGAGCAGGGTGGGATGAGTGGAGTCGGGCAGAGTAAAGCCAGAAGAAGGAAGCCCATTATTTACCTAATTTTTTTCAAGTTTTTTATAGACCTGCAAGACTGGCACACCTATAACTGCATAAATTCCAGATTTTGCTTGAGCAGTTGTTTTCCGAAATTAGTTTCATTTCTGGGAGGGAAGTAAGACCAAGACAAACATTCCTTGAAATGAGCTTAAGAGTATTGTTCTCTCGTGTGAGGCAGCAATTTCAGCTTTGTGCCTTGTTTGATGTAGAAACTCCTGACTCAGTCAGTTCTTTTCTTAGCAGTCACTCGTTTACAGATCCAACTGGAATTCTTTAAGAATAAATACAAGCTATTTCCGTTTGCATAAATAATTGCAAATCACATTTTCCTTCTGCTTAGGAGGTCAATGTCGTCAGACTTCTCTCTCTCAGACTGCCATAAGATCAAACCCAGTCTCTAATTCATATTTAGTTGGGAACTATGGTGGTTTAATTCCATGCACCAGGGTAGTTTTTGACCCTAAATCCCTCCCCTGACCTCTGCAGGTCCTGCTCACGTGCAAATTACCTTTGAATTTCTCACAAACTGTGGAGGACAGGGTGGGAAATGCCACTCCCCACATTCTTAACCAGGATTTTCTATGAAATGACAGACATGGAAAGTTGGCTGCAAAGTCTATTAAGTCAAATTTTTAATATCTTAGAAGCACGACTGGTTTTTAGAGTGTGGTGGTGTCACTTGCATGAAAGCAGAAATCTCTCATGAACCACAAAAACAAACCAAGTTCAGATTTAGAAGTATAACTCCATTTTTACTATAATACAGCAAATGACATATAGCATTAAAAACAACAACAACAACAACAAAATTTTTTTTTCCCAGGAAACAGATAAAGCAGAGGGACTGGATGTTGCATTAGAGCCTGTCACCAGGGCTGAGGTTCAGATAAACTCCTCTCTTAGGCAGCCTCAATTCCACAGTTTCTCTTCTTTCACCTTGACATTACCCCAAAACCAAACTAACTTTTAAATTCAGCTTGTCATGTACCTTACAGTAAAAGTTGCTTTCTGGTAAATACAGAACAAGTTTTGCCACATGCCTTACAGGTAAGACACTTCCCAGTATGAAACTGGTGACCCTTCTCAAATATTTTAAGTTTCTTGTGACTCATCTCACCAACCTGTTAACTCAAGATTTAAATGATCATTTAATTCTTACATTTATTTTTGAAAGATGCTGAGGAAACTCAGGTTTCACCTAGAGTTAGAAGGTGAAGATGCACAAGGAAATAACAAGAATAAATTATGTATAGTTCACTTGCTAAAAACCTTGTCATTCCTTTGGGATGATCAAAGACTCAGAACTTTGTAAAAAAAAAAAAGCACTGTTTAGATACTGATTTCCACCTGCTTAAGAATGCATTGTTAAAAGTCTGTGTTTACCAAGGGTTTAACTTCTCAAAACAAACTAAAAAAAAAAAAGGATGACGCTAAAAGAAATACAGAGGGCAGCTGAATTGGTGAAAGCAGCATCTTTTATTAAATCAAAGACTACAATGTGGAGAAAAACAAAATTCTTGTGGTCTTCTAAGCCTCTCAGCCAACTTGAATTAGAAGCAGCAAATGTTGGGGTGAAATGTTAGTGACAGCTGAAAAATAAACAACCCCTTCTGAGGAACTCAGTTTTCTAATTTTCCCTTCTGCCACCCATCCCCAAACACTTCCAGATTCTCACTTGTCCTTTTGTAAGTCAGAGATGGAATTTATTGTGGAAATCACAGTTTTGGGGAAGAGGAAAATACTGGCTTTAGCTTCTTTTATCCTGCTGTAGTTCCAAACTTACATATCCAAGAACTTCCAAAAATATGTCAGTACTGCCAGTGAGGGTGTGTATTGCACTGTGGGCGCTGGGAGGGAAAGAAAAAGGGATTTTTAGGTAAGAACTCTACTTCCCCTGCATGTAAAAATGTCTGTAAGTTCACATAGCTGTCCTTGGTAAAAATCAAAATGTGTTTCATTGTCTTAGAGTAGCACAAATGGGGCTTTGTAACCAACGTGTTCCATAAGCAAATGCTGGTAAATTAAATAGCCTTAGAGCAGGATGTACCTGCACTGTCACAAAGTGTGGTCACAATCTGGATTTCAGACATTCAAACCCTCCTGCCTTCTACAATCACTCTAGATTATTATTATTATTGTTGTTGTTGTTGTTGTTGTTGTTGTTGTTATTTTCTTTATTTTCATTGTTATTATTAATATTGTTGTTCATATTTTAATACAAGCTGAGTCAGTGACATTTCCAGCTCTCATTCTGCAATATTTACTACTACATTTGTGAAAAAGTGCCCTACCACTGAATTTTCTATTCAGTTCCTAGTGAGTGATCCTGATTTCAGAGGGCTCAGCCCCCAGAGCAATGCACATCTGCTTTATTCAGTGGAAACCACTGGGTTTGTTTCTGTATCAGCCTATTACATATTAACTCAGGACTGTCCCTTTAGCTTTTATTTTATGTTTGTTCTCTCATTAATCATAAATCACGAGATTCTCCCATGTCTAAAACTGCTTCCAGAAGAGCTACCTTTTGGAATTTCAGTGTCAGGGAGAATGTGGGGTTTTTCTCAACAACTCCCCTATTTTTAACAGATTTGTGCATTTCCAGTCTGGTGTGATTTCAAACAGCACAGATAGGATAAATCCCAAAAGCCCCAAAACATTCAAAGTTTTTGGCTTTAAATGTGCATTCAAAACTTCCAGGTCACCAGAGCTTGAAATGTTTCAGAGGAAACAAAAGTATTTCTGAGGAGCGTTAAAATTTAATCAGTATAACAAAATTAGATGGTATTAGCACTGACTGTTCAAAGAAAATAAATTGTCTTGGCCAGAGACCAAGTGTCTCTGTTTCCATATCATCCATACTGAAGATCTGGTTAAAAAAAAAGATCCAAGGCTCAGCCCAATCAGGCTGAGAGAAGCCATGATATTTTCTTGACCAAAAAAAAAAAAAATTGGAGAAATGAAAAGGAAAGAAACAAGAGGCAAAGATGCCTCTATTTGCCTCCTAGATTTAGCAAATTTGAAGTTCACTTTGAGACACTTTTTGATGCATTATAATGCTAAAATGCTGAAGACTTTATTTTCTCCAGAAGCTTAAACTTTTCAATAAGAATGTGCAATCAAACAAGAAGGTCCAGGCTGGCACAATGGGTTTCCCAGAAACTATTGCTGTTTACAGCTGGCAAAGCAGAGTTCCTTTTGTGGAGGACTGGCAAGGCATGGTGGTGAGCCACAGGGATGATGAGTGGGCTCTAACTGGCTCTGATTGAATGAAACCCACATTTTCCTTCCCAGCCTTGCATTGGATTGTCCTGAAAAGAGCAAATAGAAGAGGAATCGAGTACAAAATACCAGGACAAACAGAAAAGATAAAGAATCAGAGATGCAGCTGAAAGAAATCAATGCCCACATGTCACAGTCTAGCTTGGAATCCCTGAGGCTTCCAAAACATTGTCAAAATCCTCTGGAAATAAGGGCAGCAAAATCAGGGAAAGGTTTCTGTGCAGGAAAGGAGTTTGGAAGAGGGGAGGGTGTTGGGCATTTGGGCAGGGCACAAAACCAAAAGCAGAACACCATCAGAGGATGCTGCTGCCTCCCCCCAGGAGCACTGCACAGATAGACAGCTCAGGGAAGAGCAGCCACAGTGGCTCTGGAACCAGAATTAGAAAAGCCCTGGTAGTCCTGACCACCACTAATTACACCCTGCTGTTTCTGTGACTTCATGTCTTTATTTCTTCTGTGCTGTGAGTTTGCATTAGTCTGCTCTACCAGGGAGCAAAGCTGTGTAGTCCCCATAATTCTGGACAAGAAACAAAGAGAAAATTACTCCAGAGAAGAAATTCCAGCTCTCCACGGAGCAGCACCATCAACACGACATCTGCTGCAGGAACACATTAAAACACCCCGCTGGCAGAGAACAAATACCCACATTAATCATAGACCACAGATGAAAATACAGAAATTAGCTGTGGGTTCCACTCAAGAGCACTGAGCCAGGGCTTGTTGCCCACAGTAACAGTGTAACTTCAATAACCACAACTCTGATGCTCTGTATCAGCCCATGTGATCAATTATTTTATTTCATTTATAGATATTGGAACAAATAATTTGTTCAATAAGCAACTTTTTGCTACAGGTGTTTCAGGATGTTTTTAAGAAGGGTAATTTATAAATCACTTTTTTGTCTTCCCAGACTTAGTCCACAGAAGTGAGCCACAAAATTTTGAAAATTATTTGGGCTCAGCATCAACAAAAGTAGCAGTAGGTGTGAGAGGCACAGGAATCACTGTGTTGTTCCAAGACTCTGAACCTTATCCTCAGAACTCAAAATATCACCAGTCTCCAAAGAGCTACTGCAACAAAGTGGTGTGAAAAAAAGTTTTACAGTCTGAAGGAAAGTTTTCGTTGCATTAAGGCTGAACAATTTGGTTTTGACTCTTACCTGAATTTAAACACTTTGATTTCCTAACTCTGTGAAATGGCAATGTTGTCCAAAATATGCAATTATAAAAGCAAAGTAAAACTTACTGGCAGTGTTTTGGGAAATGTTGTGATAAGTTTTCCGTGATGATTCCAGTGAAATCAGACTGCTTCTCAGGGACATTTTTTTCCATGCAAACTGGTATTTTTTTTCATCAGCCTGTTCTCTCAGGAAAAAAAAAAAAAAAAAAAAAAAAAAAAGTAGGTAAAGACTTTTCAATGGAGCAATTTTTTGCCAGTGACTCCTCTATGTTGATCAGCTTTTTGATATGATTTATGTAATGGCTGTGCAAGAAAACTTCTTTCCATCTTAGGCTGCCCTTTCTCATACCTACACCCTTTTCATTGTAAATCATTATTTTGCTTCTACACGATGCAACAAATACCATCACAGCCAGGATCAGGAGTCCAGACTTCCACCTCCTTTTTCAAAAGCCTGAGGCTGAAAAAGGGAAGGGAAGGGAAGGGAAGGGAAGGGAAGGGAAGGGAAGGGAAGGGAAGGGAAGGGAAGGGAAGGGAAGGGAAGGGAAGGGAAGGGAAGGGAAGGAATTTTTTCTATAAATGGGAAGTCAAAAAGAAAAGGAATTGTCAAAAAGTGACCTTTAACAAAAATATCAGTAAACACAAACTATGGACTGCTCCTGGGCCCCAAGCCAGAGACAAAAACTGGCTAAAATTGCACTGCTTAGAGTTCATCACTCTAAAGTAGGTTTGTCTTGAGGAACACCAGGGAGTGAGTTTGGAGTTAAGCTCTGTGACAGATCAAGAGGTCCAGTGCATCAACTCTCTCCCTGGCCCACATTTTTTAGAAGTATGGATGTCACTGGGGAGGGACATTTTTCAGAGGAGGCATTTGTAGAAGCTTTTATCTGATTTTTTTTTAACTCTCCAATCATAAATTTTCCATTGTCTCAATGGCAGGTGCAAGATCTAAAAGATTCAGGACCAGAATTAGAAAATGAGAGCATCATGAAGAAAATGTATTCATACTAAGGGTATGTGGGGATCTCTTTTGGCTGAGGATTGAATGCTGATCATTAATTGGCTGCTGTGCTAAATAAGTGATTTCCTTCCAAGAATTCACTCCATGCATTTGAGTTAACCCAAGTGTGTGCAGCAGCCAAATGTTCCCTGTTTGAAGAACCTTGGAATCCAGTCTGGGTTGGATCCCTCTGCACAAGCAGCACAAGGGCAATGGAGCTTCTCCCTGCTAAACATTCAGGGATATGGACTGGCACTGGATTTCTGACTAGCCCAGCCAGCACAGGAACACACAGGTAGTTTAAATTTTCTTCTTCTTAAATTTTTCTTTCACAAAAAATGATGACTTTTGCTCACTAGCAGCAAGGCAGTTACAGGCTGTATGTATCCCTTCTATAGAAACAGCCCAGAGAAAATCTGGGATTTATCCTTAAAGGCCCTTAAATCCTGGTATTTATCCTTAATAACAATAAATAAAGGCATGAATCAGGTAAATGAAAACATAATAAGTATCTTCAAAGTGGTGAGCAAATATAAAAATGAGCTAATAGGTGGCTCATATAATGATACAAATATGAATATTGCATAAATTATAACACACATTTCTCTGAAGGTGGGCACAACATAGAATCATGGAATGATTTGGGTTGGGAGGGACCTTAAAGATAATTTCATTCCAAACCCCTGCCATGGGCAGGGACACCTTCCATTACAGCAAGTTTCTCAGAGCCTCATCCAGCCTGGATATGGAGTTACAGAAATTTCCATCTCTGAAAATACACAGCCTGACTCTCCCACTCTCTGACTTATCCTCAGCACCACAACAGAATGCCAGTGCCAATTATTACAATTAGTGACAAAGTTAATTCCATGAGTGTATGGATTATTGAATGCTTCTAGCTGCTTCTTTCTCACAATGAAAAACAGCCCCAACCTTTGTGTACTTTGAAAAAAAAAAAATTAATTACCTGTAATGAGTGCTCAATATACCAGGTATGGCATCACAATCCCTTTTTGTGCTCCAAAGCCTCACAAAAAATAAAATGTCCCTACACAATACAGGCGTGGGAACAAGGATTTGGTGACATTTGTGCACAGGGTAACAAGGAGTTTAAAAAGCCTTGTTTGCAACCGTAAGTTTGAGAAAGATGTTTGAGCTTAAGATGACTTTGGGTTTGCCTGTGATGTTGCTCTGGGGCAGCTCAAAGACATCAAGCTCCTTTCCAGGCTAGCACAAGCACCAGGTGGGCTCAGCTCTCCATGTCTGTCCCAGCATTATTTCTGAGAAACCGTTTTGCAAGTCAAAAATGAAAACAACAAGGATTTTGCTGGAATGCAAATTATTCTTCTGGGGCCTGCCAGCATTAATGGGAGGAGGATGGGACCTGTATTCTTGTTTTGTTTCACTTCAGGACTGAATATAATGGAAGGCTCTGTTTCCCTGTTGCTGTTCTTCCTCTGAGGGCTCCAGCGGGAGATCAATGACTAAGACTTGTCCTCTGCTGTTATTTCTTTCTGTCTCCGTTCCTTAAAATGCTCTTTTCTTTCCTCACTTTAATTTGGTCTGGTTTGCTCCCCAGAGGGATATTAATTCAATAATTTTCTAGCCTAGACTCTGACTTTGGAGACTTTCTCCTCCACCAGCCTGATCTGTCCCTGGCTTTCAAAACAAGCATGTGATAAGCTGGCACGTTTATCTACAAAGAAAACACCCAGAAACAAAAGGATCTTATCGCAAGCAATTAAGGTAATGATCCTTCTCTAAAGCACAGCTCTATAAATGAATCACCACAAAACAAACCTTCCAATTCCTCTATGAGCCCTGCTAAGGAAATAAGTGTGAGAAACTGCAAACTGGGGCAGTGGAGGGACAGCACCAATTTCTGCACTCTGCTCTCAGTGATAAGGCTTGAGGGAATGGCAAGAAGTGGTGTCAGGAGAGGTTTAGGCTGGATTTTAGGAAAAGGTTCTTCCTCCAGAGGTGGATGGGCACTGAACAGGCTCCCCAAGGAATGGGCAAAGCCCCAAAGCTGCCAGAGCTCCAGGAGTTTGGACAGCACTCTCAGGGATGCACAGGGTGAGATTGCTGGGGTGTCTGTGCAGGGCCAGGAGCTGGACTGGATGATCCTTGTGGGTTCCTTTGAAATCAGATTATTCTGTGATTCTGTATCTCAAGTACAGAGTGCGCAGGATAACAAGAGGATCTATGGTCACCAGCAAATCAATTTAAAATAATTAAAATTATCCACTCAGGTCCTCTGAGCTTGTGTTGACATTGGCAGTCATTTGACTTCAATGCCTAAGGATTATGAAACAACCTTGAAGTTTGCATTCCTACAGCAGCTGCCATTTGAGATTTTCAGAACGTTCTGGAAACATGATTTGACTACACTTCATAATTCATCCTCCCAAAGGGTTTCTCTGAGATGGATTTCCCTTGTTTTATCAACAGAGAAATTTTGTGGTTAGATATCTGGCTGAAGCACTTCCACAAAGATTTCCTGAACTGTGGATACCACTCCTTAGAGACTAAAAATCTGCCCACATCTGGCATGGAAAGCATTCACATGAATTAGTGCAGCAGTTCAATTGGTACCACAAGAGGTGAAGAGCTGGTGTGTTGAAATTGCAAGCACTTGGAAAACTTTCTGTTTCCATGAAGGAAGCTTAAAACCCAAATAACTGTAAGTGATTGAACAATGTGTGGATATGGATTCTATTTATTTACTTTTATGATAGCAAAGTAAGTTGTGGAGAGATGTAGGTGGACAGAAGTAGAGGAGCTTTAGGATTGTAAATGTCTTTCCTGAAGAAAGGAAGAAACGGTCACCTACTGCCAACTGGGGTACTTTGAGATACATTGTCCATGTGCACATTTATTGCTCATTCTCCACCACGTGTCTCTCTGATCAACAGATTTCTGAAGGTAGAATGGAAACCAGCGTGCAAAATTGGGTGTGGAGGGTGGTGAGTGCCCCTCTGTGTGCAACATAAGGGGAGGTGAGTCCAGAAATCACTGAAATTAAAAAGCCTCAGTGCTGAGGTCTTCACAACATTTGTGTCCTTACAGGTACAGCATGGAGAAGATATATAAATATATGCACACTGAAATATAAACCACAAAGGCTGTTGGTAAGTAATGTCCTTTTCTGTGATGTGCCATCTATTACTGCATGGGAGATGTGTTACTGCCTGGCATTCAAACAAACAAACAAACAAACAAACAAACCATAAATATTTCTTAGCTCAGTGATTGGGTATTTTGAATACAGCTTATTTCTGCCACTGTCACTTACTGCACTGTGATGACCTTGGAGAAGGGACAGTCATGTCCTACGAAGTGTCAGCACAAAGCACAGTGACTCCACTGCCATACTGTCCCCCTGCTCTACTGTGACACTTGCTTGGCATTTCATCTTCCAGTTACTGTTGAAGACACAAAAGCAGCCATGAACTCAGTCTCAAGAAGTGAAAACTGGCCTCAAATTCTGAATTAATCTTGTAAGAAGCTGCTGAGAATTCAGCTTACAAGAAAGATGGAAAGACACTATTTATGAGGGCAGGTGGGGACAAGACAAGGTGGAAGGGCCTCAGATTGGAAGAGCATAGGTTTAGATTAGATATTTAAAATAAATTCTTTATTTTGAAGGTAGAGAGGCCCTGGCACAGGTTGCCCAGAGAAGCTGGGGCTGCCCCTTCCCTGGAAGTGTTCAAGGTCAAGTAGGATGAAGTGATTCTCTGATCTGATCTGATTTTTGATAACTTTCTGTCCAGTTCTGCTACATAACAGCAATGGGGAAGATTACACTGGTGGGTGAGGTGAAAGGGAGTGGGGAGACAAGCCAAGGAAGGAGCCCCTCCTTTGTTGAGCAATCCTGGATCCACACATCACTTTGCAATGTTGAAGTCAGGTGAAAACTGCCTTCTAACCTCAGTGAATCAAATGGCAGGTGAAAAAAATGTATGGGGAAAGATTCATGTACAAGTGTAAAAGAAAAGTGCACGCCCTGGATATTAAATGAAAAGCAATAATTCAAGTACTCTTGAAGTGTATTTCCCTACAGATTTCTTATTTAACTGTGGGATTTGTTGGCTGAGTGAAAGTATTTACATACACCTGACTCCAGTTTACAGTACAGCTGCTGTCCCAACGAGCAGCACTACCTGAAAGTTGATTCCAAGTCTCTAAAATTAACCCACAAGGGCAGAACCTTCGTTCATTTGAGGAGAACAAAAGATGCTGTTGCCACTCCTGATCTTATCACTGCAGATCTGTGTTTGCTCTTTCTACAACACATTCTTTTCTCCCTGCTCCTGGGTGGGAGTGTCTCATGGCCCAGCCTGAGAGCAGGATTGCTCAGGGCTGTTCCCATTGTCCATTGTCCCATGTCCGTTGGTGGCACGTCCTGGCTGCCTGCTTTGGGGTGAGGAAAGCGGGAGGGAGGAAGGAGGGGACCAGCACTGCACTGCCTGAGAGGAGCTTTGGGAGGAAATCACTGCTCAGTCACAGCCAACTCCTCCAAACACAAGAAGGTAGAACCCAGCTAGAAACAGAGCTCATCCTCATGCCTTGGAGTGGCTACCTGGAACAGAGACTGGACAGAGTTAAGAGAATTAAGTGGGTATTTATTAAAGGCCTTCAACAGATACATCTTGGGCAGTGAAAGCCTCCCAGAGGGGTTACACCCACAATAGACAATGGTCACAAGGTTTTCAGACAGATCTAAGTTTAGTCCATTTTCATATCAGGGGTTAATTCTCCAATTACAGCTTCAGGTAATGAAGTAATATTCCCTCAATTTTCTCCTCCCCAATTCACTTTTGTTTATACTTTTCGAGGCCTGAGGCTATGGGGTGTCCTTGGATCTCAGGCCCAGAGGGATTGTTTTGTCTGACCAAAATATGAAGACAACTACACGTTATATGGAGCTTAGAATTATGCACTAATGCAGTGCAGGATTTGAAAAATAGAAAAGCTAAAATCTTAAAGCATCAATCCCACTGGCCTCTTCAGGTGACGTGCTAAAATTTGATTAAAAGCACTTTAGTTTGTACTATGACGTGCAGACTCTTAAAAGCATCTTTTCTCTGTCCCAAGTGGTTTTGTAAAACCCCTGCCCTCACTGCTGCATATGCAGCTTTGGGTCACCTGGGGACAGGTAACCAGACCAGCTCCCAGGAGAGGCAGATCTCTGGGCAAGCAGGACAAAACAATCTCCTGGCTAAAGTACACAGCACAGCAGGATTCCATGGGGTCAGGCTGGAAAGAGTCTCATTATCTGTCTGCATCTATAGACAGGTTTGTGGTTTTGCTTGTTTCCTGCCTAATAGCACTGGGAAGCAACCCTTTCCCAAACTCATGCTGCTTGAAATTAATAGTTATTGTTATTGGTGCCAATACAGAAATAGAGGGGGTGGAGGGAGGAGCAATTAGAGGTTTATTATCTAACTGGAAAAACACATTTTCTATCTTAGGCTGGGCTTCTCTCTACTAAGTGATTCATCCAAAGATATTCTTGCAGGATTCCAAAAAGGATCCACTCTTATCCCATGAAGCCTGAGATTTGGCTCCTTGTGTTTGGCTCTCCAAACTCCCTTAATATCCCAGAGCTCTCCCTCTTTTCTCCAAGTAAACAATATCTTTGCTTTTCTGTGAATAAAATAATAAAACCAAGGGAAATTCTGGTTTTGTTGAGATTTACCACCCAAACTCTTTTTTCTGGAGGTTTCCTGACACCATGAGTGGGTTAATCTTGCTGGTGTAGTGAATTTACGAACTGCACTCCAGCCTTGTGAGAATTCAGCATTATAGTTTTAAAAGTATTTTCAGCCAAACTGTTGTTGGCTGAAGAGGGAGAGGAGTCTGTCTACCCCAGGTGAAAGGGAGAAAGAGGAGAACAGGAAGAGTTTTGAATGAGTAGAAGTGAAAAAAAACAGTTTTCAGTAGTGACGCAATCACACAGCAGGATACCTCCAAAAGGCACACAAGGTGCCTCAAAAAGGCACACCTATAGTGCAGTCTTAATTAAGAAAGTTTCTGTTCACCTTCTAGCTGGTCAAAACTGGGGGAAAAGTGAGGACAGAAATAATGACACACCCCACTCATGCCTGTCCTTGTCCCCCCTAACCTGGGGAAATTCCCTGCAGCAATGGTGAGTACAGTCAACAGCTTCACCAGATGGTTATCAACAGAAACTGGGACTATAAAAAGAGTAATTACATCATCTCTAAGGATCAGTTACAAATAAATTCATCATTGCATATAAATATGGGAATGTACAAAGTGCAAGCTCATCCACCTCTGTGAATGCAAAAATTTGAAGAGCCAAAGTATTGTCCAGATGCACCAGGTCTCACATCCTTTTTAGGCCATGGGATAACTTCCAGAGAGGTCATGGACAGATGGGCTGGAACTTCTCCTGAGGGTGTGTTCAGGTGTATTCCTGAGAGAAGATTCAAGAGCACAGCAGAGGAAAAGGTATATGAATTGCACTGTCCCTTCTCTCCAAACTTAGGACCTTCCCTTATACCAGAGCTCACAGAGGGCTGTGTTTCCTTTTTGAGTTCAACCCACCTGACCAGGAATTGTCAAATTTTGCCACTGTTGCAATAAGTTATGAGTTATTTCACAGAATCACAGCTTGGTTTGGGTTGGAAGGGACATTAAAGTTCCAAAACCCTGCCATTAGCCAGGACACCTTCCATTATCCCAGGTTGCTCAGAGCCCACTCCAACCTCATCTTGGACACTTCCAGGGAAAGGGCATCCACAGCTTCTCTGGGCAGCCTGTTCCAGTGCCTCACCACCCTCACAGGGAAGAATTTCTTCCTAATATCCAATCTAAACCTGCTCTCCTTCCCTTTGAAGCCATTTCCCCCTGTCCTATCACTTCATGCTCTTGTGTAAAGTGTTTACTCAGTTGAGTGATTCAAGCCACAGAAAGGATCTGTGTTAGAAAAGCCATTTCCACTTGAAGAAGCATAGACATAACTGAGTATCCAGTTCTGTAAAGAAAGTGATGTGACCTTTGATTTCTATGGCAATGTGTTATTTGCCACAGGGCAAAGAAAAGAAACCCACAGGCAAAGTGTAATTATCAGATAAAAGTACACAGTGCATGGCAACAAACCGTGAACAACTGAATTATTGAATCTGTTGCTGTTTTAAAGTGAGAGCTTGAGAAAGGTGTGGAGGGATGACTAAAAAAATTCTGTCCTGTGATCAGAACCACCTGCACAGACTTAAGAGATAGTTAACAGGTCAAGCATCTCTGAGAAAAATGCTCTTTGTATTTTTTGTGTGTGATCTCTTAATCACACATGGATTCCTTGTTCATGGCTCTGTAAATCTCTTTTGCAGCTAAAACCACACTTTGAGAATTTACATAGATCCGTGGTACAAAAGAATATGATGTATGGTGTGCAGAAATAAATGTACCCTGCCAAGACATGGCAAGTCATTAAGCTTTAAAATATGGCAGAAATGATAATGCTTTCTAATTTATAATACTTCAAGAAGTTTGAATTTGAAATATAAGTATGGTCACAACAGGAAAAATAAAACAAAAACAAAAACTATTTATTGTTTGCTTGTAAAAAAATGTGGGAACCTGTGGTATTCTTGGGACATGATTTGAACAGTTATTTATATGTCTACTTCTGCTTGGTAGATAAACAGAATAATTTACCAGATTGCAGTTCTCACTGCAGAATGAAATCCTGCACTGAGAATGAAACAACAGTTTCGTTTCAGATCCTGAACAGCTTCCACCTTCTGCTGGGAAGGAAAATCTATCAGTGCCAAATCATGTGACAAGGAAGTAATGTGACAAAAGCACTTTGTCCACATGTAAGTCAGTGCTGGCTCACCTTGGCATGTGTCATACAACTGCCTCCCCCTGGTTTGGGGATTATGAAATCTGTGAAAGAAAAGGAGGAAATTTGCTTTGCAGTGTTACACTACAGGGCAAGAATTAAACACAGGAGATCAATTTTAGGACTTAGAATCATTGATTCATTCAATGGTTTGGGCTGGAAGGGAACTTACAGATCGATTTGCAACCCTCTGCCATGGGCAGGGGGCAGGGACACCTTCCTCTAGAAGAGGTTTCTGAGAGCCCTATCCAACCTGGACTTGGTCACTTCCAGGGATGGGGCATCCAGGACCTTTCTGGGCAGCCTGTGCCAGGGCTCACAGTGTCCTCTGCCTGCCTTTGGTGCTCCCCAACCACTGGCACCAGCACGTGGCAAAGCAATGGCAGGACCAGGGAAAAAACCCCAAAACCCAAACCCTGCTGGCAGAAGGGAAAAGAACTTCTGGATGAAAAGGTAGAGGAAGGTTTTCCTTCTCCCTTCGGCAGCTGGAGGAGTCACTCACTGCCAGCCCAGGGGTCAGGGACTGGATGGCTGATCCTCAGCCTGGGCAGCTCCAGGAGCAAGGTATGTTTTGTCAGATGTCACCTCAGAGAAAGGGGTTTCAGCAGCTGCCAGGTTCCTGGTCTCTGCCAGTTCAAATCCCTCTGTGAATCCACTCCAAAAGCTGCTTACAACTGCACAGCTGTGAGAGGCTGCTGCTGGTGGCTGCAGATCCTCTCCTGGCAAAGCAGAGGCCAAAGGCATCACTGTGAGCTCCCAGGGAGAGCTCAGAAAACTGGGAAACAGGTACAGGACATGAACTCACCTGGTTGTGCTGAGTGAATTAGCCAAGGCAGAGAAAATGCAGTAGAACTTTCCATGAGATTTTATTTGGGCATGTTTGCATGTAAGGCTGGTTTGCAAGGGCACCATGAAGCACTCATTAACTCCAGCAGCTTAATTGCAGGTTTGGTGTGTAACTAAACAACTACAAGTGAGTAAACCTGTGTCAGTAAATGTGCAGAGCAGGGATAAGGGATTCTGTCAGATGTAGGTGAGCAGGGCCCATCTGACTCCCCAAGGAAATGCTAAAATACAGACAGATCTGTTTGCATCTTTATGGAGATCAGGAGAGAAAATAAACTCCAAGCATCTTTAGAACACAGATCCAATTTGTTCAGCTGACAGTCACTAATACCTGTTCCCAAACAAACAAAAGCTGTACAATCACAGAAACAATTTAAGGCCTTGTTTCATCCCTTGTTTTATCTCCTGCTTCATCCATCATCTGCCAAATGCAGCAGGAATTCCAGCAAGAAGCTGCCATAAAGACTTATTCAAATATCAGCAACTTGCACAAAGGGAGGTTGTATTTTCACTCAGCACCCCACTTTCAAAAAGCCCAGGCACCATCACATCAACTTCAAACTGCATCTCTATTTCCTAATTTTGAATTTCCTTGAAAAAGGTGAGCAGTTGCCTGCACAGGCCTGAAAGAGGGCTGCTGTAAGGCAAATGTGTGTCTCATCTTGCTCTCAGTGACAATTGCCAGAGGCAGTCACAGCAGCTGAATGGATTTGAGTGGCACTGGTGCTTTGCTGGGGAACTCAAAGCAGGAGGAGCAGAGATGCACCACACCAAGACATGGCACAAATATCAGCTGCTCACAGGGATGGGAAGACACTTCCAGCTGTGGTTGCAGCAAAGGAAGGCGTGAGTCAATAGCACAGACCATCCCAGGTGTTCCTTTCTCTGGTGTGTTTGGCTTTATTCCAGGAAAATCCCAGTATCAGTGCAAGAAATTAAAATCTAGGGGGAATGCTAGAAATAACAAACCTGGAAGATGCCAGACATGTATTTTCTCAGTGAGACCACACATTCTCCAGTCTGTACGGGAGGTACCAGAAGAGGCACACAAGAACATAGGAAGTGTGTTAACTTTGGGAGTAGTGCTTCACAAGAGAAGTGCAGGATACAGGACACCCAAGATATGGGACAAAGACACAGCGTGCACATCCTGGCACACTGACTTTGGCTTCCTTAGAAGTCAGGTGAGAGTTAGATGTCCTTTCAGGGAAGGGACTAAACTTCACAAGGTCATGCTTCTCAAAGATCTTTCAGAAAACAGAGGGGCCTTTCTCCTGTTCAAGAATTTGATGTCACAGCTGTAGCCCAACAAGTGAAAAGGAGGAGAACAGGCAGTGAAATAAATGTCAAGAAACTCAGGAAACTCACAGCACTATTTACCATCTCCTGTGACTAAGTCAGGTAATTTTTATATGGGCTACAGAATGCAGTCTCAAACAACTTATCATCTGAAAATCTTTCTGGAACAATAAAAACATGCCCAGAAGCAAACAGCATCTTGTTCAGCCGTGACTCCTGATGTATTCCTTACAGACACACACAAAGGTGTGGCCCAAGGGCTACTCTGTAAAAATTAAATTTAAATTAAATTTGATTTAGTAAATGTGATATTCTGAATTCCAGTTCCTCCATATTTTCACATTTTTTGGCTGAGTAAGCCAGTGCTCACTGGGCAGGTGTGATTCAGAGCACAATTAAATGTGCTGGAATAAGCCTGAGAATGCCATTCATAAGTAACACTCAGTAATTCGCCTCTCAAGGTTGGCACCAGAACAAACACAAGACCCTTCTGTCTCCATGTACCAATAATAACTGTATTTGTTCAAAATGCTGCTGTGAATCCCTTCCTTCATCTTTCCTAATTGCCAGATGCCAAAGGCAGCTAATAAATGAGAGCTTTGTTTGTGGCCAGCAGTCCATATCAAAGCTGCAGACACTCTGAGGGGCAAAGCCAGACATTTCCTGAGTGGATTTGCAGAGTTTCAGGATTACTGAGCATAAGCCATGAAGAATCCACACTGTCAATAGCTTTATTAGCTGCCAGCACATTCCCAAGGATGCAGTGATATTGTTTGCTGGAATAATTATGCCTAAATTGGAAATTCTACCCAAATGTCTCTGTCAGGAAGGCAGCCTCCTCTTGGAATTCAGTCACCTTCACAGTCCTGGAGGGAGCAAGGATTTTTGGGATGGGTTTGTGTCAGCCTGCTGAGAATGCAGCTCCTCATATCCTAATGAACTATGTCTGATCTGCCTCCAAATAGCAGTGAAAGTAACTCCTTAATGCCACCATACCTGGAGGTCCCAAGCACTCCTCAATGCTTGTATCAATTTTTATCTTGGATTTTCCCAAAGGCTCAATCCAGGGGAGGAAAGAGTAAAAGTTCCATGCAGCAATTTGCCAAATACTCACTGAATCAGCAAGAAACTAATCAAAGCTTATTTTCTCTTCACATTTTCCTTAGGTTCTGGTCCTCCTCAGAGTTACCTGTAACAAAACCAGACACCCAGCAACTCAAAGAAAAGTAATTTTCGAAGGATTGTGTTCTTTACAGGCTTAAACAGAAATATTGCACAAGAGAAATGCCACTTTCCTTTTGAAATTGATTCCTTCTGTAGTAAAGCAGGAAAAAGAGAAAATCACTGTTTAAATAAAGGTTTTTTACTTCACCTGTTCCTACAAATACTTGTAATTTTTCAGACGGTATTAAATACTTTTATATGTGAGAAAATTACCTAGGAAAAAACACTTTTACTAATATTTCCTCTGTAAGGACAGGGAGAGGAAAAGGGAAAAATATGAGCTCTAATTGATCTCCCTACACTGTAAAACTGCAGTATTCCTAAATGTGCTCAACTTTCTCCAACACACACCCAAAGACATAAAAAGACAGTTTGATAAAACTAATACTTTTTTCATTCCTTACAGATATTATTTCACCAAATCCAGTTTCTAGGCAGAAACACTCATTTATCTCGACCATCCTAATTGTTTTAGCTTTCATCAGAGAGAGGGCTGAACACCAGCTGATTTAAAGAGAATTTTGTGAGTGGATGTTTGAGATCCATTGCAAGCACTACACCAGAGTTTTATCAGTGCAACTTCCACACAGAATTTGAACTTCATTGCTCTGATCTTTCCTTGCCATCTCCAAATGATCTGGCTTTTTCTCGATTCTTCTTTTACGTTTGCACCGTGATCATTTTTAGTGTATAAATATTTGTGTTAGGTCTCTGAAACTCTTCTTTCTGTGGATTTCAGAGGAAAAATCACTGGGGAAAGGAGGGCAGGAGAGGCAGGGAAGGGAATTTTCTGCCTGTGGATCAGGGGAGCCATTAGGCGGCTCTCTGCTCTAAACTTTTTACTAAATCATAGCCAACATCATGATTTTCGATCAATTGCAGCCAAACCTTTTCAGTTCCTTTGTTTCCTTCCGCAGCCTGCAAGAAAACTTTCCAAACAGGCATTAAAAAGCTGTCTTGTTTATATATATATAATTGACGGGGAAATTTTCCAATTCTCTCAGCTTTTCCCAAGCCCACTGGGACCAGAATTTGGCAGCATTAAAATGTGGGGGAAAAGTGATGAGTGTTTTGCATCAGGTGTCAGCAGTGCTGTGCTCCCAGTGAACAATGGGGACATCAAACACACACACACCACTGGCCTGACGTGGTTCTTGGGAAACAGTGTGAGAAGTCAAACTAAATCTTCATTTCTAGGTATTTTTTCCCTCATTGTTTTAAATAATTGTTTAGAGCCAGTGCTTCTTTGAAAGAACAAAATATGGGCAATGCCAAGTTGGAAAGGGAAAAAGCAGCAGAGGAATCTGGCAGCAATCTGTGAGGTTCTTGGACACAACAAAGTTAATTTCTTAAAGCAGGTGATAGCACAAAAAGAGAGGAAGCATTACTTCTTCTGAGTCAGAACACTGAATTTCAGAAGATTGAACTTGCAGTTATTTAAGGAATCAGTGGATGGGACCCCCTGGACAACTTCCTTCAGGAATAAAGGACCTGTAGATGGCCACTCTTTAAGAACCTATTTCTCACCTGTTTCTTACCAGCACAGATAAAATGAATGCTGGGGGCTTTGTTTTTATTTATTTATTTACATGTTTATTTATTTACGTTTATGCTTTTCAATGGTAGAGATGGCAATATTGGCAGCAGCCTGGGCTGCAGTGATTGTGCCCTGGTGGCTTTCACAAGCCTGAGCTATATAATCAGGCAAAGAGTCAGAACATTGAATTTTAGAAGAGCAACCTTGCAGTTGTTTAAGAAATCAGTGGATGGAAGCCCCTGGACACTTCCTTCACGGATAAAGGAGCTGTACAGAGCTGGTCACTCTTTAAGAACCTATTTATTCAAGCAAAGGGTACTCAGTTCTTTTGGAGCAGCTGTCAGAACTGCGCAAATTGAACACCTGGGGAGGCTGGTGTGACAGCAGTTTCAGATTGAATCACCACATTGTTGCAATAAATTGGAAATGCTGAATGCTCTTTTGGTTGTCTTTGCTGAAAAGCATGAAACTAAAGTATGTTCACCCTTTGTAAAGATGAAGAAAGAGACCCTTAGGAGGTACATGTACAGAATTGTTGGTAACTGCAGCCCACTGGGGTTTGGATAAGGTCCTGGGTCATATTTTCAGTGATGTCTGAACATTACACTGATACTGGAACAGTTCAGAAGCAGCCACATTCACCAAGTCCACAACTTTCACGCCTGTGACTAAATCTCACAGGAAAACAACAGTACACAAGTCAGCAATAAGTTGCAAGACTGCTTTTATTAAGATACCAAAACTCCTATAAACAGACTCAGTCACAACAGTTTCTGCTGAGCATTCAAGGTATCAAATTCAAGCTACTGGTCCACATTTCATCCTGAGCAGTAGTGCTCAGCTTTTGTGAAGCTCCACCAAAATCAACAGGCAGATCTCTAATCCTGTTACCTCCAAGAAGCTCAGGATTGTAAGTACTAAAAACTAGAAAAATATTTACAGTAAAATAGATGATCCTGTCATTGAGTGCAGAAGGCAAACACATTTCACATTTGACAGCAAACTGAGCTACAGTTAAGAGACTGCTACATAACAAGAAAAAATGGTGGTTTTGCTGCCCAAAGAAGTTGTGGACTCCCCATCCCTGGCAGAGTCCAAGGCCAGGCTGGATGGGGCTCTGAGCAACCTGGGATGGTGGAAGGTGTTCTTACCCATGGCAGGGATTTGGAGCTAGATGATCTTTAAGGTCCCTTCCAACCCAAACCATTCGATGATTCAATATACATCAGACTAATATTGTGAAGATAATTTAGTTTCACCACTTACAACTATATGGATTTCTTTTTTTTTTTCAGATCAGGATCTGGTAACTCATTTCCCCAAGGGAAAGGCAAGTCAAAGTGACTTGCTCCTTATAGAGTCACTTGAATCCAAAGCAGAATGCAAACAATTACTCTGAAATTTATTCATATATTTAAAAGGTATATATAAAAGTTCTAAAATCAATCAGTACAACCTTTTGTGAAATGTGGAAGTCCTTTACCCAGTAATCTTACTACCTAATAGAAATTGGACTAGAGGATAGAAAAGCCACTTTTCTATACTATTGTGTAGCCAAAAATCAGCACTTAAGTGCTATGGCTACTGGAAATATTCATGACTTCAAGCTGAGCACCCATTTCCACTAAGATTTATTTATAATGGCGTCTCTTGATCTTAAGGAGGAATTAATTTGTTTATATGTTATTGAGTTAGATGTGACCCAGGCACAGCAGATTATCACTGTGTAGGAGGAGTGACTGCAACAAACAGAACCAACGGCTGGTGGGAAAAGTTATTGACATCTCTTCACCTCCCATCTTCCAACACACTCATGGAGGTGGAGATTTGGGGCAGCAGAGAAGAGTAGCCAGGAAAGAGCCCTGCAGGAGATGCTGACTGAGTGGAAGAGATTTGTGCTCCAATTTAGCCAGTTGAACAGACTGCTGGTGTACCCAGTGGACCGAGTAAACTGAACCTTTGCTGCTGCACTGATGGTCTTGCAGCCAGGCAAAATTCAGGTCAAATTTATAACTCTTCCTTTGCAATTACAGAGCTCTCACTTCGGTGGGCAGCACTATCTACACAATCATTAGTGCCTAATTAAGCAGAATAAGCAGGTACCAATTGATTTATCTGGAAAAACATGGGCTGCCAGCAAGAAAAATCGGTTCTTTTTTCTTTTCTTTTTTTTCCCACTGGATCCTTGTCGATTACAGAATGAATCAAATTTAAAAACTCATGCTGAAGAGTAGATACAACCCCGAGATGCACCGTGGCTTTTCCTGACTTAGTGACAATTCCAATGCTTGTTCCCCAGCTTCTGTATACTCAAGGCATTGCACAATTAGGTCTTCAATGCTGTTGCAGCTCAAAGTTTCAACCTCACCCTGAGTAAACAGCGAATTACTAACTGAAAAGGAGATCTTTCAGAGGGTTTGCTGATTTACTTCCTCAAATATCAATGGAAACATGTGGCTTGTCAATATTAATGGCATAAGTGATGCTAAGATGGGCACACAGTGATGTGTCACAGTGAGAAAAGCAGATCTTGGAACTTAAGAGAGAGCCAGATGTCTTTTTTTCTTCACTTCTGTTTTATCTATGGAAAAACTGCCAAAATTCACTTCAACCTGGAGCTGTAGTCACAAAGAGTTCTTAGGACACCATGGAAGATGCAGATTGCTAAGGAAAAAAGAGGTGGAGGGGGGAAAGGAGGTTTAGAAGCCTTTTACGTATGGTATTAATTTGGAAGAGTCAGTGATATTTTGAGCAAGAAAAGCCAGATGTTGAGTGAAGACAAATTTCAGTTCTCCATGTGATGAAACATGATCTCCACTAGAAAAAAAAAAAAGAATCATAATTGAGACAGGTAATCAAGTACCTTCCAAAGACAGTAAATACATAGGAAAGAAGAGCTGAGAAGTTCCAGCTCCTAAAAAGAGCTGTTAGCTGAGACTCCAACATGACATATAATTGCTGTGAGCCTGGCAATATCCTTTATGCTACAACCTCTTTGCACAACTCCAGAATTCCCGTCCCTATGAGGTATTATTCAGGAGAGCAGAATGAGGAATGCAAGAGAAGCCATCCTTCCCTCTCAGACTCAGAGATTTCATGTGTGGGTTTTAATTCAATGAACCCGGATATCCCCTTTATGCTGGGTTATGGCTCCAAGGTGGGATTTGTGACCCTGATGGAACTACAGCTGCTGGAGTTGCACCAAGGAGTCGTGGGTACCTTCCTTGGGACTCCTGACATATCCAGCCCTTGGGAAGCCACCAGAGCATCACCCTCACCTGCAGCTGTCTCCCAGGAGATGCCCAGAGATGGATAAGAGGGTGGCCAGTGGGATGAAAGACAGGGAAATACATCTAAATGTGACTTACAAGCAGAAATCTGGGATAGTGCTCCCTGTCCTTTCCTTGTGGTGTATATTAAACATTGCTGTGCTCAGGGAATGGAAATGAATTATCTGCAGATGCCATCCTGATGAGTCCAGTGCATTTCCTGTGGCCATGGCATTGACCTGTGTGAGGACTGCACCAGGGAAGGGTTACTGACTAACCCTGGCAATAATGGCAAATAAACCCGTTTCCAGGAACAGAATTCAACCCACAGCAAACATCCTTGAGCTGTGAAGTGGTGTTAGGTGTTGTTTCTCAGCCTGCCAGCTTTCTCATTTCTCTCTCCTCCTCTTAAAGAGACAAGCGTGCAAATGATGGTGAGCTGCTAGAACACACTAATTGTACACAAAAAGTGCTGAATCCTGTGCTATCCTGGAAAAGAGTTAAATTCCCAAGTTCCAGAGGCAGACCAGGGGCAGCGGTTAGGTCTCCTCAGAAATGTATTTTCATACAAGCACTGCTTATGCATCTCAATATTTCAAGTTCTTTATGTTTAACATCTCTCTACTTTCTCAAAAAAAAAAATCTCAAAAAATGAATAATTAAAACCAAACTTTTGCAGAAAGGGATAATTTCTGAAGTATATTTATAAAGAGAGTGGTAAAGTTTCTCTCCTTTATTACACTAATCACTGGTTTAAATCCAAAAACTATATGGTTTTTGTGGAAATGCTCATTGGTGTTTTCTGAGGGGATGTGCCATTTACTCTGACTGAGACCAAAGTCATGAAGGAAGATGAAGGACACAGTTCTGTCTTCCTCCTCTTGTAGTTTGCATCATTTGAAAACAGGGAAGAACAGTAGAAATTTCTCTCTTACTTAAATGGTGTTTACCTACAGCAAAGAGGACAGCGGGTTCAAACACTCAAATAAAGGATGACAAGTATTTCACCATTTCAGGAAGAGAGAAACAGCTAAAAAATGCAACTGGTCATGATTCAGTACTTACATGTGGTGACCTGTGAATCACTAATCATAGAACACTTGGTAGCTGAAGTCGTCAGATTTGATCCTGAAATTGTATCTTCCTGTTTTTCGCTGGTACTGGAAAATGAGAAGGGTCACAACCCCCAGCACAAAGCCAAACACAGCAAGGGCTATGAGGATGATGTATCCAATTCCCATCCCAGCCACCTTCTCTCTCTTCAAATCAGATGCTAAAAAAAAATAAAATTAAAATAATCAAGAGGTGAAAGAAAAAAACCTGAAATTTCTAAATCTTTTTTACTGGGGAGAGAAACAGTTGCCTACAAATCAGCCAACACACCAGTACAGAACTGTGCTACAGAAGTGTAACAGCCTTCTGGGAAGGGTGATTCCCATGGAAAAGGTGTGAGGACAGTCCATGTTCTCTTTTTACACACCAGTGTGGAGTCCCTGCAGACATGAGTTGGATTTTCAGCTAAAGTAAGAATTAAAGAATTAGCGCTGGTGACTGTTTGAAATGCTGCCTTACTTTCAGAAGGACTTAGAGGTGAAGCATTCCCCTGTCTTAATCCTACCTCCATTCATCTGGGATCATAAAAATGACTTGATTTTCTTTTATCACATATGTAAATCTTCTTCAAACACAGAGTATTTGGGGAAGGATTGTCTGAGTGTGTGCTGGGCCTCCAAGCTCCGAGCTGAGCCAGCAGAGATGTGGCTGGGGTGGTCAGTGGAGTCACTCTGGCTCGGACACCACAGGCTCAGTGCTGCACCTGAGCAGTGATTTAGAGCCAGCTGAGCAGCCCAAGGCTGTCTGCAATGTCTGCACAAGGCTGGCAGACAGGGCACAGGACCTGCAGGAGACCTGTGCTCTGCTGGAACAGCACCCAGACTCTGAGGGGAACGAAAGAACCAACACCAAATGCCCCAGTGTGGGCAAGAGTCAAGTCCCACATTGCCAACTGCTTCCCAAGGCACCACAGACAGACAATGTTCTCCTGGTTCCCTTTTAGCCTCTTCCATATACTTGTCGAAATCTGCAAGCAGAAACCCCTCTCCCTTTATCATTTTGCCTCTCTTTCATATTTGTACAAGTTGTTATAATTCCTTCTTGCAAAGGCTCAATGCTCCTACAAAAACATGCATTTGCTTGCTTACGTTATCAGGACAGCACTTGTTTTGCCGGCACTTGTGTGGTACCTGAGGTACTCAGAAGATAAATACCACTGCACACATGCCTGCAATTAAAGACAAGACTTTTGGCCAAAGGGCACTGCTGGCAGCCACAGAGGTCAGTGAGAGCAGTGTCCAAGCTTCATAATGCCCTGGGCATCATTCCAAGACAGCCCAAAGCAGTGCTGGGTAATATATTTAGTTTCATTTCTGAATTTCAGCATAAAACAAAGGAATAAAGTAGAACATTCACAGTGGAAATGGCAGCCTGGAGCCAGACACAGACAGAGCAGGCCCTCCTGAGGACGTGGAGCTGTAATATGTGACCAAGTGTTGGCAGAGTAGGTAAAGCTTTTTCATCTTTCACTGCAGCAGTTACACCTGTTATTACCTGACATCATAATTCCTGTTGTCTCCTTCAGCACAGAGATATAGATCACTTTAAATGAGGTGTGAGTATCCAAACTGTAAATAAGAGATAGCATCCAAAAGTGCCACCTTTGACTAGATATCAATTTAGCACAACCCAAATAAAGCTCCTCTCACCAGAGGCCCTTTGGGGAAATAGCCACTTTTCAAACTTAGAAATACATCAGGGTCTCCAGCAAAAATGAGAGTAAGAGCTATTTGTTGTAAGAGCTAAACAAAGAAAGCTGCATTAACTACTTCTTTTATGGTTTTTTTTTCAATAACTAATTCAGAATTGAGCACTGAAGGCCTGTTTGAACAGACCGTGTAATGGAAGAAAAACACATTCTTCTAAGCCAGAGTCAGTTCCTAGATCCAAAAGAACATTATGAACTGTCTACTCATGGTAGCCACGTGTTGAAACTCTGATATTGGTGAGCCAAAACACTCTCAAGGAGCTTTTTATGTTAAAACATTATAAATGTAAAGCTGGAGGGGGCCAAATAACTGAAAGCATGAGAGGCCACAGGTGTCCTTAAAAGCATCACTCAGATTAAATGCAGAAAAGGCAGGTGCATAACAAATTAGAGCCTGCTTGTCCACAGTGCTGGTGTTTGCCCTCAATTAACCTGTGCTGCACCAAATTATCCAAAGGTGCTGTGCATCAGCTGTGCTCTGCCACTTCCCCTCACCATGGAAATTAAGTCAATACCAGGGAGCCAAAGGAAACACAACAATAAAATCTCTTACATCCTCTGATTTGGGACTTCAGAGCCCAAAATAATTGCAGAGTAACAGCAGTGCAAACACTTGGAAAACTGATTGCAATCTGAAAGATCGACACTGCTTTCACACTTCACAATTGAAATAATTGTTTGATTTTGTGGTTGTTGCACTTGCTACCCTGTGCAAACAGCCACACAAAAGCACTTTATCTTCCTTTCTACATTTTCTTGATAACCTGACAGTCCCAGCTCTGAGGAGGGCACGTGCTTCCCCACGCTGCCACGTGGCTCCAGCAGGAACACCTGCTCCCTCGGAATAGAGAGGGGCACAAAAACCTTGTGTGTCACAGGCCTTCGGGTTCTTTGACCAGTACAAAATAATCTTGGCATGACAGTCTGTTCACAACTCACCAGCTGATCTGCACAGGGGTCCCCAGGATGTCCTGTGCAGGGCGATGGTTTCTCCAGCTTTCAGGAGTCCAGCCCTTGCATGGCATCTCTGCAAAGATCAATTCAAACCCCAACAAGTCATGTGGCTTACCAATTAAAAATACAAAGCCTTCTGATGAGCTTGTGAAAGCCCAGTGCTGCTTTCACCATCAGGCTTTTGTTTCTTAATGTTATGCCCTGTTAAACTGAAATTAGCACCAAAAGGAAGTCCAAAAGAAACGGCATCAGGGAAAAATCAGTATAAAGTCTGCAATTAGCCACACTGGAACACACTGCTGTAAGAAGACATTTCACACAGACAACCTTTGCATTAACTTTCTGTTTATTTTAGAGAAAACTTATGGGAGAATAAATCTATCACTAATGCCAAGGTTTTGCAAGCACTTTTGTTTGGATGTTTCTGCTGCCCATGGCAGGCACAGCAGATACTGCAACCAGCACCAGCAAAAGCAGCAGCAGCTTTCAGACCCTGTCAAACCCTGTGTTATTCCAGTGACATGAGGGCTAATCTGGGAACCACAAGGCTGAAATCCCTGTCTTGTGGGGTGCTGGGGATCAACTGCTTTAGCTCTGTGTGAGCAGCACTTGCAGATGCATTTTCTGTGCACTTCTTTTTTTTTTGGTTTGCTGCCTCTTTGTTTTGAGTTCCAGCCTAAAGGTCTCTGATGAGAACCAAAACCTACTGGCATTATTCAAATGGTGCCCTGACTCTCCTGGAAGGGCACAAAAACCCCAGAGAAACTGCAGCACCATACCACCATCAGCAAAACCAGCAGGGTGTTTTACCACCTTGTTTGCACAAGAATGTCCCCCCAGAATTACCAGTCTGGCAGCACTGGAAAACCTCCACAATCCACTGCCAGCAACAGTGCCTTCAGCTGGGTCAGCCCCAGAAAAATGCCCATGTGGCCATTTATGACTTTGGCCTACCCTCAAATAGCTTTCCCAGGCAGGTGGATCCATTGGAGAACACATTTATGTGGTTGCTTCCTGATGGCAACAATTTTTTGGTTTCACATGGCCATGGCACAGTCATGTTCCACCAAACATCTGCATGGTGGTGGCACATCACTCCTCCCATTCAAAGTCATTTTTCTTACTCATTTCTTACTACTCTTCTCTTCAACTTGTCTGTTTTTTCAGCTCTAAACTTCAGAGCACCCTACTCTCTTCCACAGAGAAAACAAGGAATAAATAAACTGAGCAAGAAGAAATAATACAAGATGTAAGTATCGAGTGTGTGGGTGAAGAGCTGAGCTACACCTGCCCTGAAGCAACTCACTATTCCCCAGAGTAACAGAGGATCACCTTCCCAGCCATCTTACATTATTTACAAATATCCTCTGTTCTTGCTCATTTTCCTTGATCTTTGTGCCTTCTGCAGCTCCTCTCCCTTCTTTGTAAAGCCCACTGCTCACCCTGTGGAGATGTGCCTGGTCTTCCCCACATCACAATTTAACCTCAAATGAAGATAATGAATTCACTGACTTTTCATAGGGGTAAATTTTGCACAGGAGACAGAAAAATGCATCACATATATAGATATTTATATTCATACTCTGCTGCAAAAACTGGATCCATCTTACAATTTTCAGTCATGTTTCCTGTCCCTTGGCTTGTTTTTTTTTTGTTTGTTTTTTTTTTAATCTGGAGGAAGCCTTATACTTTGAGAAAGGAAACAAGCACCTTCTGGTAGCCTTTTTTAAATCTTTCAGGAAGAGATCATTTGCTTTATAATGGGTTTAAGCTGTGTTATTTAGAGCTAGAGGAAAGTGTTAAACAATGGGGGAACACTAAACTGCTAATGAAAACATCCTTGATAGAAAAAGAGCCAGGAAGGTTGGCAGAGGAAGAGGAGAATTCCCAAGGGTCTGTCAAAAAAAAAAAAAAAAAAAAAAAAAAAAACCAAAACCATCAGTTAAACGTATTTTTTTATTATTCCTATGGCAGCAACACATTTTTAGATAAAGCTGTGTACCACTCACTTGCAAGTGAAAAGAAACAAAGCAGTGCTTTGTAGTGCAGACAATTAAAAACTGCAGGTTTTATCAGAACATGGCTGAGTTTATTGCTTTAAAAAGCCATAATAAACTCTATTAAAGTCACAGCCCTAGAAACTTAATGACACTGAGCTTCCTTTCCTGGCAACTAAACTCTCAGCTGAAGAAGCAAATTTGTAAAAGGAAAAGAAAAAAAAGACCGAAAAATGTATAAATTTACTCAGACCTTCCTCTGACACTGCTACACTGGGAGTTCCTATTTTGTGACACATCCATCTGAGCTGATACTTTTCTAACCAGCCTAATTTCATTTCTTTTTTGTCATCCCTAAAATGAGTGAAAGGTCCAGTTCTCAGGTTCCCCAGCTCTGTGCAAGCTCCATGCTTTTATCCAGGAGGATGAGGAATGGAAAAAAAAGCTGGCACTTCCAAATGGTTGTAGTGTTTCCCCACTCCTCTCTGCTCAGAGCAGAGAACAAAGGAACCCTCAAGAGTTATTTTAAACCTTGTTTGGAAACATTACACCTTCCATTCCATTGCAGGACTCCATATGACACTGAGAAAAAAATATTTTGGGGGGCGGGGGGAAGAATATAATATCAGAGAAAAATACTTACAGACCTGCAGGTGCTTCCTGGTGACTCCATACAAATACGAATTCTGCAGTGCAAGTAAACCACAGAATTGTTGACAAAGGAAAATATTTTCATTTTAAACCGGGCTTTGCTCGAATTCCCATTTTCCAGCAGTGTGGTGGAAGTATCTGGGATGGGACAGCTGGAAAGGGAGAGAGAGAAACACACAGGGCACTAAGGCTAGAGAAGGCAGGTTGTGGTTATAGCACAGAACCTGGGATTTAAGGCTTTCCTTCCTTTAGGAAGTCACAGGCAGACCCTGCATGAAGCAGCTCTGGCAGTGCAGTGGTGACAAGGGGCTGTTTGCAGCTTTATTCTCACAGTAACCGAGTGGAACTGGAGAGGTGAGAAGTGATTGCAGAGCTGGAGAAGAAGGGAAAGAGTAACAGAAAGAAGGATTTAAATTTGGCTTCACCAACCACAAACTGAAAGAAGATAAAAGGAATAGGTTTTGTTACTGAGCAAAAAGATTACCCTGTATTTTAGGGTGGTAGGTGAGCCCAAGGACTATGACATTGGGGTGAGATAAGAGATGCAGACAGGAACAAACCTCCTCTTTCACCAGAGGCTGCTTTAATATCATGTGTAAGGAATTAAATAACCTATTCCTTCATTGACAAGAGACACATAAGCTCTTGGTAAAGAAGAACCACATAGAAACCTCTGAACTATAGAGAAAGATATAAAGCACCCATTTCTCAAATGGTCTTTCATTACTGACTGCCAAAATCACCTTCAAGTAATTTCTTCAGGTCAGAAGTACAACTCCCTGACAAAACTGTAGAGAAAACAACTAAAACAACTACCTCATGACCCTTTGAAATCCCTTTTCATACCTACCTTTCTTGTTCAAAGGTGTAACCAAGCCCAAGGGAAAGGGACTGTGCTTGTGAATGATGAGAACACGTGTAAAAGGCATTTCAAACATAACACATTATTAGTCAGTACCACTGCAAGACCTAAGGTATGGCACCTGGTATTTGCAAGTGGCATTGCTGTACCTGTTGCTGATAAAAACAAATGACAGGGGATCCACTGAATTATTGGTTGGAGTGGCCCAGCAGTCAGTGAGAACCACCTTGAGTTTGCTGTCTGCCCTCTGCATCCCCACTTCAATCAGCACGTCCTCGCTGGCAGAGACACTGAAATTTTTGGGGATGGGGGAGTTCCCAATGAAGAGCTGCATTTCTGTTCTGAAGTGTCCAGATCCATGCAAATCCTCAAAGATGGTGTAAAGTCTGAAAAATCAATTGTCCTCCTTTAAAGACCACAAATTTGACTGTAAGTTTCTGCAAGTCTTAAATCAGTGCCTGTTTACCCACATATTTAAATAGTGAAGGGTTATCTGCAGTCCAGGATGTCAGGACACTGTTCAAAAAGTGAAAATGCATTGAGTTTTCAGCTGGGAAGGTAGAGAGCATGCAAACACAAGTGGGGAAAATCCAAAGGGTGGAATGTCTCAGCAATTCAAATAGGGCAGAGAGAAATACCTGAGTGGAGCAGAAGGGGAAAAAGACTGAGCTCCCTGAAGGCTCAAAATAAGGACAGTAAAAGCTTAGTGCAGAAGAGTCAAAAAAAAAAAAAAAAAAAGAGACAGGGCAAATCTGAACAGAAAGTGAAAGGCATGAGAAAATTATAGAGCACAAATTAAAACAGCCTAACAGAGGCTTTGCTGAGGAATAGAAAGGAAAATACAATCTCTAGACAGGGCTGGGAAACAGAAACTAGATTTGTTGCCTAAAGTTTAAGCACCATGAAAGGCAAGAGAGGAGGTGCACATGTATGAAGGGAGGACACTCTCCCTGAAAGAAAGGCTTGTGCTGTCACATTTTCTATCAGCACTGCCTTGATTTTCTGTGAAGTGTGTTTCTGATTCCATCTTTCTGGAAGACTGGGCCTTCCACAACAAAAGAAGTATTGGCATGATTTATCATTGGGTTTTCCAGGTTGACCCAGTAAGCATTTGTGGGGGGTTAAAAATTGCCATTCTCAGAAACCACACAGCAGTCTGCAGGCCCACATCAGGTGGAAAGATACATGACTGATATGTTCCAAAAGCAGGAAAACACTCTTATTGCTACAGGGATTGCTCAGGAAGGCAGTGAGGAATAGTCAGAACTCTGACTCCTGAGCCAGCAGTTCCCAAACGTTTATTTTAACCTGTGATTTATCCAGGTAAAAGCCAAGCTTGCTGGATCTACTGGCACATCAGTTGGAGTGAGAGAGAAGCACAGAGAAGGGGTCTCCTGAGCACAGGATTCCCAGGAGGGCAGACTGCAGTCCCTGAGGGTTTTCCCAACACAGCAGCACTCAGCCTCACAGCAGCATTCCAGAGCAGAGGTTGTTCCTCACCCTTCAGCAGTGTAGCCAGAGGAAGCCAAGGCATCGTTTTGAAAAACACAGTGAATGGGACTGGCAAAGTGCAAGTGGTGGATTATTCCCTGAGCAGAAACGTCATTCCGAAGGGTGGTTTTCACCACAGTGGTGGTCATGTTCTGCAGAAAGGAGAAAACACATCAGTGTTTCCAGGCTTGTACCAGAGCTTTCTGTCTGTGGGTGCTTGGGTGTTTCCCATTCTCCTGACAGCAAAAATCAATCAGATTAAACCTCCAGTGTCTTTGGTGGATTTTCATTGTCTCCCTGTAGAGCAACAGTCTTCCTCCTTTTCCTTTTTATAATATCATAGAATCACGGAATCACAGAACACCTATGGATAAAAGGGACCTTAAAAATCATTAAGTTCCAACCCCCTGCCATGGGCAAGGACACCTTCCACTTGACCAGGTTGCCCAGAATCCCATCTAACCTGAACACTTCCAGGGGTTGGGCAATTATCATTCCTTAGCAATGATAACTGCTCCAGAAGTGAATTTCTGTACTTTGGCATGGTCTGAACATAGCCATTAGCTTGGGATCCAAAGACAGCTATCACTCTTTGTCACCGCTATTGGTAGTAATTGAAATATTTATCAGCATAAGATGATGAAATTACTTTTAAGAGAAGACAGCTGCAAAGGGAACCCAGCAGAGGCATGGGAAGTGGCTCTGGGTTTGGAAAGACCCTTGAGTTTTGCTGCCTGACCTCAAAGATTCCCCTTCTCATTGGTGCTTCTCATTGCACGTGTAACTTCCAATCACAGGAAGGGAATTTCTTCCTCCAAGAGAATTTCAGCAACTAACAGACTGTACACCTAGCTAAGGGTCTGCCACTGCCTCTTCCCTCCTGAAAGAGAAAAAAGTGCTCCAGAACTTGTTGGCATTCCCTTGATCAGAGGACTTACGGTCTCAACTCGGGTGCCGCAGTCGCTCCAGCCCGCCTGCAGCACAACGTGGGTGCCATTGCTGGAGCTCACGTTGCAGCCAGGCTCCCCCAGGAACAAGGAGCTCTCTGGGATAGACTCCTGCTGCAGGAATCTCTTCTGGATGGCAAGGACGATCCTCTCAATCTCACAAAACACACTCACTGCATCTTTAATGGAAACATCCTGGGTGGGTTTGTCAAAGGGGGTTGGAGATGCTCGAGGAGAAACATCAGGAGTTGCCTTGGGATCCCTGGTGAGAGGAGGCAGCACCGTGCTGGAGAACATGGTGTCCTCCAGAGCTTGGTGCTCAGCAGGAGAGAAGTCCAGTGAAGCAGGGGAGGAAACATGAGTTGAAGTTTGCAAAGGTGTCACAGGTAAAACTGTGCTGTGCACAGGTTTCTTATCTGTCATCGCTGCCTTCTGGCTGAAGGGAAATGCTGAAGAGTGACAAAAATAAAGGTACTGTTGTAATTTACAAGTTCAGATTGGTCTCATCAGGCAAAAGCAAACTCCAGCTACTACAGCTACTGGCAGGAAATCAGCTTCTTTTGTTCTATTAACCTGCTCTACTTACTGCCAAAGCTGGAGCTTTTTTTAACAAGGAGCCCATGAGACACACAAAGTGCCCATCAGTGCAGCTGCAGTGCTTTATTTCCTGGCAGCTGCAATAATTAGTGTGTAACACATGTACATACAGCTTTTGGAAGATCAGTGCTTGCACACCTCCCACTGGAAGTTGCTCAACAAGTGCTTGCATGTTTTTGCCTGGTGCTGCTGGAGACTGCCCAATTCTGGCTGGGGACTCGAGGAGTTTGATAAAAATCCTGGCCTCATTTGCTTCCCAAAAGATGGGACCTTGAGAGCTTTGGAAAACCCATTTTGGGGGGATGTGTGGGACAAACCTCATGTGGCAGCCCCACACTGCACATGTGTCCTGAGAGAGTCCTGAGAGAATAAGTGTGTCAGTGGCAATTTTTAATGGTTCCAGGAATAGAAAAATAGGGGGAAAGGGAAGCACAGTTTCAGAACAGTGTGCGTGTCAAACACCCAACATCCAGCACAGGTCTGGGGTTACCCCCTGGTTACACCCTGACTGAGAGAGAATCAAGATAATAAACTCCATCTGCAGGGAAGGACAAACAATGTGCCTCATCACACAGAATTTCTCTTAAATTATTTCAGTGGCTTAAACATAAAAATTCCATCTCTTTCCCAAGCAATATATAAAATCTGTACACATTTATAAATCCTTCTCGAACTGCCCAGTTTCCAGAAAGGCCCCAAATGAAAAGGTCACTGATTTGCACAATAAAGGAAGGAGAATAAAAGCTGGGGCTATTTCAGAGCTGGATTTCCTAAAAGCTTATTATCACATTCATGTCTTATTTAAAACTCTATAAAGATTGGTATCAATTGACAAATCGCTGTGACTTCAGTAAAAAAAATTTCCTTATGATTGTGGTTACAAAACCAAGTATAAATTACTGAGGAAGTCTAAGAGAATTTGGGAAATTAAAGATCCATCATACATCAGCTAACAAATGACCTGAGGAGACAGAGAAGCCAGATGAATCAGCTCATACAAAAAGATAGTTTGTAATCCCAATATTTCCTCCCTGCTGCCACAGAGGTCAAGCCACCTATCAAGTACTTTCTGTCACTCTCTCTATTACCTCTTCCACCCCTCTGCTGCTACTAATGAAATCACTAAGAATTCTGACAATTCTGTCTAATTTTTGTGGCAAATATGAGAAACAGAATTGTTAATGAACCTTGCATAGAATTAAATATTAATGTAGTGCATTTTCACTCCTAAGTGATCAACAGCCCAAGGGGATGCTTCTAACCCTGGGGGTCTCCTCAGTTTTCCCCCATTTCACAATTCTGAGGAGATACTGAGTAAATGCCCAGATTGAGTGAAGCAGGAGCTTTGTGAGACTGGTTCAGGATGCAGTCCAATTGCTTTCTTAATTTTCACCTGGCCAAAATTTTCTTTTTTTTTTATAGGAAAATCATGCCTTTACTTCTCTTTCTCTTTCCAAAGTCTTAAAACCAGAGCAAACAATGCCATAGGTGGGACCCAGAAAGCAGCACCAGTCACCTGCTCTATGGGGACCTGTCCCTGCAGCAAACCCTTTGTTTTAGCCCAGGTTTGAGGGGAGCAGGCACTCTACAAAGCACTACCACAAGATAGTTGTGGTCCTACTTATTACCAGGATATGTAACTTTCCAGATTTACAGCTGTGAGTGTAACAGGCAAAAAAAAAAACCCGTACAAAGCAGAGCATAAACACATTTCTGAAGTAATTTTGCATGAGATTCTAATTGACAGCTTATAACAACATTCTTTGAACAGATGGATTGTGTCATGGATATAGGATTTGGTAGTTTTTTCAAAGGTGACTTAAGAAACAGATTTCAGCAGAGTTCTGTTAGTTAGGAGATTAATGTTTCTTGTTACTTACTTCAATTACACACAAAAGAAAAGAAGTTGTACAATCTGCCATCATGCTGGGCTTGGCAAATTGTGGGCTTTCACCTGAACTCCAGACCCACAGGTGTGTGAGGAAAACAACTCCTCTCAGTGGAAAAGAATTCACATGTTCACTTATTTCTTGAGATTTCTACCTCACAGAAAAATTATCAGTGCAAAGCAGAGGGTAATGTGTTTTGAAATTATTTTAAACAGTGCTAGTTATGTGTGTTTTCAGGGACCCATTTCCACTGGATGTCCTCAATCCATCTCCTCTCACATCTCCATACCACTGTTTCTAACATCTCCTCATTTTTTTCTCTGCAAAAGTGATTCCAGACATTGTCAAAAAGTTGGTTTTATCCTTTTGGATCAGTGGTTCCTCACTTCCTTTGCCATCTGTGGGTGTTCTCTGCAAAACTTATTGATGAATAAGCAGGAGCAATGTAAGGAGAGAGAAAGGCTTTTCATCCATATGTTATACAGATAATTTACTTCAGAAGACACAGATTAATAATAGCCTTTATCATCTATCTGGTGCTGCAAAATTACTGGGGCACAAGCTGCTCCTTACCCTGTATGGAGAGGCTGCACCTGTTGATGGTGAAGCAGGAATTGTGTTCCAAGGCCTCACAAAAAGTGGTGATGACATGGGAGACATCCACACCCTCTGCAAGCAGCAAGTTGAAACTTATCACTGTGCTCCCATTAGTAACACCCGTTAGCAGCACTTTAATCAGACCAGCATCCACCTGCTGGAGCACCTCAAGGGGCAGAGATTTATGCACCTGGAATAAAAACAAAATGTACATGGAGATGGGCAGATGGAGCAATTACATTTCAGCCTGTGTACACCACCCAGAAATGAGTGTTGTGCTTCCTGCTCTGGAGGGAAGCAGCAGCAAATTGACCTTTTGCTTTGTAACATTTTCATTCCAGAGCAGCTGAAGGATGTGGTGCATATTTAATTATGAATATTAAACAAGCCAAGCGATTAAGATATCTCATCTGTCATCTGGCACAAGACCTTGCCTCTGGTAACAGAAAGGGAGGGAGGAGACTGCAGGGAAGCTCCCATGTTCTGCCTCTCAAAATGCCTCTGGGGAGAGGGGCAATCCAACACAAGGAATTGCTGGTGGAAGTGAAGATGCTCCTCACACTTCACACTGTCTCAGAGGGCTCTCTCAGCCCAAGAAAGCTACAACTTAAAGCAGGCAACCTTCGAGCCTTGCTTTACAGCTGATTTCTCACCAGACCCAAGCAAAACCCACCTCTTTTTAAATGCCCACACCAGGGGCAGGTGGGGGCTACTCTGTGGTCAACACCAACTGATGTCTTAAGATTTTAGCTTTTATATTTTTCAAATCCTGCACTTCATTAGTGCAGAACTCTAAACTCCATATAAAGTGTAGTTAACTGTCTTACATTTTGGTCAGACAAAACAGTCCCTCTAGGCCTGAGATCCAAGGACACCCCACAGCCTCAGGCCCCAAAAAGTATGAACAAAAGTGAATTGGGGAGTAGCAAACTAGGGAAATATGCATTACCTGAAGTGTGACTGGAGGATTAAACCCTGATATGTAAATGGACCAAACTTTTATCTGTCTAAAAAAACTCATGGCCATTGTCCATTGTGGATGTAGCCCACTGGGGAGGCTTTAATGTACCTGAAGGCCCTTCATTAAATATATCTGCTTCTATTCTTCTAACTTTGTCTGGCCTCTGTTTCTAGGTAAGCCAAAAAGCCATCGCAGCTGCTTCTTCCTCTCCATAATTTCTGCAGGAAATATCTGGAGCAGCAGGCTGGATTCCAGCCATGAGTTTAAGACACAGTTTATTCCAGTGTGGATTCCCACCATGAAGAGCCCAGGGAGGAGGCAAGCGCTGGGAGACACCAGGAGAAGCAGCCTTGTTTGCCTTGCACCCACGCACAGAGCTGCTGCATTCAGTGCTGGATTCTCAGAGCTTTTGCACACCCTTGTGCCCTGCCTGCTGTGCAACTCCCAGCCCTGATTTCCCCACTCTTATCCTGCCCTGCAGACAGGATTTGCAGGTGTCCTGCAGCCCTTTCCTGAGCCACCAGAGCTGATGTGTTTGTCGTGCTGGGTGCCAAGGTAACCTGGCACAGAGCAAACCCCCTGTGTTCCCCTGGAAAGGGCTCCAATGGGCCTACAAGTCCCACCCAGCAAACCCTGGAGTGGCCCATGGAGCATGCGGGCAGAGCTGGGAGGATGGAGACAGCTGACTCCTCTATAAAAACCTGGGCAGAGCAGGCACTGTCCTTGTCAGACCCAAAATCTCCCATCTCACCAAGCCAGGGCCTCTTGGGCTCCTTCTACTCTCTCTTTCTGCTCTTTCACAAGCAGCTGCTGAAAAGTTGAAGGTCAGACCTAAGTTTTCAGCTTTGATAATTTTTGTCTGAACTTCTCAACATTAAACACAGACACCTGTGACATCCTCACAGCCCACTCTGATTCAATCCTCTTTCGCTACCTATCATGAAAATTTTATTTTATTTTATTCTATGTGTTCTTCTTTTTCACAGAATCGTGGAGGTTGGAGAATACTTATGAGATCATCAAGTCCAACCTTTGACCAATCCCCAACTTGTCCCCAGCCCAGAGCATGAGTTCCACATCCAGACCTTCCTTGGACACCTCCAGGGATGGGGACTCGAAACCTCCCTGGACAGCCCCTTTTGATGCCTGACCATCCTTTCCATGGAGAAATTCCTGCTGATGTCCAACCTGAGCCTCCCGTGGAGCAGCTTGAGGCCATTTCCTCTCGTCCTGTCCCTTGTTCCCAGGGAGCAGAGCCCAACCCTCAGCTGGATACAGTGTTTCTTTGTTTGTTTGTTTTGTTTCTGTACTTATTCCTACTTTTTCTCCCAATGCAGGATGCAGGGCTTGAATAGTCCGGGCACATTTACAGTATTTGTATTTAGCCACTAGGTGACACTACAAAACCCTTTATCCAAGACACTCCAGGATTTCCCAACAGGTACCACACCCTGGGTTATCAAAAGAACGCTTGATGAAGCAGGGCTAGAAAAAAAGCAGGGGGGAAACTGAACTTTTTGGAAATAAATATTCAATATATAATACCCTTGAGTATGGGAGGTTCTTACAAGAGAAACTGTCTTCAGGTCTGTCATTGTATCTGCAATTTCTGTACCACACAAAGGAAAACTAAGCAGGGAATGCACTGACAGTCTGGAAACTGGGAATAATTAAGAAAGCATACATAATTTGAACTGAATACTGTTTGAAGCCTGTTTTTTCATGGAGAGAGGTAAAAAAAAAATCCTCCCCACTGTCTGTCTTTGGCTGCACCTTCAAGGAGAAGGTACCAGAGCACACATCTGCCCAGCCACCATCACCAGCAGCTTCCAGGATGTGGATGTGGATAAATGAACAAAAGAGATGAAATTACACTGGAATAGTGAAACTTCCTTAATTCCTGTACCAACAATCATTCCACATTCATAAAGCTTCAACTACGATCATTTTAGGTGCATTCAGCTACACAAACAGACTATGTGCCTTCCAAATGAGGGGGTTACCTCCATAAGGCATTATCATTTATTATTTTCACACCTTTTGTCACTCAGCTAAGTTTAAGACACTCAGATTCAAAACAAGCTTTCCACTTGGGAAATTATTGCACCTCAATGAATGTATTTTCCACTCAAACCTTTTGCTTTCCCAACTGATTTTCTTGAGGACAAGCTAGGATATCCTTCTTGAGCTGAACAAACCCCAAGACTTAAATAGTCTTTTACCTCTAGCTATGTTGTTTTTAAGTTGCATTATAAGAAAGGTGGTGGAACTGGCCTGGACAATGACAGTGCAAGTTGTCACATCAAGTCTTTACCTCCTTCTCCTTATTTAAAGGATATTTCCATTTGCTGTTGTGCCAATTTAACCACAGGGCACTTAAGTGCTGGGGCTAAAGAACATTATACACATTAGGGTTTATAAACCCTCTGAATTGTAGATTGCGACTCCAAAGAGGTTTTAAAAAAATCTCTGGCAAACTGTATTTAACTGGAACCTGAGAATGCTTTTAAAGCTCATAAAACCTTCCTCATTTACTTTAAAAGATCCATTTCTGGTCCTCATAACCTGAAAAGGAAATATACAGATCTTTCTGGTCTCCTAAATTTTCTTTGGCATCTGGAAATGCAACATTCGTGATATTATTTACAGCAGCTATGCAATTATAACCCATTTACAGTGGCTCAGAGGTGGAAGGAATCAGCACTAACACATCTCTCCAGCTGATCCCAAAATCAGAGTGCTAGGAAAAGGAGTTAGTTCCTTAAAATCACAAGCAATTGCTTTCTGCCTGAAAACTTGAGACCCAGGTAAAACTGACACAAAACCTAATTTTGTTCCTTTATGCAAACATTTTACAATTTTTCCTAAATATATTAGTACCTATGATTTCCTGGACTAAGATATCTGATTGAATGAAGAAAATACATTAATTTCAATCCATTTCAATACTGTGATATTCTGATATAGCCTCGGGCAGAGTGTGGTGCTGAATGAGAGCCAGGTCAGTGGAGAATTGCTCCCTTTTCACTTTGCTAATCACGTCACTCTCGTTTTGTCACAGTTTTTCTGATGTGACAGCTTGGGGCCAAAACAGCTCCAGGAAAGCTGTGCCCTGCTAACACACTCAGAGAGGTGCAAACCAGGCACAACTGGTTTGGGAAACTGATTTGATGTCCAAGAAGGAGAAACAGATCACCCTCTGCCCTCCCTGCAGGTGTCTGTGACCTCAGGCTGGCCTGGCCTGTGCCCTGTGCCAGCTGTGTGCCAGTGGCACAGTGTGACTTTGTCCCCAGTCAGTCTAGAGAGGTCTCTGAAGGACTTGAAAATCCATAAAATTGCCAGTGATGGATTTATCACCCCACTTATCACAGCCTATGAAAACACAGACAGTGAAGGGGAGATAAGGGAGGCAATAAAGCAGCCCAGCATAACCAGTGCTTTTCCAGGCATGGGTGTGTTTGTGGGAGCACCAGGAGGAACAAACTTCTGATAAATTCACTACAATATTAGATTGTAGTCTCAGGGAATCCTGAGAGGGTTAAAGGCACAGTAGATATCACGTTGTGCTTTGACATCCTGCACTCTGATTAGAAGTGAGGGCAGAGGTGACTTTTCAAGAAACCACTCCTTTTCCAGATATGGGGCTACAAAATCCAGGATGATTAGAAGAACTGTGAGCCTTGAGGTACTGCTGCAAAGGATAACAATCATACAGCTAATCAGCATAATGCTGTTTGGGGCAAGGGTATTGGAGAACTTTGGGAATTCCATTAACTTTCCACCACACCCCTGGAGATCAACAATTCAGTATAAGCAGGTATGAGGAGAGGACAGAGGTACCAGAGATTCCCAAAATTCTGATCTCCCTCTAAGGATTCACACTCATCCTGCAGCCTCAGGCAGTCAGGAGAAGCCAGACCTTACAGGTGTGTCAAGGGACACACAAGAGTTACACAGGCTTTGGGGGGAAAAGACCACACGTGGTGTTTTACTGAGGCAGGTAACACATCACATCCTTCTTCATCACTTACTTCATCAACAAAGAGCTGTGCAAAGGTTTGATATTCCTCACTGCTTGCATTGCTAAAGCCTGGAGAACATTCCTCGCTTGTTATCCAAACTGTGCCACTGAGTTTCTGGAAGGCTGCAAGGGAATAAAAAAGACAGTTTATATCCGAGTTTTGTGGACTGTAGTCCATGGACAGGTGTGTGACAGTGTCCAGCATTCCTGGCCACATGCACCAACTCACAGCAGCAGAAGCCCAGCCCTCTGAAATGTAGCCCAAACCCCAAAAGTCTAAAAACAAGACACCCAGCATCTTAGTCTGCCCTGTCTGGGCTGAAGATGATTCTTAAGAAAGGCTCTGACCTCCTGCAGGTTTTATATCTGCCAACTCTGTCTGAAATTTGCTCTATTCAGGCACTGGAATTGCTCTCCTAGACTCAGCTGGTTGTCTCACCAGTCCCTCCAGAGGGAAACCTCTGCAGCACCAAATCCTTCCTGCAGGGGGAAGGCTGGGCAGCTGCCTGAGCTAAACCATGCCTTAAACTTTTAGCTTTTAGATTTTTCAGATCCTGTACTGCATTAGTGAATAACTCAGAACTTCTTACAGAGTCTTATGGGCATCCACATTTTGGACAGCTGTGGTGACACAAGATGAATCCCAACACAGTGTCCACCTCCCTCCTAATTCACATCTGCTGAATGACATGAAGGCAAACTCAAGCATTTTAGTTTATTTCCTGATTCCTCTGTGTTTCCCAGTATCTCTGTGTCTGGAATTGTTACTACAGACACTGAAATGATCAGAGATGAGAGAAAGGGCTTCTCCAGGCATGGTTTGTGCCCCTGGCATCCATTTAGTGCTGATTGCAATCACCCAACGCTGCATTGCCAGCAAATTGCCTTCACTCTGCCCCCAGCTCCTAACAAATCATCTCTCCTGGCACAGCAAAACCTAATGTTTCAATGGTTTATGTAAATACAGGAGAGTCTTCACCAAAAACTTCAAGAACTCTATCATATGGCTAAGGATTCATTTTAAAATTGTGAATCAAGTTACCAATCTTTACTTTCTGCTGTAGCAACCTGCTTTTCTCCCTGCACCTCCACAGGATATCAGGCACCAGGTCCCAGCTCTGAGACTGTCAGCCTCCTATATTCAGTTTTAATCTGCCATTTTAGCTGCTTCCTTTGAAGCAGCAGGAGTTGTAAAGCATGGCTCTGCACAAATTCTGGGGATAACTTTTTATCAAATTAGCAGTCACATTGGAAAAATAGTCATTTGAACTGAGGCAGGTACTGAAGAAAAAGAAATAGTAATCAAAATAAATATTACAAGGGAGGGAAGAAAGGCCTGCTTGAAGCAAGCTAGTGGAGCATAATTCTGATTCAAAGGAACCCTCACCATCACCAGTCAGAAGAAAGGATTTGGGCTTGCTTTTTGTCCTGTCATGTGAACACAGGTATTTAGGGAATAAAGCAAATTCTGTTGCCTCAAATGAGAGGGAAAAATCTTCTAAACAAGTCTCAAATAATAATAAAGAACACTCTGGTGTTTAAAAGACCAGACTATGATGAATTGGCTGAGGTAGAGGCTCCAGGTCAGAGATAAGGCCACAGGGAGGAGCTGCATATGAAACTTCACCAAATACGGGCTTTTGTCCTCTGAATTTCCTGCCCTGGGCTATGGAGATGCCACTCTGGTGCCTCTTGCTCTTATTCCTTAGGCATAATCCCTTCACAATCTTCTTTCCCAGCAAAAGCACTTGGCTGAATATTTGATTCACCAGGAATATAAAACAAGTTTTTATAAACTGAACTTTTTTTTGGTGTAGAATCCTTCAGTTTGTTTTCCAGCTGGAAGAAAACAAGCTTTATGGGTTTGTTGTTTTTTGGGGTTTTTTTGGTCAGTTAAAATTAGCTAATGTTATACTTTAAAATAAATAAATAAATAAATAAATAAATAAATAAATTTAAAAGTAAAATAAAAACTTTTTTTTTTTTCCATTTTAAAAAGCCAGGTACGTTTTTTAGGAGGAGAGAAGACAGGAGCTGAACAGGGCATTGGCACAGCTGCCCAAGGCAGGGCAGGAGGGGAATCCTGGTGAGCAGGGCTGGGGGGGACAAGAGAGACTGGAGAAGCAGCAGAACTGGCCTTACATGGGTGAAAAGGGCATTTTCTGGGGAGAAAGAAATGAGGGAGAACCAGAAGTGGGACTGGATGAATGGAGACCACCAGGAAGGTGAGACCACAGGGGAGGGGGAGAGAAAAGAGCAGAGGGAAGTGTGGCTTGGGATCAGAGAGATGTGGAGGGCATGAGAGACAAGATAAAGACAAGCAAAAGCAATACTGAAATAGCCAAACTCAATAGTGACACACTACAGAAAAGAAATACATGTAGTGATAGGCAGAGACAGCAGCATTCCTACCCCAAACAAAACTCTAATTTTAAGACCAAATCTGACTTTGAAAGATGATCAGCTCCAATCAACAGAAAAATCCCTAATTAGCTGCAACACATCTGCCCAAACCCAAACAGATTAAACCTTCACCAGCCTTGTTGCTCTCAATTACAGCTCTTGAAGCTCTGGCTCTCAGGTTTCCAGGCAGCTCCTGCCTCACAGGGGATTTGTGGAGGGCTCTGACTAATCATCCTCTGTTGGGAAGAATGGGAAGGCAGGTCCTTTTCCTCCCTGGCTCCCTAAATTAACTCCATAGACAGCTGCTGCTGCAGTGTCCTGGTGCCAGAGGCTGCAGGAAAAACCAGGATGTGTGGCAGAAGGACAAGCAGCAAATGTCGCCACGAGCCACGCTCAGTGCACTCTTTTATGTGCTTCCTCCTCTTGGAGCTGAAGAAATGCAACATCAATAAAAGCAACTGCTAAATTGCCAGGAAGAGGAATTGCTTTCACAAGCTGATTCAGAAAAAAGTGCCAATTCCTGCAGAAAATATTAATGACATCGAAAAAAATTGCAGGCACCAATAAAATAATTTTGATGATGAAAAAACAGTTTTAGACGCCTTTCTCCCAACTGTGAGCCAGGCTTTGCTTCTCCCCCAGGTGAATCCCACACGTGCAGACCCCATGGGATGAGTACTCACTGCGGTCCGGGCTGGGGGCTGGAGAGGAGCCTGGCAGAGCTGGTGACCCCAAAACCCCAGTGTGTCCCTCAGTCCAAGAGCCGTTCTCCTTTCCCACCTCTGCACCTGCTCTGGGAGTGGCACCAAGGGTGGGAATGTCGGCGTTCCCCGTGGGCAGCACAGCTGTGCCAGGGCCACCTGGAGAGCTGGCAGGGGGCACAGCAGCAGCTGGGCGAGTGCTGGTGGCAGCAGAGGCTGCTGGATTTGCAAACAGCTGAGCTGAACCGAGCTGCTCCCGCCCGGCTGTGCCCATGGGTGTGTTTGGGAGAAGAGCATCAGCCACTGAGCTTTGCTGCCATGGCCCTGTGGTTTCTGTGCCCTCGGCCAGTGCCCTGCTGGGTGTGATCCCCGTGGGGCTGCTGGCCCTGCTGAAACCCATCTGTGGGGCCAGGCCTTTATCCCCAGGGGTTGGAGGAGCACTGGTGGGGCTGTGGGACGCTCGTTTGTCACCCAGGGCCAGCGCAGCAGGGAGGAGTGTGATGGTGCTTGACCCGGAGCCTGCAGCAGCCCCTGTCTCGGTGGTGGCACTGGGAGCAGGGCCTGCAGGGCTTCCTTTTTCAGCAGCAAAGTCCAGGCTGTTTCTAATTTCAGGAGCTGTGGTTTCAGCGAGAGGGGCCACAATCTCACCTGCAACACAGCAAACACACCTTGAAATGGGGCCTCAGAATGGACGAGGAGGCGCCAAGGTCTGGCCTGAAAATGGCGCCAAGGCCTGGCCTGAAAATGGCACCGAGGCCACCCAAGCACCCACGGCAGCCCTACAAAAACAGGCCCTGCATGTTCATGACCACATTGTAGAATTGATTTTTATGGGGTTGGATCTGGTTTGTGCTGACACAAAGAAGCAGATTTGATTCCTGTGTCACCTGTTCTGGTTGGCAAGGCCGTGGATCAACTCAGTGGGAGGAAATGAGCCACAGACATAGCAAAAGAGGGAAAAGTACTCCTTGCAGTTATCAGGCTTATCAAGGAGGATTTCAGAGAGATTTCATCTGAATATACACATATATATACATATATAGATATAGATATATTTTTATATATAGATATAATTTTTATATATCGATATACATATATGGTTAGAGACAGGTCATACATACTCCTTCAGCCACAGACTGCAAAGGTGCATACATATGGTAAAACCCCACAACTTATTCCAGTGTTTCATGGCAAAGAAAAACTACACACCAGCCTTTTTTCCTCACCCTCACAGTTTCTTCCAGGTCGGGATGGATTGGTATCCATGGTTGTCTTGCATCTGCACATGTAGGAGCCCATCAAATTGATACACTCTGCAAGCACAGAGCAGTCATTCTCAGCTTGGGAAGAACATTCATCCCAGTCTGTGGGACCAAAACAAGAAGTGTCAGAGAGCCTCCCTGCTGGCTGCATTAAGCTAGAAATAATCATTAAGAAGTACTTTTTAAATGTATTTATGTGGTCTTATTTTTTCATCATTTACTTGTCAACCAAGCTCTGACTGATGCAGAACATTATCTGTTTTGTTTTTCTCTTGTTCTTATACTCTGAAAAGATTTTTCTCTGAGTGCAGACTTTTTAAATAATTGCTTTTAGAGGTAAACACATTTAAAGTGAAAAAATGCTGCAGGTTCGTACTACAATTATATCAAAAGCACTCACCATACCAAGTTCTGTGTACAGCACCTACAGATATATCAGGTAATTAATAGATCTGTTACCACTAGCTACCAGTAGATACAACATTAAATACAGACTTAGTCCAAATAATCTTCTGTAAATGCTAGTAACTCCCATGGGAAGCACTCTTCTGTTCTTAACAGAGGAAGTGCTAAGGGCAAAATCTCTTTTTATACAATTTTTGTTCTCAAAAGTAATACTGTAAAAGTGTGACCCTCTTTCTGGTAGTGTCAGAAAAGACATCCTGATTCATCAATGCATGAAGATGCTCTAAGGGTGCTCCTTATGTCTGATTTCAGCTGCTCTGAATCAGTTGGAGATGTTTTTTCATGCAGTTATGGAGCTATTTTATTGCTGAGTCTCTTGTCTTTTGAGAGGTTTATATCTGGAGTCTTGTGTTGCCATTCACACCCTGTTCCAGCAAATTTGCAAAGGCTGAGTTAGTCCTTTGGGCAGGAATAATTCCAGTGAATCCCAGGTGAGCCCTCCCTGTGTGACTCCCTCCTGCGCTCACCTTCACTGCCTCAGGGACCTGGGAGAGGAAGAGCAGCAAACCAGGCTAAAAACTGTGTCTTGGGACAAATAATTCTGATCAGAGGCTGGAAAATTGTTTTGAATAACAAATTAACCTAAGAGCTTGTTCTGCAAACTTGCAGATTAATTATGGTGATTATTTCTCTGAAAAAAAGGAATGCCCCGTTCTGTGTGCATGCACATACAGGCACTCATCTTTCTGCTTGTTTTCCTTCCTTCCAGCTAATATTTCAATTCTTTTTACTTATTCTTTTGTCATTGGGTAATTGTTGTGTCCGTGATAGTCTCCATTTTAGAATGTCATGTGCCTAGGGCCAGCAGCTGCCTATTATGTTCCAGCCCAAGCCACTCAGAGGGAATGCAGGAGTGTGCAGGACTGACTGAACACCAGAGATGAAATCTCGTTAATTCTTGACTGTGCTAGGAAGTAATTGTGACCCTTGGTGGCTTCCAACACCATCCCAGAGATGCTAATTGCCAAATCACTTACATGCACTGCCTCCATTGTCTCTGAGGGTTTCCTTTCTCCTCACTTAGCACGGCTTTTTAAGCAAATTCCTTCACCTCTGCTGGCTACATTCAATCATGCATCGGGTCAAAACACTGGCACTGATGGTGCATCTCTTTTGCACATAAACACACACACTGCAACTTTTTCCTCTCTAAACCATCACATCTCAGCCAAAGTCTGTTCTGGGCTCTCTCTCTGCCCTCTGTACCTCTCTGGCCCTTCACATTTGGCACCTCAAACAGCAGTCCTAGTCCAAAAATTATTAAAAAGCCACCTTTGTGTTCACTCTGATTGCCTATTATACCTGTAAGGGGTACATGCAAAGGGTAAAAAAATCTGTGAAAGTCCTTGCCAAATGATGTTGCAAATGCTAAAGATTTGTTTGATTTGATGGAGGAGATTCATGGGGGATAAACCCAAAGAAATCCCTCTGGATTCAGGGAGTGATGGAGCTGAAAACAGTTGGTGGCTAAGGGGTTATTAGTGGGAGGTGATGCCTTCTCCAGGAATTGACTCCGGGCTGGTACTGAGGCAGTGACATTGTGCTAGAAGGACCCTGGGCCTAGTTTAGCACACATCCTTTTCCCTACATCCCACTCTTCTCATGCCCCACAAAACAGATTTCATTGTCTCTATTCATCATGGCAATAAACTTAATAATTTATGAATCTTCGAAGATATCTGGTCCACTCCCTTCAGTTGTGCTGTCCCTTCTGACTTCTCATCCCTGCTTTTCACAGTTGAATGGACTGTCACTAAACCAAGCACAAAGCCTGGTGGTGGCCAGGCTGCAGGGAGGATCCAGGGACAGGATCTGAGTGGGGTTATTGCCAAAGGTCACGTTCTGGGGCTCTCCAGGGTCAGGAAGCAAAACAGCCTATTATATAAATCCTTCCTTCGTGTGTTTCACTCCCTATTTTCCACATAGGAAGCTCATGTTGAAGAAACTCCTCTTTGGGTAGAGATAAGAAATAACCTCCTTTTCTCAGCCCCTAAAGAGGAGTGGAAGCGTTGGCTGGGCCCCTGGATAAGTGTGGTGCTACTGGAAACCACCTGGTTTTCTGTAGCTAAAGTGAGTCCAGCGCTATTGCCTTCTTCCTCCTCAGGCTTTTGGTCCCAGGATCAATAACATTTACAAAGTATTTTTGGCACAAATCATCATCTTGCAATTCAGTCTCTGCTGCCACTGTGATATTTGTAGGCTTCAAGTGCAATTTGTCTCCTGTTTTTTTCCTGGCCTGTTCTCCTTAACCTCCATCTGCTCTGTAGCTCCAAAGGGAGTTTTTCCTGCTCACAGCAAATAAGCTTTTAAGGACTTAATACACAGAGAGAGAAGAATAACCCATTCTGTTGGCTTTGGCAACTTTCTGAACTCTGCTGTCTGTGCCAGCTGGGAAACCTGAGGACAGAACCCAGTCCTTTGAAGATAAAAGTGGTGATTATTGAAGATCAAACAAAGGCTTGGTTTAACATAAATTCCATGCGTGCTTATTCAGTCCTATTCACAATAAGGACATTTGGGAATTCCTCTGGCTGGGTTTCTAGAGTGAGGATGTTAGATTTCTTTTCTTAAACCTTGGCCCAAATACAGTCCTCCAGTCTTGGAGCACAAAACTGTCTAGAGGGCGTGTGTATCTAAAGGCTGCAAATATTCCACAGCAATCCTGTCTGCCATTCAGCACGAGAAGGATATGGCAAATTTCCAGCTGGGGACAGAGAGCAGAGGGAGGAATATGAATAGGGAGAGCAAGGGCTCCACTTGGGATAAACACAGTGAGGGGAAGCAGTGCCTGCAGCTACCTGGGGTCAGCCAGTGCTCCTCTGTCTGACCCTTCTGAGCTCATGGATAAAACCCCTGGAAGAATCCTCACATCATGGTTTTCTCTTCTACAAAACCACATCTTTTATATTTCTATTTTGTGAAGAACTTTGGTGAAACTGTATGTGATCAAAACATAAATGCTGCTTTCTTCTTTGAAAAAAAAAAATAATAATTACCTTTTACTGCAGTGTTTTGCTGATCCACCACAAAGACAGAGCCATTGTGCAGGTAGGAAAGCACTGGGGCAAATGTGGAGGCATCCACTGGAAACTCAGAGTCCTGCACGGTGATTCTGATCCTCACAATGATGCTTCCTGCTGCCAGGGATTCAATCTGCACTTTCAGCTTCCCAGATTTGTGCAAGGCAGAAATATTGGGTGGAAATGAATTTTCAAGCTGAGCAAAAGGAGAAAAGCACTGACAATTAGGAAGCCAACAGATACCTCTTTAAATATTTATATAAGAACATAGAAGATGCTGTACAAAGAAAAGTTACTAAATGTTTCAGAAATCTTATTTTTCAGAGATTATTGTGGCACAAAGTAATGAGAATCACCTTGGTGCAACCCTGCTGAGAAGGACTTGGAGGTGCTGGTGGATGAGAGGCTGGACATGCCCTGGCCATGTGCACTGGGACCCAGAAACCCCCATGTGCTGGGCTTCACCAAAATCAGCCTGGGCAGCAGGAGAGGGGGGGATTCTGCCCCTGTACCCCTGTGCTCAGGTGAGACCCCACCTGCAGAGCTGCCCCAGCCCTGGGACCCAGCACAGGGAGGACGTGGAGCTGCTGGAGAGAGCCCAGAGGAGGCACCAAGATCAGAGCAACTCTGCTGTCAGGAAAGGCTGGGAGAATGGGGATTGTTCAGCCTGGAAAACAGAAGGCTCTGGGAAGACTTAATTGTAACCTTCCAGTACTTGAAGGGAACTTACTGGAAAGAGGAGGCAAGACTATTTACATGGGCCTGGGGTGACAGGACAAAGGAGAATGACTTCAAACTGACAGAGAGTAGGGTGAGATGAGATATTAGGGAGAACTTCTTTACTGTGAGGATGGGGAGGCCCTGGCACAGGGTGCCCAGAGAAGCTGTGGAAGTGTCCAAGGCCAGGCTGGATGTGGCTTGGAGCAACCTGGGATAGTCAAAGGTGTTTGGAACGAGATGATCCCCAAGGTCCCTTCCAACCGGAACCATTCTGTGATAATGAAATTCCATTATACCTTTGAAAAATGTATCCATCTGACCATTGGTCTCACAAACCAAGTTCCAAATTTTGGCTCAAGGGAGCACTATTCCCCCAGCCCTGTTTCCCCACAGCAGAGCTGAACTGTCCTGGTAAGTGCATGCAGCAGAGCCTCGATGTTATCTCTGTATGTCACACACTCATTTGGTTTCATTTACAAGTGTGGGCATGGCTTCAGTTCCCAGGGCGCATTTGAAACTCACCAGTTCAAGTTCAGCCTGCAGCAGAGTCCAACAACAAAGAAATCTCAGGACAAGAGATGAGAAAAATGGGGGTGGATAACTTCAAAAACGTGTTTGAGACAGCCCAGCTTCAAGGCAGGATCACAATTACATCATGGTTAATTACCAAACTGGTGAGCAGTCACTTCAGCTGAATAAATGGCATTGCTCTGGACATTAAAGCTGTCAATACCTGAGCTGTGAAGGAGCTGGCAGTTTTACCTTACACCTGCTAGGAGGCAGCTCCTTGCTTGAGCCTTTTGTTCCTGCACACACCTCCACGTGGGCCTTTGAGCAAGAACTGCAGAGCCACAAAGCAGCACAGCTTTGCTCCCATTCAGTCAGAGCTTGCTCAGAAAGATTCCTACAAACAAGCTGTTTAGCTGGTCTAAGCTCACATCAGGGTAGAGAGGCAAGAAAATGGGGAGAGAAGAGGGAGAGGGGGATGTTGTGCTCACAAACACCCAAGGAGGCAGAGGCAACACAGATGGGCAATGCTCCTTTTTCTTCCCAACCCGATGAAGCCAATGAGGTCTGCATTAATCTCAGAGAAGACTCACTCACTGAAATCCTCCTACACAACAAAAGTGAACAATTTGCAACTGTGGGAAATAAAACCATGTGAGGAGGTTCAACTTGCAATTTCTGTTGGGCAAAAGCCTCTTTTCTGCTGCCCTTGAACGTAAAGCTCCATTATTGTTTTGAGGTTTTCTCTTGCATTTAAATTCACACGATTGTGAGTCACCCTTTGTTTTGGGGAAGCCTTGTTTTGGATGGAGATCCCAATCCCTCTGTATGAGCCCTGTTCTGTGCAGCACAACTGTAGGAGATGGCTCCATCTGAAACTTTCCCCCTCTTTAGGAAGCTGAGAGCTGGCACCAGACTTCATGAGTCAAGTTTTGTTCCTGACTTTACACCTGACTGCGGACAGTGGCCACAAGCGTGGTGGCAAGGAAAGGGGCTGGAGAAGAAAGCCTGATCCAGACACTTTTCCTAAAAGAAGAAAGATCTTTGAGAGAAGTAAGACATTTTTATGAGAAGACTGTGCTAAAATGAATGACAGGAATGCCATTTCAATAATCCGTTTAAAAGCCTCGAGTTAATTTACTGTGAGTTTATTGCCAAATTAAAGATCCAAGGGATCCCTGTTGCATGCCTGCATTTATAATTCCTGCACTCTTCTGTAAGGGAAAATTCTCACTGGCTTCAGTGCTAACAAGGCCATGGGCTTGATCTGTCTACTCAGTTGAATTTTGTTGTGATCATAAAGAAAGGTCACAGGAAATAGCATGATGATTTTGAAGGAATATTTCATCCAGGCATAAAATCCTCTATTAGATTAAATAAATTTTGCACTGAAAAAGTTTTATATTACCCTGAGACATATTAATTTGTACCTCTGTAAGCAACAGTCTTGAAAATTCCTCATATGCTGAGCTGCTGGAATTATGGAAATCATCAGTGAAGTTGTAGTTGAGAATCCTCATAGTAACATCAAATATCTTGGCCTCTGTAGGACACAACATTAAAACACATTGGCAAAGTAGGAAAATTGATGTACTTGGACCAACATCTCAGATGATGGAAGAAGGGAGGACAAGATTGAGAGAGTCTGGTATTAAATAAAAAAAGCAAAGCCAATAGGCTCTGAAAAGCTTCTGACACATTGAGAAGATGTACTTTTATCAGGTCTAAAGAGATATTTAGGTGCCTAATAGCAACTGCATGGAACTGGATGTACCATGTCTTTATGTGTGTTTTTACACATTCCTGAGCCTGGCCCTACAAAACTCCTGCCTTGAAGTTCACCCAGGGTTGAATTGCCCGTGGGCTCATCTCTGGCCCACCAGACACATTTTTAATTTTCTTTTTTCCTGATCTTGGTAGTGGGGATAGTAAATATATTCTCAAACTGAAAATACAACAAAAAGCAGTGCATGCCCCTTGTCTGTGTGGTGAGCCCTGACAGACACTGCACAGAGCACAGGAGCCAAAAGCAAGAGCCAAGGAATCTCTAACTGCTTTGTCCTCTATAAACACTGTGAGGCTGTTACTCCTTGGACTGATCCTTGGAAAACTTTTCTCTCAAAGGATCCAACTTCATACTCTGAGGTTCAGCCCTCTGTTTTCATAATCACTGAACCTCCTCCTTTCCCTCCACAAAGGGAGTAATTTCCTTCTGACCCAAACGGGAGTCATCCCTCTTCTGATCAAAGGGAAAGGTTCTTAGGGATAAACATGAACAGCAGCATTCCCACTGTGGTCAGTAATAAATAGTTTGCTGCCTGCTCTTTGAATAAAAGGGGGAGAGATTTATTTCTTTATTTGCATAAAGTCTTAGGAAATAATTTAAGACCAGGGGAAAAGCAAAATTATGTTTGATCAACACACTAGGGCCTCAGGAAGCTCCCATCACCAGTTAATTGAACAGAGCTGGGCAGGTAGTCTGCAGCTTTCTTATTCAATCCTTTTAATTCTCTTTAATCCTTTATTCAGGAGAATCTGCCCTTCCTCTGGGCACCCTTGTTAGCTCAGCTGAGCCACTGACAAACCAGTTGCTTGGATTTCCCACTGGCCACAGCTATCAACCAGAAAAAATGAGGCCTGCTGGGGGGGTGGGTGGCAGCAGAAAGCAGTGCCAGGCACCAAAGAAATAAATTTTTTAAATGATTTATAGCTTTGCCTGATGTCTGCAATAGCCTAATCAGCTCCAGCACTGCTTTATCAACTAAGGCCAAAGTTCTGCTGCCTGAGATTCTGGGTTGGATAAATGCTGGAGTAGATGAGATAAAAAGTGCTGAAGAAGGTGGGAAATGTTCAGTGAGGAGCACAGGATCATTGCTGAGCTGCAAGTGAGTGAGGAGATAGAGCTATACTATATTATATATATATATATATATATAAGTGTTTCTTTACCTGTTTTCACATTTTGACAGGAGATGATGGTTTTTCCACATGTTTCATAGCTGACTTCCACTGAATACATCACCCCTGCTTCCAGCTGAGACACCTGCATCTGCATTCCCTCTGTCTTCAGGCTTTGCACAGTCTCATTGCCCCTGAGCACCCGCACTTGGAAAGTGTGGTTCAGAGTGGAACTGATGAGCCAGGACATTTCAAAGCTGTTGCTGGTAATGCTGAGGATTCGAAGGTTTGTAACTGCAGAGGGATCTGCTGCAGTCCCAGGAAGAGTTGGCATAGAAAAAGCAACATTTCACTTTTAAAGCATTTTGCTCTTCTAAATCTACCACAGAAAAGCACTTTGACAATCTACAGGGTAAGGTTCTCTTCATGTCAGGACAGAATCTGCCCCTCTCACACTGGCAGGCCCCCTCATCCATGAACCATCCCACTAGAGAAACTGATTTAGTGTTTAATCTTTTTATTTCCTGTATATGCATTTCCATTGAATCACAGAATAGTTTGGGCTGGAAAGAAACTTAAAGATCATCCAGTTCCACCTCCTGCCATGGGCAGGGACACTTTCCGCTGTCCCAGGCTGCTCAGAGCCCTGCCCAACCTGGCCCTGAACACTTCCAGGGATGAGGCAGCCACAATTCCTCTGGACAGCCTAATTCCTCCAAATCTCCAGTCACACAAATAACCAGCCAGTGCAACCACAGTGCACACAACAGGAATAAGGTTGGGAGACTGACTCTGGGTACTCTACATGTGTTGACATCTGCTTCATCTCCTGTCACTTTAATCATCAAAATGCACCCATTCAGGCAAAGGTTACCTGGATTTATCCTGGACCCCCCCCCCCCACCCAGAGCTGGGGGCAGAGTATGTGCAGCACTTCACCTGCTGTTCCTCTCTAGGCCAGTGCAATCATTGCCATGTCAGAGGGGAAAGACAGAGCCCTTCAGAGAGGATTCCTCCCCTGGGAGGAGGAGGGGTCTGAACTGGGTAGGATGAGCTGTCCTGCAGCAGAGCCAGGCTGGCTGGAGAGAGAGAGAGCACAGACTAAACCCCTGCTGGAGAGAGCTGGGGCCAGGTGAGATGAGCATCACACCCCCTGCTAACCCTGAGACCACGAGCTGCTGCTACCCCAGCTTTGATTCTTCCATGCTAATGGCTGGACTAAGGGAAAAAAGGTTGTTTTCATAAATCGCCTCAATAGAACACAGTTGTTTCCAGTACTCAGGGCCAGGTGGCTACCAAACACCCCCAAAGCCACTCCCTCCTGCACTAGAGGGGCCTCAGTTTAATTCCTCTGGCTTCAGTTTCTATCACAAGTTGTAGATGAAGATCAAGAATATCCAGCCTGTCTCTCTGAACTCTCAAAGAATACTTACATCTATTTGCTCCCACAGAAGAAGAGGGTGTTGTTACAAGGATGGTGATAACTCCTGCCTGAAAGGGCTGGATCACTCATATAAACACAAATCAGCTGAGGTTTGTTCCCATCACAAATCAAGAAAACATTCATTAAAATCCAAGGTTACTTACAGCACCCAGCATCTGTGGATTGGTTGGTTATGGACAAGAGACTTAATTTCCTTATAAAAGGAGAGCTGTTGCCAGTGTTAACAGCTGAACTTGGACTGGATGCTGCAATGCCTAGTGGAAAATCATATTATCAAATAGTTAGAATATTTTTAACAAAGCAAATCCAAAATAATACCATCCATGTTTTCCACATGAAGAGCAGTAATAGAAGTAATATAAATAGAAAATAAAAGCATTATCATATCACAAAAGCATAAAGTAATACATTATCTTAATTTTTGAGATTAAGGGATTGTAAAATTGTTTTCTAACTAAAGCATCAAATCTGCAAGTAGTTATTCATCCCATTATCTTCAAGCCTATTAGCAGGCCCATTGATATCTGTGGGCTATAAGTGTATTTTGCTGAAGTGGTACCACAAGGAATTATTTCAGCCAGTGCCAAACTCCAGCTGCTTGCAGCAGAGGGCTCAGCAGCAACTCAGGGTGGGATCACACAACCTCTGGGCTGAAATCAAAACAGGAAAAAATAAAACTGTAGAAATAATGCCATTAATTGTTTCTCAGGAGGCTGGGGAGGTGCACTGATAACAAATGATGTGCTCTGAGAAGCAGCCAAGCTCTGAAGTTACAGACTTTGGCAGGTGAGCAAGGACAGCTGAGGGTGAAATAGAGGAAACAGCAAGGGACTGTGAAATAAACACTCTGCATTTAAATCAGAAATAGGTAACAGGGTTATGTGGCATTTTCACCCAACAGGAGGAGAAGGGGAGCTTGTGCTTCAGAAATCCCAGCAGAAATCCAGTGGAAAAGCACAAAGTCCTGCAGGAACATCCTCAGCATTTCCCAAGGTGAGACCTACATTTCTTACCTTCCTCCTTTGGGCTCAGCCAGTGAGGGATGACAGTGGGATGTTCATGCTGAGGGTGGCAGCTGTAATAACCCTCCAGGTTCACACAGCTGCTTCTCTCAGGGCAAGCATTCAATTCAGCATAGGAGCACTCATTCACATCTAGGAAGAACAGCACACCTTGCACAGACATTGGGAGCAGCATTGATCTGTACTGTGTGTGCACCAGGCTCTGGCTATGATAAATTCAGTATAAATCTCAGTAATGCTGTTAAAACCATTCTGGTTTTATCTCCTTATCATGTCTTACTCTAATTCTTTGGCATTAGAGGACAGTTAGGGCAGCTCCTGCTCACACCTCGAAGCATCCCAACCTGAGATGTCAGCACAGGGGGAAGTGATTTCACTGAAAGCTGGACTGAGTCAACACAGAATAAGAAGCATTGAAAATGGTGCTTATGGTGAATTTCAAGAAAGAAAATGTTCAGGCAACTACACAGCAATAAATAGACCAACATAAAGTTAATATATTGAAATGTTTATGTACTGTAAATGTTTATGTAGTGTAAAAAGTATGTAGTAATATGCTATGGTAATTAACAAACTATAAATACGATGTGTTTCATGCAAGCTACTGGAAGTAACATGGCAACAAAATATATCTGCTTCTCAAGAAAACACTTTTCTTAAGAGCCTGTTTAATACAACTAATGATTGTGCTACAAATATGCACATATTTGCTTTTTTTTGCAAAACTACGCTATTGGGAGAAAATAAAATTAACTGAAGGTTCAGGAGCCTTCCCTTACAAACTGTTCACTCCAAAATAATCATTAACTCTCCATCCTATAACAGAAAGGTCAGGGCCATGTTTGCAAGATCCTCTGTGCTGCCTTTGAAAGCAAATTAATGGTCAAATAAATGAGATCTCAAGTGAGGAGGGACCCCAAAATAGGGTTACAATCAGTGACCTTGCACTTCAGTGTCAATCACTTCGTACACTCGCTGCACCATGGCCTTGAGGGAGGAGGAAACCTCTGCCAGAGGAGCTGGGTGTTCCATCCCGAGGAGAAGCTGGGAGGCCACTGTCCCAGAGTACGTGTCCCCACGGCCACTCTGGATGTGGTGCACAGAGGCTTTCAGGGGCTGCAGGGCACCAGTGACCTGGAAAACAGGGCAGCAAACACTGGGGCTCCTCGTTCGTTCCTCAGCACACGAATTATGCAATGATTATTATTGTCATCTGAGTGCAGAATGAAATTCAGAAACCATGGTGGTAATGTTCAGGCTGTATTTGTGCAAGGTGAGTTCCAATTTTCACATTTCACAACAGATTTATGTTACAGAAATGCCAAGGTAAGGGTGGAGCTGATCTCAAAATGCTTTGGCACACCCAGGAAGAGGTGGGAAAAGTCTTAATGAACAGCTTCACCTCAGCTCCCCATTCCTTGAGCACTTGACTTTCACATAGCTTGTTTTAGACCAGAATATAAAAGCCCTGGGAGATCCTTGCCCTCCACTCCTTACTACACAGCAACAGGAGCAGGATTTCTTGCTTTTCTAGGATATGAGAAGGGCAAATCAGATAGGAGGAAGAACTACAGCCTTGCTGTTGTTATAATTTCTATTCTCCTGCCCATTGGTGCCAGCAGATTATGGCAGATAGGTTTGTCTTGGTGAGGTTTAAGTTGAAATTCCATATCAGAAAACATCATGCTTTGAAGGAATTGAGGTCTGGTCCCAGTCTGTCATAGTCCCAAAACTGAATGGAGACAGAGCTGGAGCAAGCACTACTGAAACAGGAAAAACCCCTTTATTTCAGCATGACTTTAAATTGCCCTTGTAAAAGTCCTGAAAAATTTGCTTTAATCAATGCTACTTAAATTGCTGGAGGATGCAGCTGACATTCAGTAATCAGAAATACAGAAATAATCAGATATAGGGCCCCAAAAATCAATCTGGCAGAAGAAAGGGGGAGCAAAGGGTGGCCCCTGAGTGACAGAGTCATGGGTGCAGTGAGGTAAAGAGTTTGTGTCTGTACCTACCACGGAGTGCAAGAGGCGGGAGTGATTCAGAAGGTGGGAATCCACCCGCATTAATGCACTGAAATCCATTTTCACAAGCACTGTCACGTTGTACCAGAACCTCCTCCCTGCAGTGGAGGAAATAAAACAGCCAAGTCATCCAAGGAGTGGTGCTACAGACGGCGACAGAGCTTCAGGGAGGCTCTGAGGAAGCAAAGCAAGATTTGACTTGGCAAATGTGAGGGGCCAGGAACAGCCACCAGCTTGGGCCTCGTTTGCCATATGCCACAGGCAGAGCAGCCAGCCAGGCAGAGGGAGCCAGGGAAGGTTTGCTGGACCCACAGCACCCACACACCACTCAGGGCTCACGGGTGCAAGCACTGAAGCTGAATATCCTGGAATTCCTCCAAGGCAGATTCCCGTATTTGTTTTAGGAAGAGCTATGGTAACAGTTTTCCTGCCCACTCCCACCCTCAGGAGGGAAAACGAAGGATATTTCTATTAGAAGCAGTGTTGAATTTATCAGTAACATACCCTCTGGCATGGGATCCACACAGCCTGCTCCTTTGGAAGAGCTGCAGCATTTTTTCAGCCCTGGACATTCAGTATCGAACGTGCAAGGATAATCAGATGTTTCCATATCCTTCTCTGGACAAATACCAGGTCTTGAGGCAAATACATTTGATCTGTTGAGTGCTAAGTAACAAAAACATTACTGAGAACAAAAATACAGAAAGTTGTTTCCATAAAATAGGGTTATTTAATTTATAGCAAACACCTCCTCCTCATTTTAGAAGCATGTCTGTTCTGAGGTTTTAGTGGGAAGAAAACAGCAGCCTAAAATATCATTATTTCATTTCAAGGGTGTAAATATTCTCAGATTTTTCTCTCATCAATGACATTTCTGTTACAGAAATTTTGAATTTATAACTTTCCATTAATAATTATGGATGGATGGGTGGATAGTTAAGTTTCTAAATGTGGAGAAACTGAAGCACTGCAAAAAAGAAAACGTGCCTGATGTCAGCTGTGACTAATCCAAATAAAACATAATGATCAAAGAAAACAGGTGCTGTGTAAGACAGAAATGGAGAGCTTTCATTTAACATTTTGTGGTCCAAATTTAACCTCAGTTGCAGTAATTCTGTTCCAGCTGGCCACTCTAAGAGGTTGGTAGCCCACGCCAGAGAGCCCTGCAGAGAGGGCAGCTAAGGCAGGAGGTTGCTGCTTCCCAAGCCAAGGGCAAACCCAGTGGTCCTGGGTCAGTGCCAGCACAAAATCCATTCTATGGAGGAAAAGAGAAAATATTTCCAAGCCCTACAAACTCACTTCTTTACCCACACCTTTAAACACAGCTCCAAGTAATGCTCAGCTCTGATCTTTCTAATCAATCTGAAAGAATTCTCTTTTCCATTTGTTTTGCACCTACAGGTTTTTTATGCTTTACTGGGCAAATAAAGTCAGCCAGGAGAAAAATGAACCTGAAACAGTTGTGGTGCAGGAAAACCACATTTGACGTTATAAAGCCCATGGCAAGTGAAAGCTCCACAGCAAACTACAAATCTATCATGAAGAGTCAGTTCTGTGGGTTTACAGTTTCTGTTATCCCAAGGCTCTGGATGAGTGAGGTTCTGAGAAGCAGAGGGGATACTGAATCCAGCACTTTGGCCTCAGCAAAGTAACCTTCTCAGCCAGGGAAATTATCTTGATGAATCAAGATTTAAACTGAATCTACGTAACTTGCTGCCACACACACATTCCAGGTGGTTCCCCCAAACGGGTCCTTCTCCTGGAAATATTCCTCTTGATTTTTAAAGCCACATCAAGGTGGGCTACAGCCTTGGTTGCCCTCGGCTGAGTCTCACACACATTCCCAGCCTCACGTGATTGTTCCTTCTCCTGTGCAGGGAGCAAAGCAGCCTCTGACACTGGAGCCTGCACAAACACAAGCACCAAGGGATTTCCCTGGGTTAGAAAATTCCCTGTTCACCAGTGCACCTTACTGTTCAAACCAGGTGGATCCTGCAGGACCCAGGCATGGAAATTCCTCCAGCTCTGAGATTCAGGTTCAAGCAGGTTTGAGGTTCAAAGCAGCTTTTTTTCCCACTTGGGTCTCTTTTTTTGGTGTGTTTAACTGCAGTGTAAATGGTTTAATGAGTCACATGCAGTCTCAGAAAACACTATTGAGTCCTGGCTGGGTGCCACTGCAGCCATTTATCTGAAATCAAAAGGTCATCGTTTTCGGATCAGCGGAAACAGAGATGGATTCACTTCACATTTCTGCCTAATTGTACCAGATGCACTTTGGAAATTCAATTTATGCTCTCCTCTTCAATCATGCTGGGGACAGTCACCTACCAAGCAAGCATTGAGGAGCAAGCCAGCCAACTCCTCTGTCATTTGGACAAAGCACAGGCTTTTCTCCTCCGTTATTTACATAAATGTATGGAGGCAGAGCTGCAGCTTAGCAACCAAAGGTCACTTGCCAGCCTGCCCACTGGGGAGCTGCTGGATCTGCTGCGACTGCAGGATGGGGCATCTCCCAGGAGATTAATGCTGAGGGACAACATCAGCTCAGCCATAACCCCCTTCCTCCCCCTCCTTCCATCTGGAAGGGATGGTTTCACCCAGAGGGTGTGGCAGAGTCAGGGACCAGCACCCTGCTTTGTCTCAGGTATCAGAAGGTGGAGACAAACCTATGGAATTATAGAGAAAGCTCCTGGGAAAGTCTGTTCCAAAGGCAGGCTGGCATTTTTCGTTGTACAACCCTGATTTGGGGGTTTTTGAGCATTGGTAGGCTTTGCTTGCTCTGGTGGACATTTTCCATCCTGATTGCCTCTCCAGGGGTTAATTGGGATTTATGCTGGTCCAGCACCTGACAAATATTTAACACCCTTTCTGGGTGTTACTTTTGCCTTGTAGGAGAGAAGGTTGAGGGGGATGTGATCAAGGTTCACAAAATCCCAAAGGTAGGGAGCAAGGTCAAGGCAGAGCTGGTTTTCACCAGAGCCCACAATAATAAAATGGGTGAAAGAACTCACTTCTTTACCCAAACGGGAGGGAACTCCTGCAATTTGTCAGCACAGGGGGTGAGGTCCCACAGGACATTCTGGCACCCTCCCACCCAGGCTGATGCTGCAGTGCTGCCCAAGTGTGACACCACTGTCCCCTGGCTTTCAGGGACAGCTGTGGCCCAGCTCCTGCTGCTCTGGTTGCAGTCAGCATGGGGACATCTGCAAACCAGCTCTGAAAGGTCCCCATCCTGCTGAGGAGCTGCCTGGGCACCTACAATGAGCTTTTCTCTTTTTTACTTTGCAGTTGTTTTTCTGAAAACCTTAGGAAGCTCTGCACACAAAGCTCACTCTGATTAAAGCGTGACCTTAACATTGCAAATCAAGTGCTCTCAAGAAACTCCACAATTAAAGTTGTCCGGGCCTTCTTATTTCATGGTATTTTTGTAGGTGTCTGCTTAGAAATGAGGCTTCATGGTGTGCTGATGCACTCTTTCCCTCCCTAGCTGGGGATCAGGCAGGGTTAGATGGCAGATAAGGAGCTCTCTGGTTTCATCTCATGCTGGAAAGTGGGCAGCAAGCCAGTAACCAGGAGAAATAACCATACCATCCATTCAGGCAGCTGCAAACAAGCCTGGAGAACTGGATCCTAGCTCTACCTATAAGACAAGGTGCAGGGAGAAGTTTTTGTGGTTAAACAACCTTTCAGAGCTGTGGCTTTCCATGAGCTTGACCTGCACAAGTTGTTAAAAGCAGCATTAAACACCCTGAAAATCAGAATAAATTTAAGAAAAAATTTAAACTGCACCCAAGGTGTCTGAAAGCAGGTTTGAAACCAACACAGAATGGTTTGATCTCAGTTTCTCTGCAGCTCAGTTGCCTATCTGTGAAAGACAGAGAAGCTCCTTCGCTTCCCACAGGCTTTGTGAAGAAAAAACACTGCCTGTGAATACCCAGGATTCACTTTAAGGGGTGATAAATAATTCTCTAGTCAGTTGGAGGCTGAGCAGAGCACTGAATGTGGAGGTCAGGATGGGAACACTCTGGGGAGCTCCTCAGAGGAGCTCCATCATCCCCGGACATCACAGGGAAATGTGGTCCTTGGGCACTGCAGAGATGGATCAGGTAATTAGAAGTTCACTGATCTGCATGCATGGGCACAAAGACAGAAAACAAAAGACTGATTTATTTAATTCTACCTTAAGAATTAATTCCAGCACTTCCTAACTTTTAGTTACTTAACTTTCCAGATGTTATTTAAAAAGGTCAAAGTCATTTTGTGTGTGCATCTGAAACACTATCCCGATGGATAGACACACAACTAGAGAGAAATACCACAGCAACTTGACCAATGATCTAGAAGTTTTTTCCCAACAGTAAAAAATAAGAAAAGTAGGGTCTGTCATATCCCAGGCAGGGGTAAATGTTTCCTTCTAGGAAGAGAAGGTGAGGAGTGGCCAGGAGCAGGCCGCTGTGAAAGGTCATGGAGACCTTTCCACTGCTGGCAGGATGGAGAGCACACCAGTGTGGATAACGTCAAGAAGAAAAGAGCAGTGGTTCAACAGTGTGCTGTGCAGTAGTTTCTGCAGTTCCAGTTTCTCTTCTCATCATTTATTTAAGACTGTGTCTAGACAGTGCATTACCATTCACAGAATTTATGACTAATGCCCTGAAAAGCAAAGATACCGGAATAATGTAAATATGGAAATCACCTAGAAGCCATACAAAGCCTTAAATGGTATTAAATATTCCCAAATTAACTTTGACAGGAAAAAGTGTCAGGGTGACCACAGTATTTCATGGACAAACTTTCCCAGAGTGTCCATCAACAACATGGCAAGGGTGGAAATTCTGCAGTTAAGCTTTACAAGAGATTTACAGATTTGTTCATGTTTGATGAAACAGAATCATCAACAGCTCTCAAGCCTAAAATATCCCTGGAGGTGCTTTTAAGAGACATAGAATTATACTGGGAAAAAATATTTCAGGCGTTACCAGGATACTTTTTTTCCACACAAGAAGATGGTCTTGATTTTCAGAGGTTCAGAAACACCTGAATTTCTCATGCAAGCAGTGACAACCACGGTGACTCTTCCACATTTAGCTGGCACAGCTCTTTCCTTATACTACAGAATTAAAAAGTAATTTTCTCTGCTTGCCTCTCAGTTTTGCCATTTCAGACTCCACTGAAGTAACTTTTCAACCATAATTAGAAATACTGAAGATATTCTTCAGCGTGGAACTAATGCTTGGAAAATAGAGATGATCAGCAGCAGGTCCTTTGCCTGTCTGACAAATCTGCTTGGGCACACAGTAACCTGCAGCTCAAATTCTGCTTTGCTGACACTCCACAGCAGCCATGGAGCCAAACAATAGCAGGATACAGTAAATTAAGAATTATGCTTTAATTTCTCTAGCTAATCATTTTAGGAACAAATAAAACACATCGACCATTTTTGTGTTCCCATCCTTCTGTTAAAATCCTGCTAGACACAATGTTCTACCTGTGACTGTGGAGAAAACGCCTGGAGAAAAACAAAATATTTGGAAGTTCTTTATCCAATGCTCTGAAGCAACTTAAATGTGGGATGAACACATTGTTCTTGACAAATCCCATGACAGGACATATATGGCTCATCCCCCCTCATGCCACGTTATATGATCCAGTGCAGGAGCAGGTTTGGGGACATTCCCACAGATCTGAGTCACCCAAGTCTTATGACCCAAGACAAGGGCCAGGGCTGCAATAGGACCTTTCCTTTCAATCTGCTGGTCCTGTGTGTGATTATGTAAATCCCTGCTGTAAAGTGGAAATTGAGAAAATGCAATGTCATGCTGAAAATAGGAGACAAAACCATGTCCTGCAGAACTTCTCTGGATGACAAAGAAGTTCAGTGATGATAATTCAAGATGCCTGTTCAGCTTAAAAGCATCTAAATTTATCTATTAGAAAAAGAAAGTTCCTGTTCCTCAAGGAAACCCCTCCATCTATGTCTCAAGTTCTGATAAAACTGGGAATCTCTGCTTGACAACTGGTAACCCTGATGTGGGAAGCGGGGAAAGCTTCATTCTTGAGACAAAGGTGATTAAGGCCTCCTGAGTAGAGCCTTATTAACACTCAGATGTTAAATCAGATCCACCAAAAAGTTCACCAGCTTTCAGACCTCCCACATAGTCACAGGAAGCCCTAAGAAAATGAGTTCTGGTGTAGTTTTGGTTGGAAAGCATCCGGTACCAAGTTGCCCTGAGGCCACAGGCTATTTTAAATTTTAACCAAAACTGGGTTTGTGTTCTAGGAATAGACCCTGCTCCACATCAAAGGAGATGTTATCCCAAATGCATCCTGAATGACTTTTGAGGAGAAAGCTCCTGGTGTAAATTCAGGCAGGGAATTATTGCTCTTGGCCAGGGATATTGGCCTGAGCCTGGACAGGTAATGAGCCCTTGGAGGGGTAACAAGCTGGAGCCTTCCTCAGGCCCCCCTGGAAATTTAGTGAATTTGTGGTTAGAGGTGGCAAGGAGCAGACAAAGCACATTAAAGTTCCCGATTCTTGCTCTTTGCCACGTTGGACAAAGATTACTCTACATTATTTTAGACTCATTTATTTCATTGAATAGGAACCTGTGGTCCAGAACTGAATTAAGCCTTTCCTCATCTCAGCTGAATGCTTCTTCCCTAAGAAGTATTTATTTCCTCTCTTAATCTGACTATAACTTACCTAGTGAGCAGTAAAGTCCAACTTGTTCATATCCTTCACAGCAATCTGTGAGAGTGATGGTCTCAGGGACTTCAACCCTGTGGAACTGTGTTCTGTAGTGTGTCTGGGGACACACCATCCATGGGATCCACCCTCCACAGGATGTGTTCTTCTCATAGGACTGCTGGTAGGCCACCACTTTAAACACACTTCTGGTCAGGGTGTAGTTGCACAGATGGTACCCTAGCAAAGAGAGGCCTTTTTCTAGGGAAAAAACAGGGAAAAAAGGGATCAGCACTAACTTGTCACCCCAGAGCAGAAGTTCCCTGCAGTTTAAAACAGGGTTATGAGAAAGCAGTGATAGAACCAACACAGATGAATGGTTTCCAGGAAGGCTGATGTTGGGAAGAACATCTCCTCAAAAAACAGACACAAGAAAGAATTGGTAGTGACTGCTTGTCACAGGCATCACTTTGGTCATGAAAGGATGAAGACTGGCAGAAAATTTAAAGAGTTCTTTGGTGCCTTCAGGTGCGAGGAAGAAAAAGGGCAATTTAATTCAGGTTAATATTAAGGAAATTTACATAAATTAATATAAATTAACAGTAGAGCACAATAGGCACTGCCAGGGCAGAGTCATCCAAGTACTTTAAAAGCCCACTCCAGCCTCCTGCTGCCAAAGCCTTCATCACTCTCCACTGACTATAAAGGGAACAAAGGACGAGGAACTCATGGGCAGATGAGTCACAGTGGATGTCTGGAATAAGACATCCTTCAGACATCACCCTAGGCTAAAACTGGGTGCTCATGCATCACTGGGAAGCACTTCCAGGTACCTGACACAAAAGGTATTCCTGGAGATCCTCAGCTGCCTCTCTGCATTTCTGGCAGACCTGGCTGATCAGGCCATTGGAAACGTGCAGTGGTTCATTGACTTTGAGTGTAAACAAAGTCAGTGATAAGGACATTAACAACATCATTTCACACAGGTCTGGGGATGGGACTCAGCTTCCAGAGCTCTGAAACCATCTCTGATGAGGAGTGAACTTGTGCTTTACTTAAAACTGAAATACTTCAACCGGGATAGGAAAAAAAAAAACCAACACCAAACAACACAAAGAAACCCCAGCAACAGCAACAAAAGCAGATGGAGTTTAAGAATTAGCAGTAAGCAACCTACAGTCATGTCACAGACATCAGGCTGGCTCCTAATGAGATGTTCTAGAAGCCAGAGGGGCTGAGTCACCCTGTGTCCCATTTGGGAAACAGATCGGATGGAATTAAAATGCCTGTATCCTCCTCTAGCCAAAGCAGAAGAAACTTTAATAAGGATAAATATGAATTAGCTGCAGAGATTCAAATATAGCAGGACTGGTGTTTTTTTCTGAGAGCTCTAAGGGCACCAGGGTCAGCCAACAGACAGACTGAAGCTAACACAATATACACAACAGGCATACAATTAAAACATTTACAGCTTATCTTATTTGCACAACTTGTCTCCTGCCTGAAAAGATGAAACACGTTAAAATCAATTCAAGAATGGAAAAAAAATTGTCAGGCTTTCAAGAATCCTGTGCTTTCATCACATTTAGCTTTCCAGCTAAACAAAAGACATTTGTGCAGTTTGAGCAGGACTAGGAAAAGAGATTTGGAGAGGGGGATCCGTTTATAGGGTAGGGACAGTCCAGAAGAAAACATGGAATAGACTTGGTGTCAGGTGGCCTCTGGAAGCCCAGCCCTGCTCTGCCTCCCTCATCTGTGCCTTCCTCCTGCAGCAAAAGGCAGAGCTGATGTTGGGCTGTGCTCCAGGAGTGCCTGTGAGAGCCAGAGAGCTCCAGCAGGAACCTGTGCTGCTGCTTGGAGCAGGTCAGAAGGAAAACACTGAGTGAGGGCATGGCTGGAAACCCCACTCCTGAGCAGCCTCCAGCAGGGCACCCCTGTGTCCTGTCCCTAAAGCTCTGGGGACACAGCTGAGAGGTCCCCACATCCCTGTGAGGCACCTGGGCTGCTCTTTGTCCCCAGGTAGGGACTGGAAGGAGGTGGTCAAGAGCGGCAGGAGGCACCCAGTCTGGCTCAAAGCCTGGCTCAAAGCCTGGCTCAAAGCCTGGCTCAAGCCCAGACCCTGCCTGAGCCAGGAGAGGACCCAAAAGGCTGGGATGGAATTCTGACCAGAACCCAGCTGTGGCTGTGCAGGAGGAGATGGAAGAAGTGAGCCAGAGAAAGCAAGGTGGCCTCTCCTTCTGGATAACTTTGGGATAACTCTCTGGGAGAAGGGAGGGAGAAAAAAAACCCAAACGTGGGTTCTGGAGCAGAAATCAGAGATCAAGGGCTGCTTTTTATTCAGTGCATTTGATCCATTTACACCTCACATGAGGCACAAGTGCCTGACAAGAAACAGGCAGCTGTCATTTTGGAAAGCATTCCCCTGCCATGTGTTAAGACTGCTCCAAGAATACCTTTCTCTGCAAATGCTTCTAGGCATGTAGGTGTGGGAGAAAAAAAAAGCTTCAGCTTTTTTATTTGTGTGTTTTTTTAAATGAGTTTGTAACCTGAATGGCTAAATAACCACAGTGGAATGGAAATAATACCTGAATAATATTGGTTATGGCCTTTCCCTGGAGAAAGTGCACAAACATCTTTTGTGACCAGGGAAGGAGGGAGAGCAGGACAAATTTTGTTGTATGAAAACGAGAAAGAGAAAGTCCTGTATGAAGGAATCAGACTGTTATAGTACAAAACCACCCTAGAGGGAAATAGGGCAGGTAAGAAGCAAGAGCTCAGCCTTGTTCCTCATCCCTATGATCCCTTTTCTCCAGAGCTCTCATAAAGCCTGGCAAGAGCAAAGCAGGGACTGGAAGGGAAAAACTGAGTAAGGAGAGCACTGAGGATTCGTGTTGTCCGTGCAGAGCTGAGGCAGCACTGGAAAGCTGAAAATTCCAGTGTCAGCTGAGCTGGCTTAGTCTCTACAGCAATGTGCAACATAAATACAGGTATGAAACTGAGAATAAGATGGTGTAGAATTAGACACAGTTTATAATTGGAAGCTACAGCTGTCAGAGCAGATATGAAGTCATATTTCATACTTAAACATTGATACTAGGTATAAAAATACATATATATATATACACACACTAGGTATAGAATAAGGCTGCCAAAGCCTAAAGAGAAGCTCTGAGATAAGGCTGTGGTGGCACAAAAAAGATGCCCTCAGTGGAAGAAGTTGGGCTGAAGGTGGCAGGGAAAGGTACAGCACCACCAACCTTTGCCACATCCATCACTTCCACACCGTTCAAAACAAGCTTTGACACTCACAGTTCAATTATTCTGCTGACAGCAGTTTGCTGCTGAGCAATGTGGCTTGGATCAATTTGGGCTCTTTAGCAAATTGGCTTTCTGTTCTCATTACTCCCATCTATGGGATTATGGCACAATCAAATGGAATTAAAATGCACTGGCTGTTGTTGTCAGTGACTCAAAGCTGAAGTCAATGGCACAGCAGAAGGCAGTCACCTGCCATTAGTATGGATATATGACACCTATCATTTCTGGATTTTAGGATTTTATCTCAGAAACCACCAGTTTTCAGCACCATCAGGGAAAATACCTTTTTTTTTTTATGTTAAGCAAGAGCATAAACAATTAAAGCAAACCCTTTATTTACAGAAACAAATACTGAGAGGAAAGCCTGGGAGCAAAGGCTGCACAGGAGCAAAGGCTCCTCAGAACTCAAGGTTAAACCCAGATCAGAACTGAGAGTATGATAAAAAAAACCCCACAGCATTAAAAAAATGTTTTGTAGCATTCATGCCACAGACAGAGCTGAAATTTTGGAAACTTCACCACTCAGGTGCCACAGGAGTCACTGCGAGCTGGGATCTGCAAAGTCTTTTCTCACCGGAGAGCAGCAAGATCAAAAGATAAGCCCCTTTCTCATCTTGACATAACCTTAAAAATAATCTGTTGGAACAGGTTCATGGAGGGCAGATTCAGGCTCAGTTTTGAAAGGCAAATTCTCCAAAACATAAAGAAAAATGGATTAAGGGCTCGATTTTTCTATGTATTCAAAAAAAAATTTAAAGTCAACACCATTTACTTTAAATGGCACTAAGATGGGAGTTCAATTTGCCCTAATCTCTACAAACCTCTTTTCAGCTGTGGCTTTGACAGAATAACAGAAAAGTCTCCAAGGTTCTAAGAAATATGGTTTATATTTAACTGAGACTCACAAAACCACTTAAGTAAAGAAAAGCAATAAAGAGCAGCCAAAAAATCATGATATTTTCTCATCTAAATGAATCAAACCAGAAATGAAGAGTAAATTAGGAGTTCATTTAGCAGTTACAGCTGGGTTAGGGTTTTTCAAAATTACAGCCCATCCCACAGATGAAATTTAGGCTTGTCTTCTACAGCTCATTTTATGCATGTCTAGGAATTTGCCAGGCGCATTACTACATCATTTCCTGCTCAAGCTTATTTTAAAGACAATTTTCATAAAAACTTTGCACAATACTGAAGACGAAGCAGAAATTCTCCTTGTTCATTTCTGGCACAAAGGAAACAACAAAGATTTTGCCTGGGGATGAAAGGTTGGGGACAAAGGTTGCAATTTTGCTTGGTTAGATTTTCTCTGTTTAATTATCGACAGAGAATTCTTTAATGGTAGCTGGGACATTGCCTGTTCTTCAGAGAGAAAATTGGAGTTTGGAATAAATCTTGGCTGGTTTATTTCAAAGAAATATCTATCCCAGATCCAAAGCAAGCTGTCCTCTGGCCAGGTCTGCATCACTCACCTGTAATTTCATCTCCCCTTCCCTGCCGTGCAGCAGCCCAGAGGATGAGAACAGAAAAAAGAGTGTTCCTGGCCATTGTAGGGCCCATCCTGGATAAACCTTTCTTATCTCTTTGTTTCCAAGGTGGCAGAGCTTGCCTGTCCTCACACGTAGGCTTTTGGTTTAGAAGAAATGGTGCTCTGGATTTTTAACTTTTGCAGGGAGGTGACAACTGCTGGCAACAGAAACAAAGAGGCTCCGCTGGGAATTTTGCTGGTTCTCTCTCCTTTGTGTTCTCTCTCCCGGGAATCTCCCTCTTCTGCCTGTTCAACTTGGCTCCCCTGGCCTGACTTTGAGAAAAAGAGGTTTTGAAATTGCTGGTTTAGTCTCTGTTTACCCTTCAGAGCTCTCATTCCCTCTCACACCTTAAACACTCAACATCTCAGAGCCAGATTTAGACACCTCAAAAATCAGGTATAAACATCCTGGATTCTGCTCCTGTACATACATCACGTGGTACTACTTTCAAGGTCTTTAATTCTGTACCTTGAAAGCAAATTAAGAATAAAAGCAAATATCTATGTGAATGTTTATTAAGCTGTTTGTCCAGTTGCTTTCATTGTGCTCCTCATTTCACTGCAATTCCAGCATCCCCTAAGCCAGAGCAGTACCAGGCAATCAAGGCAGGTCTGAAGAACCAAAATCCTTTTCTTTTCATTGTCTAAATAACCAAGGCACTTTCCCAAGATAGATGTGACTCCAGCTTTACAACACATGACAATAACTTCAGTGCAATGTCACTTGGCTCAGGCAACGACAAGGAGCGAACACAGGATGTTATTTTGTGAGAAGCTGACACTAAAGGATGGAAAATCACAGGTACAGCTCTTGGAGCTGAGGCAATATGTTCAGAGAAGCACTTAAAGATGTATCTCAGTGATGTAGAGAATTTCATGTGGATGGAAAGGATCTGGAAGCACAGACCCTCTCATTTGTGTATGTTCAGGTAGAAGAGCTGGGGTCTTGTGTAGCACCAAAGAACTTCTGAGCTGTTCTTCTGGTTTGGAAAATCAAATATCAGAAAAATCAAGCTCATCAAGGGAAAAAAAAAAATTAAAAGGAAGAAAAACAAAAGAAAATTAATACTTGCCCAGAAAAAAAATAGAAAAATCAGTATAGAAGAATGCTTCAATTAAAAAAAGATTAAAAAGAAAAAAAGAATTGATTTGGAAACATTTCTGCTCTAAGAAGAATGTGCACCTTAGCACTAGGATGTCTTGCCAGGCTGTGTCCACAGATGCACCACTTATATCTCCTGTCAGGGAGGCAAAAAGAAGTCCCTGGCTTTGGCTGGGCAGAGGATGCCATCTGACTTAATAACCCCACTAATAAATAAATAATCATAAAAAAGAGAAGTTAAGTCAGTGAAATTAAATGTTCAAATATAAATATTTCTGTTCATGATCTGGTTTGGGTTTTTTTGAACTATCTAAACTTTCAGGAAAAATATCTTAGTTGAAATTTTTCAGCTAGCACTGACAAATACCAGATCTTTAGCACTTAGAAATTACCTGGTCCCTCCTATAAAGAAGTATATGTCTTGTCCAATTTCAAACATAGGTAATGCCAGACTGGCATGTGAATTTGATTGCATCTGAGTTGGAACTCCATTCCAGCAGTGAATTAAATGGTTCCTAAATACAGAATGAGTAACCCCCTTATCAAATAAAAATTTGAGAGAAGTCAATGGGTGTTTAATCCAAGCAAGAAATGGATACAGAAATCATGTGTATTTCAGGATTTATCCCACAAATTGCAAATTCTTTGAAGTTCTCATTTCTATCTGCATTATTTCTTCAGATACAACCAGTTATGCTCACAGCAATTTACTTTTTAGCAGCACAGACACTGGAAAAGACCAGTCAGGCAATTAAGGATGCATCCTGTGTCCTGTCCAGCCCTTTTCACACCTTCCACCACATTCTTGTCCTGTGATAACTGCAGCAAGTTCAAGATGATGTCCTGCATCCCCTGCAGCAGCACATGCTCTCTGTACTACTGTAATGAGCTGCACTTGCTCAGCACAAGCCAACACAGAGTCTCCTGCAGGAAAATTAGAGATTCATCAATATTTTGGATAACTGACCATCTGTACATGCATGGATGACTACATATAACTATATTTCTAGTAACCATCATTGTATTTCACAGATAAATTTTTGGTCTTTTATCCCTTATTCCTTTCAAGTAAGTATTTGTTTCCCAGGGAACAAGAAGAAATAGCCTCAAGCTGCTCCATGGGAGGTTCAGATTGGACATCAGGAAGAATTTCTTCACTGAAAGAGTTGTTAGGCATTGGAAGGGGCTGCCCAGGGAGGTTTGGAATCCCCATCCCTGGAGGTGTCCAAGGAAGGTCTGAATGTGGCACTCAGTGCTCTGGGCTGGGGACAAGGTGGGGATTGGTCAAAAGTTGGACTTGATGATCTTGGAGGTCTTTTCCAGCCTAAATGATTCTGTGATTCCATCTTAGGACTCCAGCTGAAAATCTGCCCACACTCTCTTTGCTGCTGAGGGAGGACAGTGGAAAGAGGACTGGAGGAGGAAATGTTCATAAAAGCCCTGCCTGTGTGGGGCTGGTTGTGAGCTGGGCTCCAGCCTGGAAGGAGCTCATCCCAGTCCTCCTGGCACAGCCATCTGGAGCTGATCAGCTCTCCTGGATCTGTTGTTTGTACTTTCTGCACTTACATTTCTAATGTCTAAACTGATCTCAAGTCTGCAATTTATACAAGGAAGGGCTAAAAGTCACATCGAAATCCATTTCTGGATAATGTTACAGGACCAAGAAGCAGATTTTTAGAGATGGGATTTGACTCTCCTAGACTGTACTATCAGTAATTGAAATATTGTGGCTGACAGCAGGCTTTTTCATCATACTTTTTAGGCATTTATTGCTTTAGACAGATTCACTTCTGATGTAATTAGTCACTTAGAAGATCCTGATCTTCTCTAGGCAAGGGGTTTGACACAGAAAGGTCATTGCTGGAACAATTCTTTCTTGCTTTTTATTATTTTATCTATAAAGGAATCATTATTTCAGATGCAGAAAATGGTCATGACATTTCAAGACAGACTGATCTGCACAAGGGGAACAGGACTATGGGTTGATCAGGAATATCTCTTTAAGGAATATATCATTGGGAATATAACAAAAACTGCTCTGTGCTTCAGCAGCCTGCATGTGTTCCTGTAGATAAATAGGATCTAAAGCTTGAGAACCATTAAATCATTTAACCTGGAATCATGGAATCACAGAATGGTTTGGGCTGGAAGGAACCTGAAAGCTCATCCAGTTCCAACCCTCTGTCATGGGCAGGAATATATTCCACTGTCCCAGGTTGCTCCAAGTCCCATCCAACCTGGCCTTGGGCACTTCCAGGGATGGGGCAGCCACAGCTTCTCTGGGCACCCTGTGCCATGGACTCAACACATCACAGGGAAGAATTTCTTCCTGATATCTTATTTAAACCTGCCCTCCTTCAGTTTAAAAACATTGCCCCTTTTCCTCTCACTATTTGGCCATACAAAAAAATGTATCTCCTTCCTTTTTGTAAGCCCCCTTTTTTCACTGAAAAGTGCTCCAAGTTCTCCCCAAAGCCTTCTTTTCTCCAGGATGAACAGCCCCTTTCTCTCAGAGTCTCTCATCTCTTCTTAGCAGAGGTGTTCCAGCCATAGACCATGTCTATGGCCTCCTCTGGACACACCCTGAAAGGTTCACATCCTTCTTTTGCTGTGGACCCCAGAGCTGGATGCAGTGGGGTCTCATGAGGGTGGAGAAGAGGGGCAGAACCACCTCCCTCGACCTTCTGGCAACTCCAAAACCTCTCAACATCAGCTGCCAGAAATACCCAGAGACCTTCCCCAGGTTCCCACTGTTTCAGCCTGATTTAAACCAGTCAGTCTGAGAAAGTCCAGGCTGTGGCCTCAGCAGACTGGGAATGAATGGAGGTGCCACCAGTCCTGAAGATCTCACTGTGGAAATGAACAAATCCAGGACAGGAAGGCAAAGGCAAAACCATGCTGCCAGTGAAGGTGACAAAAAATTCAGATGAGTTCTGATTTCCATCTGATTCCTGCTGGATCCCGGTCAATTTTGTGTCACCATCAGGGTAATCTTAAAAACTGCTCCTGCTGTGGCATTTCAGATGTTTAGCAAGGGTTGAGCTCAAGACAGTTTTTCCCTCAGTGGGGCAGTGCTAAGATTTCTTCCCTCTTCTACATTCCTGAACTTCACAAAAACCACAGAAACTTAATTGTCTTTGAGCCTGCAGCTGATCTGTCAAAACTGGCTTAAATCAATCAGTAAGGCCAATGGGAACAGGCTGACTTAGCCAGAAATAACCTTTTTGCAGCCAAATACAAAAAATAAATCACTCCTGCCATCAAGATACAAACTCATCCCTGCTTCTGAAAATGAACTGTATAATGGACACCTTAAGGTCTGCTCCCTACAGAGAAAAGAATTTATCAGGAACTATTCAGCTCTCAGAGTTAAAATGCTTGTCTGTGATCCCAGGGACCTGAATTCCCTGCCCCTGCCACAGAGCTCTTGTGCTGTGAGTCACACAGGTCAAATTTGCCACTGCAAGGGAGCCATGGGGATGGGAGGGAGCAGAAATCCCAGTATTTCAGACCTTTTAAGAATCACAGCTACAATACTATAAATGTGCTTTTATTCATGTCACCTGAGAAGAAAGTGGAAGAGAACACAGTTCTGCCAGCATATTTTAAGTCTTTGTTAGGATGGACACACAGTTAAACTGGCAAAATTTTTTTAGGGCTCATTGTTTCCCTGAGCTTCAGGCATCCAAAGAGTGGAAGAGTAGCACTTGTGTTTTTCACTGTTGAATTTCAGAGAAGCAAGCATCAAAATGAAGGGACATACACAAATGACAGTAAAAATTAATCCCTGACAGCCCTAGGAGCTCATTAACTGAACTGTGCAGGCAGAACGGTCCCTGACAGTACCCAGTGATTTGTTCTGTCTCACCAACAAACTGTTCCTCAGGAAAATCTTCGGGTTTTGTTTCTTTTTTTTTTTTTTTCCCCTGAACACGCACAAACTGTTTCAAAGTGACTCATGAGGAAAAAGTTCTTATTGGTAACAGGAGGAAAAAACATGAGTCAGGCAGAGGTCACGCTGAACCTCTGCCTGGCCTGGCTCCTCCAGCAGAGGAGGTTGAGCAATCCCAGCTCAGGGAAGCTCTTGTTCCCTCCAGCACTTCCAGGGCAGGGTCCCATCCCCAATTAATCACACCTCATGCATGAGTTGGGTACCAGATGAGATGATCACACCTCATCCATGACTTAGTGCTGCAGGGGAGTGAATCCCATCTGAGATATTTCGTAGTCTGCTGCTCGTCCTTAGCTCTAAAACCAGGTGGTTTTGAGGAAAGGTAGCCTGGGAGGGGGGGGAATTGACTTTTGCTGGGGAGGTTTATTGGGAGAAGGATCAGAGGGTCTCCTGTTCAGCATCTCCCCATGGGTTACAAGAGCCAATCCACCTGAAGGTCCTTTCAGGAGGGGCTCTGGCCTGTGGCAGCAGCTGCTGGTGGGACTGAACCCCTCCCCACTCTGCCTCCCTGGCTGAGCCATCAGATCCCTGCAGCAAAGGTTTGGGAACAGGCACTGACACCAATCCCAATTCCTTGCTCACCCAGTGCCATGGAACAGCAAACACCAGTGACCAGCCCAAAGATTTGGCCCTGCTTCACTGCCTTGTGCCCTTGTTACTACCTGGAACCTGTTTTTGACTGAAGGCACCTGCTGCTCCTCTTGGAAAAAGGATGATTTCCCCTTTTTAGCACTCCAAATCCCATCTACATACAGCTGAGATACAAATGGGAAGGACAGAGGACTATGCAGGCAACTAGAAATTCCATTTGTGAATCCGACTCCTGCACACAAAACCTGCCTCTGTTCAGCAGATCTGAAGCACAGAATAAACCAACCAAAACACACAATCTGCTTTTTCCTGTTGGTCAACACAAGATTTAACCCTCACTGCCAGCTAAGAGTTCCAGACACTCAGACACAGAACCAATAACACATTTCTGATGAGAGATTTTCCTGAGTTGTTTCAGAAGTGAATCTATACTCCAAACCCCAGAACTTGTTTCACAGTTTGTCAGAGATTCTAGTGATGCACTAAATTTAAATGCTCATACGAAGCTTCTCACTTTGAAGGACCTAAAGGCACATTGTGGTGTGTGCTCCTGAGCCAGCTAAAAGCTCAGCTAAAAGCAGAGCAGCCCCTGAAGGAGGAGGAGCCCTTCACACAGAAACACTGGATTTAGGGATCCTAAGAACCAGACAAGGTATGGGATGGCACCCCACTCCTAATGTGTGAATACTGAGTAAGAATTCAGTCAGGTTTGCAAAAAACCAGCACATTTTAACCTGGTCAGAAGATAAAAACATGGAAATAGATTTGTTTAGAAGAAGGAATAAAGAAAGTTGTTTGGGGGAGGTGTATTGTTTCTTTTTTCCTCCTGTTCATACCTGTAATTGTGACTAACCCAGAACAAATACTGGATTACTTAGTACAAAGGAGGTGGGGAGCTTTTTAAGTGGGCAGAAAAGCACCAGATGACTGAAACAACAAATTATTAAAACCAATATGAAATGAAAGTTTGAAGTACAGGAAAACCTGGGCTGCAAGAATAAGAATACACTTTTTAATATTTATGCCAAAATGTAACGGCCAGAGAAGTCATGAACCTGTGTCTCTAAGGGGATTCTAAATAAACAGAAATTCACTGGTAGTTTCACAGATCTCATTGTGAACAGTGAGGAAATGCTTTTCTTTTTTCTTCTCTCTTTTTTTTTTTTTAAGAAAATCCTGGCCTGTTGTCAAGTGCAACTGTTGCTTTGAAATTTAATTTGCTTTTTTTTTTTTTAGATTGATATTAGATCATCCCTGCGATTAAAATCAAAGCACCTCCAGATTTTCCATGGCCTTGCTCATAACCTTCTTTTAGGAATAAACCCTGCAAACTCCTTGTGAGAACCCCTGCACCAGGTGTGTGTCAGGAACCAGCCAAGTCTGAACAGAAACCCAGCCTTGCCCAGAAGGCAGAGCTGGGCTAATCCAGCCTGGGGATGGCTCAGCAGCAGGAGGCTCCTGCTGCTCTGACTCTGCATTCTGACACTTTTGGGCATTTGCCATCGTTTCACCCACCCTGAGCTGAAGCTGCTGCTGCAGCACAGGAGGGCAGAGCTCCAGCCTGCACAGGGCTCCCAGCAGGGTTTGTCCATCAGCACCTGGGAACTGAGCAATGGGAGAGTTTCTGGTTTATAAAGTACAGTTTATAGCAACATACTGTAATACACGCTATATTTTATATTCTATAATATATGATATGGTTTACTATATCATTTATAGCAGTAGTTTAGTCTCTCACAAGGGCTGCACCTCCAGGACTGTGAAGCTCCATCCTCAGAGCAGGAGTTTCACACCACTCTGGGGAAGAGCCTCTGTCTCCCAGGAGCTTCTCAGCACTGATATTTCCACTTCTGATGCCAAGAAAACTCCTGTTCTTTGCACACCCTCTCCAAAGTGCAGCCCCTGCCTCAGTGCAGCACTCTTGAATTTTCCAGGTGCTCAGGAAAAGAAAATCACTCCTACCTCCTAACAGCATCAAGTGCTGGCACAAACGTTGGCAGTTTCTTTATGATATCTGAGTGCTGAAAGGAGAAGCAGAAATGTAAATGCTTTGGAATAAAGATTATATATTGCAACACCGGCTTGGTAACCCACAAAAGAAACCATTGATCAGCTTTTTTGCAAAGCTAATCAGGAAAAAGAAGAGATGCCTGGCAAGGAAGTTCCATGTCTGGAGTGCCAAGAGACTTCACACCAGGTTTTGGCATTCTCAGGTGAAGAGAAATATGTGGTCATGCACTGTAAAACAGGAGGAAAATAATTTTGGGGATTTTTCTTTCCACAAAAACCCCAGCTAAAATTATCTCACTCTGTTTAACTAAAAGAAAAAAAATCTCACAACGAAACTTATTTTGACAGATACTGAGAGCTGATATTTAAAGCTCATAAGGAGATGATTTTCAAAATGTTTATTGGCTTGAGAAAGCAGTGGGTTATTTACTGAATCTGTTCTGCACCCTTAATTAGCACAAATGCCAGTAGGGAAACTTCCTGCGTGCTTTCTCCCATGCTGACCTTCTGCATGAGAAAAAATCCCAAGTGAAAATAGATTTTAATTCCCTTCTTGAAATCAAACATCTGGCTTTGGTTAAGGAGGCACACAACCCCATCCTTTGTGATATTTGGACTGCAAGAGCTCTGGGGCAGGGAGGATATTCTTTGTTATTTGCTGCTGAAAATGACAGGAATTTCAGATTATGGATACAATCATGCTAATGCTGCCACTGAAAGATGATGAGAGCATGACTGTTGCTGTGATTAACATTCATTTTTCACTAAAATGCCAAGTATGAATATCAGCACGCATATTTCATCACTCTCCATCTTTGCAATTAATTTCTATCATAGTCTAAAAACTACTCAGCATCATCCTGTGTCAGAGACAGAGCTCACAAACTGATCCTAGGCCTCAAATTCTTATGGAAAGGTGGGAGCCAAGGGTGTGTCATCCTCCCCCAAAAGGGAGCACTGCTGATTTAATCACCTGAATCAGTGAAATCAGCTTAATGAGAGATGAAAGAACGTGTGCGCATGCCTTAAAAAGTGGGAGGCAAATGAAATAAGTTTGCATCTACCACATTTTTGTTTGATTCACTGTTCTTCTCAGAGATCTGATGGGATGGATGGACTCGGACCCACTGGCAAAGCCACAAAAGGCTTTAGGACAGTCTACAAAACATCCATGCCTTTGCTGCAATTTATTTCTTAAATAAGAATGCAAAAGCTTGGCTGATGATGAGAATAAATGAACACTTTGCCTAAATGCCCCCGTTTCTAAACAAAAGGAAAAACACTGAAGGGCAACATCATTCCCTGCTTGCAAAAGATCTGGTTTTGATAGATCTTCCAGAAGAAAAAGGGACAAAAATTCTTAAGACAACTTTAGGCACTGGAAAAGTTCACAGGATGAGCCCCGAGGGCTTATAAACAGCAGCAGATGGGTAGAACCTTAATCACCAGTCTGAGAAAATCACCCTGATGTCAGTGCTGGTATTTGATGCTTCCTCAGGATGTGGCCAAGATGTTTCCTTACCAGCAAGGTGGGAACCTCACACTCTGGAAGGACACAGGAAAGTATCCTTACAGTAAAAAGAATATTTTATGGATAACAAGAGTCCAGTAAGAAAGGATTTATCACATGATCCACAACTGAAGCAACATTTCCATGTCAAAAACAGCATGGCTGAGGCAGTTCTGTGCTCTGCAGAGCTGCAGCAACTGCCAGGAAGCAGCCAAAAACTCAGCAAATTACCTGGAGTTTAATGCACAGCAAAGGATGATGTACACCTGAAAAAAATCTGTGTAATTCTCTGCTCCTGAGGCAGAGAAAAGAAGGATTAGTCAGAACATTTTTGCTTGTCAGGTGCTGCTGAAACACCCTCCAAGGCAGACATGATCAAGAATAGGCAAAGGCAAATTCCACTAATACTTGTATTCCCTTTCCTGCTGCATCACCAACAAAAATGGGAAGCCCAGCTTAATTTTTTCAAAGCAACCATCCACATTTTGAAGAATCATGTGCCTACATTATGCAACTACCTAGTCTCTAAAAAACGGGCTGGTTCTCTATCTAGAGTTGTCTAAAAATAAATTTGAGAAGACTGTTTTCCGCAAAGGGCAAGGGTTATGCACATAACTCAGTGTCCACTCGGAAATCTCTTCCTCATTCCTGCGAGCAGCACTAATGATTATCTAAACAGAAAGGTCTTTTTCATCTCATTTACTTTTAGGCCATCTTCTGTCTTCCCCCTTTGAACATTTCCATCAGTCTGACTCTTAAATACAGATTAATGTTTTGCTTAGGTTTGTTTCTTTACATGTCTCTGCTGTTGTAAATTTATTTTTTATATATATGCATGTTTATATGTGTATTTATATATACACACAAACATATGTGTTTTTTATACATAAACAAATACATATAGGCACAAAAATGCATATATAAGTGGATAAACACATCAACGCAAAGACACAACCCTTGCAAGAGGAATTATGTTTGATCCAACACTGTTAATATTTAAATTTAATATGATGGAACTGTATCAACCTGTAGAAACTTGATCTTGCAAATCCCACTTTTCAATCACGATTATTACACTCTTTAAGTATCACATTTTTTTTACAGAAAGCAAATTTGATAAGGATGGGAAAAAAAGCAATAGGAACAGTGGGCTGTAACTGTGTGCAATCCATGAGGAGGGAAATGCTCCCTGCACATTGGGTGCCTGAGCTGGATGTTGTAAACACCCTCTAGATGCTTTTATCTATCAGTTTACTTTAAGCCTCCATCCTTAACAAGTCTTTACATGTGCATCATAAAGGCAAGTCCCACAGCACCTTATTAAGTTGTTTATTCTTTCCAGCCCTCTGCATTCAGGCTAAATCACATTATGCAATTAGCTGCTATGAAAACAAATGAAACTTATTCTGTTTTCCCATGTTGAAGGAGCAGTTCAAAATCTGTCCTCTTCAAAAAGTATTCAACAGACTGAGTTAGGATCAGTTTGATGTCTGAATTATTTTTCCTGTACCACGAAAAGAAGCTGCTGCTGAGGTTATGCTTAAAACCCTCAAGATGCTGTGAAAAAATATGTGACTCAAACAGCAAAGTTTGATGACTTAGACAACTTCATCACCTTTCCCACAAGAAGAAAAGAATTAATTATTTTTAAGATGTAGGAGTGACAGGGTGGTCTTGACATGCCACAAAGTTCAACTGGTTGCATATTAATTTTTTTTTTCCTTTGAAAAGTCTTGCCTCTGAATTTCAGCGTTCAAGTGATTTAATTATTAGAAACTTCTGCTGGCAAGCAAAGGGCAGCACATCTCTGCTGTGCTCCATGACATTCATCTGTAGGGGAAGAGGAAAGAGACAGTTACCATGTAAACAAAAGGAAAACAAGAACAAAATCTTGCTGGCTCTGTTGAGCTCATCAGCAGCCAAGCCTAATTTTGATCAGCTCTCCCTTCATCAGCAGGGTTCTCTCCAATGGAATTGACCATAAAAGGAGATTTGGGGGTTACAGTTATCACAGAGATTGACCAAATGTTAAAATACCAATGGAGACATGAAACTCAGAGTATTTCCAGCTGTTGATTTTAGCAGGTATTTGATTTCTAAATGTCTAATAGGTGACTGTCACCAGAACAGCTCTGGGTGATTTATTTCATGACCTTCTTTGTGGAGTCAGTTCATGCAAGCCTCTTTCCAGTGTTAATGTATTCCCCCAAAAATGCAGGCTGGGTCTATCCCAGGTCATAGGAAAAAAATATCCCAGCCCAAGAAACCATGGAGGTTTCTGTCCCCCTCTTAGCAGTATATTCCAAAAGAAAAAAACCAAAACATTCAATTCATCTTTTTTGTTATTGGGACTTAACCGAGTCATAAAAATATCCCAGTCCTACAAGTGATAGTAAATACTGTGTTGGGGGGAGATACAGCAGCTTACTTGCCTGAAGGATATTATGAAATTTGTGTCTTCAGATTTTTCTATCAAGACAGGATATCATGGGTGAATAACATTCCCTTTATACCATACCAAACATATTGTATGGTTAATAAAATGTCATCTAGAAAAGGATTATAAAATTCCTTAGTCCTCCATGAAAAAAGAGTTTTGCTTGCCATGTAAAGACAGGATTATTAAAAAAGGAGTATATAAAAATCAACTAAAATTTAAATTATGTTATAATAAGGTGTTCAGAATAAGCTCAAACTAATTCCAACTGAAAATAAGTGGGATGAATTGAGACAACACAAGTCTCTGAGTAAACATTTCTGGAAATACAGAAGGAGGAATGGAAACTTGGTCATAAATTTGCCAAGATGAATAGAAGGTGCCATTAATGTTTTGCTCTCTCTGTATGAGCCATGGGTTCTTCCTCTTGGGGGAATCACAGTGGAAAACTGTAAACAAATTTTTCTGCACAGCATCATAAAATAAACTCCCAGCTCTGTATTCGGTGCCAGAGACATTGCCAGGCAACAGAAAATTATTGCTCTATCTTGAGAGAATGCCCTGAATTTATTATTTTTAAGTCATCCGTTAGTGACACAACGCAAAGTTTGGCCCTGGTTTTATTTCAGTGAGCCCAATCTTGAAGCTAAACAGATGTCCAGAAATTCCAGCAGTTTAAGAAACTCCAGTCTCTTCAGCTCCCCAAACTCTGTAGCTATTTAATGACAGCAGCCAGTAGGCAGCTTAGCAGGAATTAAGAATTTGGCTGTGCCCACTCAACATTACCCTGAATTATTACCTGAACATTACCTGAAGGGCTGCCCCATTTGGAGCTTCCAGGAGATGTGGGGGGGGATATTTGCTGAAATTTTCCCACAGGCTCTGGACACACCCCCACACCTGGGGAGCACTCTGGGCACACACAGCAGCTGTGGCACAACCTCCACAGGAACCCAGCTTTGGTGACAGGGAAGCCACCACATCCCTCAGCAAATTTTTCCAGTGCTTAATAATCCTCACGGTTAAAATAACCCTCCTTTTCCTTCTTTCTTGAATTTATAGCTCCCAGTTCTGGAAACTTTAACATCAATTACCTTTTTTTGCTTAAAATACTTCAAGGGCAAATGCTCATTCTTTCCTGAGTTTTAATTGAGATGAGATGATTTTGAAAGGTTCAAGTATTTCAAGCGAGCAGAAAAGGCACAGCTCTATCAGAAGCTATAAATTCAGTGCAGGGTTAATGAGGATTATTTACATGCAGAGGTGCATTACATTATTGTAATTAATCGTCCTCTTTAGCTTCAGGATTTTAAAATCCCAAACAGAAAGTTTCTCTGTGAGTGGTAATGACAAATTGCTTCCTTTTCAAATGCTTCCTTTCAACTGTGAATGCACACAGTGCCTTTGAACAAAATTCTAAGAACAATTAGGCTCCATAGATGGCACTTTTAAATATTAAACACTCTTCTTAGTATTTTTTTTTGTTTACCATTGGCTAAAAGCATGTTTCCAACCAGATTTTTCAGTTTAGGTGGCCAGTGATAATCTGATAAGCTGTGGTTAACTCCAGCACTTGCCATGGTCTCCCCACACCCAGCAGCTGCACCCTACTGACATATGGAGGTGCAATTAGGTTAAGCCCAGCTCTTAATCACTGCACACAGAAGCAAGTGCTGTCCTGTGCTGCAGACACTCAGGTGAGGGCTGGTGTTGGTGTCTGCAGGCACCTGGGTGGGAAAAGGTGGGAAGAAAAGCAACCATGTCACCCCCCTGTGTGCTGGACTGCTGCTGAAAATGAGAATCAGTAACTGCTGATGTAGTATCTGAAATAATCAGTGAATGTGCTGGTCCAGGGCACCTCCTGACAGATTTTACCTGCAAGGACTTTTGTAGGTACCTGGCTGTACCTTAAAACAGCATGAAGAGTTCACTTGTGGCTAAAGAAAATGAGTCACCTTTCAGCAGGGGAGTGAGTGAAACCCAGCTCCCTCCCTGAAAAGCTGGGCTGCAGCAAAGAAGGGAGAAAAGAAACCACCTGGGACTGAGGAAGGTGAGGAGGGAGCATCAGGGAAAGCAGTGAAGAGAGAGGAGGGAGGAAGAGAGGAATCACTGAAAGGTTTGGATTAGAAGGGACCTTAAAGGTCATCGAATTCCAACATCTCCTGCCATGGAAGGGAGTTATGAAGGGAGGGAAGAAATCTGTATGTTGTTAGAAATAGCATTGACAACTCTATACAGACTGTAATGACTCTGAAAGACCCAATTAAGGCAATGGAAATGCAGAACCAGTAATGCAGAGATGAATCATCTGACCTAAAATAGAGGGAATGATGAAACATACGAGGGAACAAAGTGTGTCATTTTAGCTTTTACAGCAAAATCATTCCAGACATAATCTCTCAAAAGTATTTGGCCAACAGAAACTATAAAGCAGTGTTGGTTACTGCAGCTCCATGCAGGTACAGTGGAGAATTTGTCTCTTACGAGCTAAAATGGCCAGGTCTGTCCTTCTGCAGGTCTCAGACACAAAAGCCAGGCAACACCCAAAGTACCACACATGCCAGACTGTCCCCAAGAGTGACACTGCCACTTAAAGATATAAAATCAATCAAAAACCTGTTTATCATCTTTTTAAAAATAGGATGTCAAATATGTCATGAATTACAGATCTCACTCTCACTTTCTCTCTTCCAGGTCAGTGTAGTCCTAATAAATAAAATGAGACCAGGGCAGCTCTCAGGTCTGCAGCAGTTGGGAAGCAACAGGGGAAAAGTTTCCAATGAAGAGACTTTGCATATTCACAGAACTTTTACAGTCCTTATTTGAATGAAAGAAATCTCCTGCTTAAGGGGGCAAAACCCCATATCCAGGCAGCTGAGCAGCCTGTCAGAGGGGAGAGGAGAGAATTTCTGTTCTACATCCCACATTTCTGCAGATTCCTGGGAAAAAACACACCCCTTGAGTAACTGGAGAGTCTATTGACAAGTCTGCGGGGGTCAAATTCCTCAGATACTCTAGATTAGCCTGGAAAATGCTAATCTGTCCTGTGAGTGTGTCAGGTTCCAGCTGTTATGCCATCACTGCAGGACACCCTCTGCCTTTTCCCACTTCATAGTCAATATGCAAAGGGAAATTTGTATTTTCACCATGTCCTCTCTGACAGGGAACTTCCCTTTTGTATTTAAAGACAACTTTACTGGGTCCTTCTATGCCACTTTGAGACTCTCAGTATTTTCTGTGCTTTAATTAGCCATAATTGGCCAGATAAGTGCCATAATCTTTCAGCCCAGCCCCTGCATAACCTGGAAGGCAATTTCAACCCAAGGCCCAATGTCAACATAAGTTTTTCCTACTTCTGAGTCATCAGCTCTCATAGTGCAGTACAGACAATAATGCTTCAGACTCACAAACATCACAAAGTACAAAAATATAAAGCATAAAGCCAGATTTGCCTGCATATCTTTATCCTTTGTGCAATTACTCTGATTAGCTCTTGGTAGATCTGGATAGTTCTGCCCATTAAAACTTCTTTTTTTTTTTTTTTAAGGTTGTGGGGTTTTTTTCCCTCAAGAAGGATAATGACAACACCAAGGGAGATGCTGTAAGAAGTCATCAAGGGTCTGACAAACAAAACAGTGCAGCTCATGTGTGGGATTTTACCATCAGCATTGTTTTCATACAGAAACACTTGTGCTGTGCTTCTCCAGGACATATTCTTGTTGTAGGGGTCACACATGACCCAGAGCTATGACCTCTGTGAACATAACTAAGAGAATGACATTGGAGATATGTCATTTATATAATTGGGAGAGGGGAAGCCAACTGTGTAACAGCACAGAGAAATTCTGTCTCTTCACACAGAGCATTCAAAATTATACATACACACAGGGCTGTGTAAGCAAATGTAGCTCCCAAACCCCTGGAATAAAACACATCACAGGCAGTTTGGTGCCCAGCAGGATGCTGGTTCTGGAGAGGCAATCAGACCTCTCTTGCCCATGTATCACTGGCTCCTGTGTAATGAACTGCCAGAAGGAACTGGGGAAAGAGTGTTAAACTGACAGGAAAGCAGGTCAAGCAAAAAGGCCTCTTCCAGTGCACTGCTTCTGTGTAAAGCAACACTTACTAAATAAATCCCCACTCTGTTTTGGGGGCTGAATTCATCATGCAAAGAATGTGATTTCACAGTCCAGAATCAACAATAAATTCCGTCAGTAGCCTGAACATAAAGACATCAATAACTCTGTATCTTGACTATTTTTGCTCTGCCACTTGAGCTTTCCACTCAGGAATGAATAAATCCGTGTGGAGATGACATCAGTCAGAGTGCCCAGGCCATAGAAATGCAGAGCTGACCCTCAGCTCTCACAGGGTAGAACTTCTGTTCATGACCTCAAAGCAAGTGTTATTTCCTCATCTCACACCATGGACATGTCTTTATAGCACAAAGGCACAAGAAGAAGTCTGAAGTTGTTATAAATTGCTAATTCTCCTTGAAATACACATTTTGAAGTGTAAGAACCAGCATGTTAATATCAGAAATGAAATTAGCGACACAACACTGATGAAACAAATAAATGAAAACATATTTTTTCAGCAAGCCAATACTTTTACTTCCCAACTTTTGCACCTTTTACTTGATAAGAACTTTCCACAAACCACCTCTAACACTTGGATACAACTGCTGGAAAGAAAAATAATCTACTCAACATACACCACACTTTTCCAGCATCTCAGAATTGCACAAACACAAATGCAATTCTGGAAATTGCTGTCCATTTCTGTGGAATCTCTAACCCCAGAAGACTGACATTTGAGGCCAGACTGATGCTGAGGAATGAAAGCATCAAGCTCACTTTTCCAGTGTACCATAGCCCTAATAGCTCTTTGGTGCTCTCTCTGATTCACTTACATGAAGCTTCTTGAGAGCAGAGGCTGCAGCCTCGCTGCTTTCTGCCAAGAAACTCCATCCCTAAAGCCACATTTACAGGAAAGCAGAACATTAACAGAATTACTGTACTAATGCAAAATTTCGCACCATCATTCCATTTGTTCTTCCTGGAAATTAACTTTGTTAAACAAGAACAAAAACATAAGCCTTCCTGTTATTACATGTTTTAATAATAATAAGCACCAGACAATTAATTTTTCTTGCTCGGACTTATTGTCTGGACAGAATTACAGAAAATGCTTGCCATACCATCCATCTCTGCATTTGGTTTTTACTGAATTTCTTTGCATACACAATGAGCTGGGATGAAACACTTGTAACTAGGAAACCAAAGCCACTTTTTAATATTCTTACACACTTCCACTGTAATCAGAATACTCAGGATTTTAATTTTAGAAGGCTCAGACACCAAACTCCAGCTGAAGTTACACAGAGCTGGGAGAGCTGCTAACACAAAATTGCACCGTATCTGCTGTGCTGTGACAGATTTTCTATTTCAGTTGCTCCTGCAGCTTTTCATCAACGTGTTTCTCAGAAATACCCACAAATTTGCAACCCCTTACTAGCTGCAAATGAGAATTTTTTTATGCTTTAAGCATAGTAACCCATGACTGTCTGCTCACTTAGAGAAAACATGCACCAATACCTGTAGCTTTTTTTTCTCTGAATCATTGTCCAACCTATGGAGAAACCACCTTTTATTTTGAACAGGAATGGGTTTCTTGCTATTTAACAGCTGTCAAGGTTAATATTGTCACCCAGCTTGTCACTGTCTGGCACCATTTATCTGAACCTGTCCGAGCTGTTGCACGTGGGCTGCAAGTGGAAAATATTAACTAGATTGTGCTATTTGCAGAAGAATGAGGGTGACAGCTAAAAAAGCTCAAGACTTGGCACTCAGAAGCAATACCAGGAATGAAGGCAGTTTTACATTATTCTGTATTATAGTTATTTTCCTGGTGAGAAATTTACATCTTCAGGAAGATTCTTGTCTGCGTGCCTTGTATCACACCAGTAATGGAAATACTGCAATTTCTGTAATGCTCACATTGTGTATCTCACTGTCTGGTTCTCCCTCTGAATACTGGGAAGGGACTGTATTTTTAGGACAAGGTAAGTGCCAGGTTTTAACTAGAAAAAGTAAGATTCCTGACTTAGCTGCTAGTATTTGTTATAGGAAGTGTCATCTGAACACACTAGAATAAATCAATAAAAATCCAGGCACCCTTTTCCATGCACAGCTGTCAGCCATGGGAAACTGGTGGGAAATTCTGCATTTTGGCAAGTCATTCAGTTTTGGCAGAATATTTGGAACGAATAAAACGAGACCCCTGGAGTTCCCAAGGGAAACAGAGGAGGGGACAGAGCTGCAGAGGAATGGCTTCATTAAGTATGTTCTGTAATCCCAAGTAACTGCTCCACATCCCTGAAGTTTTGGGATAGAAGCTGGTAGAAGAAATGGGATAACAGCCACAGCATTTGCTCCACTGATAAGATTCTCAGGGCCAGCTGAGAGAGAAGGGAGTTTCTCAGAGATTAATTATCTCCCTCTGCAATATGTCCTTGGCAATAGTCAATTCCAGAGGGTTTGGTGAGAAACAAGAGACACTTCCCTGTGCCTGGGGTTTTGCATTTCTGCTTTTACAGGGGCTACAGGTGAAGCTTGGAGCTGGAAAATCCCCACTGCCAAGGGGGAAAGGGTGCTCCAGCAGGATACACTCCCAAAGCCAAAGTACAGAACAGATCCCTCTACCTGGACAGAAGACTCAAAAAAATTTACCAAGATGAGAAATGTTGGCATCTCCATCTAGTCAAATGAAGCAGCTTCAGAGGTGTGTTCTGTCCTTATCCTCTCTTCTCCCTCAAAACCAAGCTCTTCTCTGCAAAACTCTCTCCCAGCTGCTAACAGAGGAGTGCCTCAGGGTATCTGAGCTGCTGCTAAAGCTCTAAGCAGGAAAAGAACACTGATGTCATTAGATTTAAATTAATCACCCAAGGTCCAAATCTTCATTTAAAAAAAAATTAGGATCTCTAGATGTAAAAGAACTGAAACTACAGATCTAAAAAAGGACAGATCAGCTACAGGATATTATTTATTCCAACTATTTTTATATTGAAAATATTAGTGTTAAAAGCACTGACCTATTCAGAATACACTACTTTGCCCTTTAGTGCAATACTTACACTACAAAATCCCATAATTCTCATACTCTCAACCAATGCAAGTGTTTTAGCTTTTACATGTTAATTTGCTCACAAAGTCCACGTATAATCATCCTTTATTTTCTTTAAAGTTTCTTTACATTCTACATTTCACAGGGGCTCAGTTTTTAACAAAATTCCAGTGATAAAGCTTGTTGGCAAGAACGATCCAAAATTAATCTGAGCAGTTATTGGATACTCCGAATGGAGAGCAACCCTTATACTTAACAAACGTTCATCTGGTAATAACAGCTGCAACCACACATATAGATGTAAAATATATCAAACTAAGCCCTCCATCAAAGCATCTAAAATTAGAAATGTTGGGAAATATGTTCATAAACAAGCTAATCTTGAAGAACCAGAATACATTCAAATAACTGGGAATGGTACATTTGACAAAATTAACCTGCTTAGAGGCAACTTCAACATCCAATAATTCTTCAGAATGAATTCCTTACTTAGATTTCCTAAGAATTGAGAAAAATCTGATTTACAGGGATATAAGGCATCCATAAACTTTAATAACATCAAGTCAATCAGACCTTACCATGAAATACAGTCAGACTATGTCTTTTTGAATCACTCAGTCATGGAGGGTTGCATTCAAAATTCTCTCAAGTCATCTGTTTGTAAGAGCTACAGAGCTATAGAATCATAGAATGGCTAAGGGTTGGAAGGGACCTTAAAACTCATCTCATCCCACCCCCCTGCCATGGGCAGGGACACCTTCCACTGTCCCAGGTGGAAGGTGTCCCAAGCCCCATCCAGCCTGGCCTTGGACACTTCCAGGGATTCAGGGGCAGCCAGAGCTGCCCTGGACACCCTGTGCCAGGGTCTCCCCACCTTCAAAGTGAAAAATTTCTTCCTAGTATCTAACCTAAATTTCTCCTTTTCCAGTTTATACCCATTCCCCCCCCGTCCTGTCACTCCAGTTCCTGATGAAGAGCTCCTCTCCAGATTCCTTGCAGGTCTCTTTAGATTCTGGAACGTGTTTTGAGGTCTCCACACAACCTTCTCTTCTCCAGGCTGAACACCCCAACTTTCCCAGCCTGTCTCCACAGGGGAGGTGCCCCAGTCCTCTTATCAATTTCATGGCCTCTTCTGGACTCGTTCCAACAGGATTATATAAGCCACTGCATGGGCTCTGTTCTGCTGCACTTTCACTAGGCAACCTGGCAAATTAAAAATATTGATAATAAATACCTGCACAGCAAGACATATACACATGTGTATAGGAACACCTTTCAGCAGGGTAATTCTGGGACAGAGATCCTACATCTGTGCCACAGGCCCTTTTGGAGTAGCACGGATGAGAAATTATGCAAGACCAGTTTCTGCCTGGCTGAGAAAAAAAAAAAAAAGAACAAAAAAAAAATTATCAGGGCCTTGCTACATTTCCAAACTCAGGTTAGCTCCCCAAATCCTTCCCGGGCAGCACAGCCAGTGTCACTGCACACACTGGTTTATGGGAACAGATGCAACTGCTTTGCCAGTTGTTTGTTCCCATCACCACAGCAGCCCCTGTGCCAGAGCAGTTGTCTGCAAACCAGACCAGGGAGCTCTTCCAGACAACACCAAAGAGCTCGCTGGGGTTTTGTGCTGGCTCACAAAGCCACACTCACGTCAGGGCACAAGTTCCTGAGTGAAAAAAAACCCCACTCCTTTCACAAGCAGCTTCCCAAGTTGCCAAAGCCACCAAGGAAGTCAGCAACGACAAAAAAACCACCAAGATCTGGAGAGGGGGAAAAAAGGAGCCAGACCCAGTAAGGTACTTCACCCACCATTAAATGGGTTTTAGCCCATTTACAACAAAACCTTGGCAAAAAAGGTTTAAATGGATCCCTAAACACATTCCAGGGATTCTGCAGATGCTTTGGAGTATTTGTGACTTAGGTGGGATATCTAAAAGGACACTGAAAACATGTATGGGATTAGATGCTAATCTCTAGAGCTGTCCTTAATGAAAAGATAACACATCAGATTAGCTTTCGACAAAAACAAGAGAAATCTTGTAATTCCAATTTCTATTTTAATACTTGCATTTTGACACATAAAAGCCCTATTCAGGTATTTAATTCAAAGCGGATAATTACGACGAGAAGCCAGCCTAAAGCAATGATAATGGCCATTATAATTTTATTTTCTTTTTTTTCAAATCACATCAAGACCAGCAAATACAGCGGTTCCAAAGGGCCTGAGCCAAAACCCACCGGGATCTGGGCATGTGTGTCCCTGATGGCAACAGAGGGCAGTGGGCTGGCTTGGGAGGGGGAGAGTGGTGGCTTGGGAGGGACAGTGGGTGGCTTGTGAGGGGCAAGTAGTAGTTTTGAGGGGTTAGGAGGTGGCTTGAGGTGAATGTGAATGGTTTTTGAGGGGGACAGCAGTGGCTTTTGAGCAGTTGGGGGGTGGCTTGTGAGAGGGGCAGTGGGTGGCTTGGGCGGGGGACGGGGCTGTCTTGGGAGGGGTTCAATGGGTGGCTTGTGAGGGACAGTAGGTGGCTTGTGAATGGGACAGTGGGTGGCTTGGGGAAGTCAAGAGGCTTTTGGCGGGGACTGGGGTGGCTTTAGAGGGGGACAGAGATGGCTTGTGAGGGATCAGGGGGTTGCTTTAGAGGGGGACTGGAGTGGCTTGTGAGGGACACAGTGGGTGGCACTACGCACGGTGCTTCCTCACAGACCACACCGGGCCTTACCCCTACACTTAAAAAAAAAACCCAACCAAAACACACAGCATAAGAATAATAATAATAATAATCTCCGCACTAAAAACTCACGGCAAAACAATCACAGATTCCGGTGACTCGCACCCTGACGCCGCCCGCGGGTTCCCCCCACACCCGCAGCGCACAGGCCCGGCGGGCGGGGGGCGC